>JAGFNQ010003564.1:33827-96061 GCA_024364735.1 Boesenbergia rotunda
ATAAAAAAATCACGCTCGATTTATTTTATAATTTAAACCAAACAATTTGGTTTCCCTTTTATTGTGGCCGGCCAAACCAAAGAGGGTTGGAACCCTCTTTGGCCGGCCAAATCCATGTCGTTACCCTACGAATTAAACTCATTTAATTCGTCCAATAAGCCTTCAAAAGACTTAGCCATTTTAAGCTTCCGATGCGTCTCTGATAAATTCAGATTCGACTTATCTCTCATGATCGGAAAATCTAATTTTCAACTCGTTTTAAATCCCTCGGATTACTCGTAGTGCGTGTCACTTAATAGGCTTTCGATTTATGTTGGTCGTCTATAATCAACCAATTATAGAACGATCATGAGTGGCACCTAGTAGTACATCATGACCCCTAATTAATCTAAAGATCAACGGTTGACCTCAGAAACTATTCTGAAACCCTTCAGCAGCTATAATGAGTCGTGCCTCATTCCCTTCACCATCTTATACCCACTTGGTTCAGGACACGGTCTATGTGTGTCAGTCCCCACTAGGCTGACTACGTCACACCTAGCCCAAGTAATATCTTTCTCGTCCAACGGATTCTAGTTACTCTCATGTTTCTGAGTGATTCATACTCGGAACATGTGATGCTCTGGCCAGAGGCTTCGAGTAATAATCCGACGATAGGCCTTGGGTATACATCTCCTCGCAAGGAGTGGTGAATCGTTTGTAGGCTGTTCAATCATCTTCGGGCACTTGGGCTTATACCCAATCATCCTGGGTCCACACCTCCATGGAGATGCATGCTTAAGATGTCAAAGTATAAGTCTTTATGACCAAGATGACTTGAACACCGCAAGTCAAAGGAACATCGCACTTAAGCTGCTGTAAGAACTTCATTGACATATCTATATGCAGATTATCATATGAAGTTTTACAGCTAGTCACTCCAATGAACTAGTTCCCTTAACTAGCATTCATGTTTATCTCCGGACATCCCAATGTCACCAGCCAGTGAGAATCAGCTGATTAGAGAATAACTCATGCTAGTCTCAACAGAATATTGATAGTGCCCGTATTTATCAATTCATCGACTAGGGACAATTTCAATACTTCACAATTGCACATGTAGAGATAATCACTAGTTGTGAATTCATCACAAATTCTCTCATGCTGTGAATTGTATTGCGGACATTCAGTAAATGAGTTTAAGATCTCAATCAAATACATGAACATGTATACTCAAATAGTGAATATTCATTTATTAAAGTAAATGATTACAATCATAAGACGATTGCCTTAGGATACTTCTCTCACATTACTAACAAAGAGAAGGCAAAGAAGCTATGATCCAAGGAGGAAGGCCTCCTTCTCCTTCTTCTATCGCCGGCGCAAACTCAACCTTGGGAGAGAGATAAGGGTTTTGGGTTTTGATCAAAATTCTAATTGAGGATTGATCTCAATATTTATAGGGAATTAATTATATTTAAATGGAAAAAATTTCCAATTAAATATGGATTGATTCCAAAAATTTATATAGAATAATTCCTTAATTAATCCAAGATTAATTCCTTTAATTATTCCATGATTAATTCCTTAATTAATCCTAGATTAATAAATTAATTAATCCTAAATTAATTCCTTAATTTACCGGCCTTATATCATGACTCTTATGGGGCATTATTGGGCTAAGATAGGGACCATGAGGAGGAGTTGGTTCTTGGCCCTCTAATGGATCAAAACCCGATCCATTAATAGATATCCATTCCATAAAGGATCCCATTGTACTTCCTCACCAACCCCAATATTTTCATATGGGCTCCACCTATTACGAGTCGTTCATCTCCCCGTGTTTAAGATATCGTATGCCTAATAATTAATTTAATTTACATATAATTAAATTAATTATCTTCTTGATCCTTGATTAGTACCACTCAACCTTTTCGACATACCGGACCATAGTCCACTTGTAAGATTTGATATGACGATCCTTTTGAGCACACCAAGGGGGCATCATCACCCTGACTCACCAGGACACGGATTCCGTCAATAATCAATGGAACATCATATTATTAATATTATTTCCCAACTTACTGGCCCTATTGATCTAGCATAATAGATCTTGTCAATTGGTAAATCAAAGAGATAATGCTTAATAATATATGTTCGTCATTATTTCGGGATTAAGAGATCGTACTCCATAATTATCCGAGGTCTAATCCAATTTACTAAGTCAGTACAAAAATTGGATGACCTCTCTTTTGGTCCTACTCAATGTACACAATGTACACTAGTGTAATCCTATGGTTAAGATAAACCATACCTGATTACACTACAACCATCCCGATGGTTTGTCCAACTCCATCTCGGTTGTGAGCCTCTTTCTTATGCTTCGTCAAGGAACCTGATAACATGATCTTCTGTGCGACACCACGCACCATGTTATCTACAATGTCAAGCATTAGACGTATAGTGCACGTACTAATATAAACATGCACTGTGTGATTTTCTGATTCTCTTTAAAATGTAGATGTATCCTTACCAAAATGGCAAGGCTTTTTGTATACATCCTAACAATCTCCCACTTATATTTAAAGACTTTGCTGTTTTCAAAATGTCATACATCTGACCTCTAGATCCTTCACAAGCCTAAAACTCTCGCTACCAAGGCCTTAGTGGCATAATCCACCTTGGTCATTCTCTGATGCAATCTAGGCAACAACAGTTATTCCCCTTCTGGGTGGTACTTGCGCTCTATGTGTTTACTTGCCTTATGGACTCGTGATTCCTTCGAGTTTGCATCTGCACCACTTTAATCACATCAAATGTCATTAATCCTAGCAAACCAAGAATCACATCAAAGTCCATCTTGAGGTCTCTGAACCATGTAGCTACATTGGCTGTCTCGCAGGCTGCCAGTATATCCAGCCTCCATAGTAGGGTCCATTACGCAGACCTTGCGCAACACTCTACTATACAATGATTCTACCTCCTAAAAGTAAAACACAAAACCCAAGGAATATTCATATATGCCCCTATCTAGATTGGAATTCTATATCCATATAACCTATAGAAATTGGTCTGCCCGGTAAATCAACATATAATCTTTAGTCCTTCTCAGACACTAATACATGCTTTCACTGTATTCCAATTTCCTTGACCTTGGTTACTGTGATATCTGTTACCCATGCCCATGGCACAACATATATCTGGGCTCATTTCTAGCATACAAGAGACTTCCTCTAGCCCATGCTAGAGGAACCGTCATTACCTACTCTGTCACCTTTGACAATCCAAACATATCTCTTAGATAAAGTAGCTCCAAAACTGAAAAAGTACAAAACTTTCCTTTTGGAGGTATCCATGCTAGAATGAGCTAGGACAATGTTTTATATGAAGCTTGAGACAAGCACATCATCCTTGTTTGGAGATCCCTTAGATCTTTGATCCCCAAGGATGTGTCTTACTTCTCTCAAGTCCTTCATAATTGTGCGGACAACCATACCCTTACGTTTGATAATATTCTGTTATTGTTTCCAACTAACAAAATACTTTCTACGTATAGTACAAGAATACCACTTCATTTCTGTCACATACAATCTTATCCAACCTTTGAACAAATCCATATTACCGGATTTATCTTTTTAAAGTGGATGATCCTTGTCATAGATCTAGGGATCCAGCTCATGTTCACTTAGGACCCAATCCATATACTCTCCAAGAACATGAGATCTTTTAGCTTGAACAACAACCCTCCCACTGAGACAAGGTACCCTTTGCATATCTTTAGTGACACGAGGTGTGGTACCTTATGGTATCTCCTCTTGTACAGTTGGTACTAAGATTGGAATGCCCCTCTATTTAATTTATTCAGAGTTACTTTACACCTGGACTTGTAGTTTATTACATAGTCCTTTTCCAAGAATCAGATATTTGTCCCAACGAACATCCTCTGATTCTTAGGACTAATCAACCACCTTATTGTTCCCTTAGGATATCCAACGAATATATGCACTAGATTCCAACTTAATGGTGTCTCTCTACTACTCATAATCTGAACATGGCTTAGACAAAGCCTTTGCTTAGTCCACATTTCTATGGTCTTAAGAGACTACTAGTCTAGAATCAAGCATACACACCTTCATATCCAAGGCATACTTCTTTGAACAAATTTTGGCTAATCTTGGATAGGCTTATCATCTTCTTAACTTACTAGCTTAAGAGACCTTCTTCCTTCCAATGGTTGCACCATATTGTTGGGGTACACTAGGTGCAAGGAGTTGGGATAGAATCCCAATGTCTAATAAGTAATTCCTATCACTATCCCTAGAGGTACTTGCCATCATGATCTAGTCACAATCAAATACACAAAGTATTCTAGAGTACCTCTATTCTAGATAGATTAATGACTTATACTTATCAGTATGAACCATTTCTTACACACTCTTGGTTCTATGCCCTGAGGCTTTGGACAAGCCTCTTTGGTATTGTTACTTCCCTAATGAGAGTCAATGATTTTAAAGAAGACAAGTCTTCTATTTACCAATGAACCCAAGGCCTCATTGGTCACCAACCTTTCAATTTCATTAGAGATTAACATGACCAAAACTTAGGGTCAAACTATGTGTTTGGTTTTACTAGGAAGGAACCTTTCCTCTACATTAGTTAAGATGATAGGCTATTAAACATCCAATTGCATCATGGGAGTGCTTTTGGTTTTATATACTAATTGCCTTTCTATGTACTTCAGTAGACATTCCTTCTATTCCACTTTTAACAAATAAAAGCAACAGAAAATATCTTTATTTCAGAAAACTAAACAAAGTTCTTTCCCAAAAATTAAGTACATAAAGACGATCTATAAAACCAAAACTATATCAACCTATGTTAAAGACATAACTGAAATAGTGAAAAACTCCCACTGCAAAAGTCATCTCCATAGCCATCCATGTAGTCAGCAATATCCTCCTGAGCTAGACGTCGAGTTTCCTGGAACCCCTACACAAAAATGCAGACATGATTAGTGGCATCCGTATCTACCCACCAGGTACCGGTAGATATCACCGCTAAACATATTACAACGACACAAGAAGAAAATATTCCTCCGGTACTACTCTGATGAAGGGGGCAATCTGCCTTCCAATGTCCTAACTGTTTGCACACAAAGCACTTGCCTTTCGGCTTCTTTATTCATCCCTGAGGTCCCTGTAATCCTGCTACTTTCTTTGCCCAAGAACATTTCTTCTTCTTCCTTCCTTTCGGTTTAGAAGTAGGAATTTCTTGAGCAATGAAAGTATGTGAACTCTGAAGCGAAACCGCCTCTGCTACCTCAAGTTCTGTCAGAAGTTCTGCCCATGAATATGAACGCTTGTCCATATTGTGGCTTTGGCGAAACTTCTCAAAACTCCCTAGTAGAGATTGGAGGATAAGATCGACCTGGGGTTCCCCATCAATCTGAGCTCCAAGAATTTCTATCTCCTTCAGCCAAGCCATCATCTTGTGGACATGTTCCCTTATGGGCATCCCCTCAACCAAGATGGTAGTGGTCAAGTTCTTAATTACCATCTACCTAGCGGCTCGATTATTCTGACCAAAGAGTTCATCAAGTTTGGATGTTTTTTCACTGGTAATGGAAGAAGCCTGATTTTGGTGACCTTCGGTCGTATCGTCTGCTTCTAGCCATTTCCTAAAATATTCAAACTCGTCTTCGGTATTAATCTCGTTAGGCTTTTCGGTACAGAATTCGGCAAGATCACACTTAGGTTCCTCGGCAGTAGAGACAAAATCCATATTCAATTCCCAATCCATATTATCACTAGGGGAATTTAATTGGATTTCTCTTTGAATTAGGTCTTGTGGGTCTAGATCCATTTTAAAACACCTGAGAATCATAACAATCACACACTTTAGATTTTGAAATAAATTGACACCTCAAAATAATTTATTACAATATCTACCAACACTTCAAACACCGAGAATTTTGTATGCCACGATGGTGTGGACGTATATGAACTCTACATTCATGAGAGGAGGTTTTATCCATTACTTTTACTATCTTGTCATCCTAACCTTTTGACAAGTAAAATTAATAGTTGGTCCTCCTTGGCCCTACAAATAATAGCAGTGACTCCGATGGGGAGGATACTATTATTTGTATCTAAGTGTTTACCACCACACGACACCAAGAAAAATTATTTCTGATTATGTGTCTTCCGATGGAGAAGTACACATGCTCATCAATAATTTCCTATAGTCTTTTCTGACCTAGTGATCCACAGAACAAGCCCATCCAATGGGGAGGAAGGCACTCAGAGCCGACGCGCAGACTTGTTCGCATCACTTGTCAGATTGCAGTGGAGGCCATGGGACCCTTAGCGTCCCTCTCCCACTTAGTTATTTGCGTTGAGGATTTTATATGCATTCACACAACAAGCACACACAAACCAAAATAATAGAACAATGAAAAATCCTAGATTTTTCTAACTATTATGGCCTTGGTCTCCAATGCGCCTCCAGTCGTGTCATCACCTCGTCCACTCCATCCTATCCATGCGCAAGCCACCATGAAGGAGTCCCCGAGCCGAGATGATTAGCTAACTAATTTACATCCATTGATCCTAAACTCCATGAAGGAGTGTACATGTCATCTAGATCAAATGTAAATAGAAAGCTTGGCTAAACAAGTGTCATATTTAATTACAAAAATTAAATAGTTTATCTAGCCTCGTCAACCCCGAGAATTCAAATAATTTACATCACACAATCAATCACATACAAACAATAAAATTTCCATAATAGTTGGAATCTAGTGTCTGCAACACAAAGTTAGCCTATGCACATCCAAAATATCATCTAGCAAAATAATGTACATGATAATGTACAGGAAAAATAATCGAATCATAAACACACAAAACTGGAAACCTCGCTCTGATACCAATTATAGGTATTACTTGGCGGTTTCCAAGACAACCACGTGATTGTATATGAGAGACCTCTCTATGGTTACGAATTAAAAAATTTAATCTGAATAGAGACCCGTCCTTCTAACGAACGACTCATCGTCGTGTTAATTAATCCAAGTTACAACTTAGCCAAAATCGAGGTTAGGCCTAATAACTTTCCGGATTAATTAACCACGGAAAAGATCGACGATTTGAATAGCCGATTTTTGTGTATATCTTCGGGGTCTAGTTAGTTAATTATTAACCATGATATCAAATCAAAATAATAAACTAACTTACATAAAATGACAAGGCATAGCAAGATAACACAATTAAAACATGCGATAAGAAAAACGGAGCTCGGGAGAAATATACCTCGTCGTTTACCTCGTAGTCTTCTATCTTATGACCCTCCCCTCTTGGACGTCGTGTGGGCGACGAGCTACAAAGACACAGAGTCACCAAGGCCCTTGAATCAATCTCTCTTCTTCATACTACTTCCAATCACCAACACAAACCCTAGAATCCTAGGGTTTCCTAGCGCCGGTGGTCTTTCTTCCTTTCCACCTCAAACCACCGGCCACCTTTTGATCCAAGGTCCGGCCAACTTCAAGGTTACTTGGAGAGGAAAACATGGAAGAGGAAGAAGAGGAAGAAGACGATGAAGCACCAAAACAGATCTCCTTCTTCCCTCAAAACCCACCGAAACCCTAGTGGCACCACCTTCAATCTTGCCGATGCCAAAACAAGGAGAATTCCTTGGTTATCCCGCAACAAGCCGCCTCCCTTCTCTGCACATTGCTCATGCACACAGAGAAGAGGCTGAGAAGGAGGTGAAAGAGGCAGCTAAGGAGGAGGAAGAAGAACCTGATTTCCTCTTCCCTAAACCGCCGCCGGCCCCGCTCAACCAAAAGTTGCCGCCGTCAGCCACCTCAACTCTCCCTCTTTCCCTTGACGAGCTCCTCCAGGTCCTGATGATCCTTTATGCCAAGAAGAGAAGGCAACGAAGCTGTGATCCAAGGAGGAGCACCTCCTTCTCCTTCTTCTATCGTCGGCGCAAACTCAACCTTGGGAGAGAGATAAGGGTTTTTGGTTTTGATCAAAATTCTAATTGAGGATTGATCTCAATATTTATAGGGAATTATTTTTCCAATTAAATATGGATTGATTCCAAAAATTTATATAGAATAATTCCTTAATTAATCCATGATTAATTCCTTTAATTATTCCTTAATTAATCCGAGATTAATAAATTAATTAATCCCAAATTAATTTCCTAATTAACCGGCCTTGTATCATGACTCTTATGGGGCTTTATTGGGCTAAGATAGGGACCATGAGGAGGAGTTGGTTCTTTGCCCTCTAATGGATCCAAACCTGATCAATTAATGGAGATCTATTCCACTAAATTAAGGATCTCATTGTACTTCCTCACCAACCCCCATATTTTCATATGGGCTCCACCTATTATGAGTCGTCCATCTCCCTGTGATTAAGATATCGTATGCCCAATAATTAATTTAATTTACTTATAATTAAATTAATTATCTCCTTGATCCTTGATTAGTACCACTCAACCTTTTTGACATGCCGGACCATGGTCCACTTGCATGATTTGACATGACGATCCTTTTGAGCTCACCAAGGGGGCATCATCACCCTGACTCATCAGGACACGGATTCTGTCAATAATCAATGGCACATCATATTATTAATATTATTTCCCAACTTACCAGGCCTATTGATCTAACATAATAGATCTCGCCCATTGGTAAATCAAAGAGATAATGTTTAATAATATATGTCCGTCATTATTTCGGGATTAAGAGATTGTACTCCATAATTATCCGAGGTCTAATCCAATTTACTAAGTCAGTACAAAAATTGGATGACCTCTCTTTTGGTCCTACTCAATGTACACAATGTACACTAGTGTAATCCTATAGTTAAGATAAATCATATCTGATTACACTACAACCATCCCAATGGTTTGTCCAACTCCATCTCAGTTGTGAGCCTCTTTCTTATGCTTCGTCAAGGAACCTGATAACATGATCTTCTGTGCAACATCACGCACCATGTTATCTACAATGTCAAGCATTAGACATTTAGTGCACGTACTAATATAAACATGCACTGTGTGATTTTCTGATTCTCTTTAAAATGTAGATGCATCCTTACCGAAAAGGCAAGGCTTTTAGTATACATACTAACAGTTGGAGCTTTGTCTTGTTCTTGTATGGATGAGGGTCCCTCCTCCCCCTCAATCCTTGAAATTGACACCTCTTCTTCTTCTCTTGATGAGGTGGATAATCTCTCACTTAATTGTGTCATTTCAATTGATGAAGTTGACAATTCTTCTTCCTCTTGGTCTTATTGGACCATGGAGCTTACTTCATTGGACTCTTTTATTAGTTGAGCTTGGATAGGGTTCTTATGAAATTCTTCTAGCTTGTTCCTAACTCATATGCATTTTTGTATTCCCCTACACCACTCAAAACATTTTTTGGAAAAATATTAACTAATATACTAATTACCTTCTCATTTGCCCTAGATTGTTCTTGTTGCTCCTTAGTCCAATATCTAGGGCGAAGCTTCATTCCGTGCTTGTCTTTTGGAATTTCGAATGGTTCCTCTATTGTCATTCTACACTCTCAATCCATTCCAAGCCACGTCTCCATCCTTGTCTTCCAATACTCAAAGTCTTCATAATCATAGGATGGTGGCATGTTGATATCATTCCCCAACTTGCTATCCATCATTTATCCCTCTAGCTTTCTTGCTCTCTCGGTGGTTAGTCTGTAGATGAGCGCACCAAGCTCTGATACCACTTGTTAGATCGTTCACGCTTGCTAGAGAGGGTGTGAATAGCAATTTCTCAGTTTGTTCTTCCTACAAGGTTAGTTGCGCAAGCGGAATATACTAAAATATAACTAAACAATGCTAACAAACCTATTTACGTGGTTCGAAAATGAAGACTCCTACTCCACGGCAATCCGTGTGGTGGATGATCCTTCGGTGGATCACTCCCCAGATGCCCTCTGGCTAGCTCGTGTAGCTCCTTGTGGGTGGAGAAACCTCACCACAATCCCAAGTACACTTCTGAGCTCTCAAGACTACTAACAATCCTTAACCAAACTTGTTTCGTCAGGGGTTTGTAGACAAACCCGAGCCTCTTTAACTATAGCTCAAGGCTGGAAAGTGCCCTATCAGTCGACTGCTCCAAGGGCAGTCGACTGCTCCCAAGGCAGTCGACTGCTCCCAGGGCAGTCGACTGCCCCCACTCAAATTCGACTGTTGTAGCTAAACATTCGAATTCTGGCTACTTGCCAGTCGACTGCTCCTGGGGCAGTCGACTGGTCCAGGGTCGAAAACCTTCAGTGAGCTCCTCCCTCAACTCTCGTCCCTTCATAACTCACTGACTCTTCACCAGCAGCCTTGATTGTTGCCTTCGCGCCCTCTTCGTCTTCAGCTCCCGTCCCTCAGATGCACACAAGCCTCCAACTTGTCTCCATGCCATCCTTCACACATACCTCGATGTCTACACCCCTCGGCTCATCATCCCTGCTATCCATGGTCCCTCGGGTGCACACAAGCCTCCAGCATGTCTCCATGCCACCCTTCACCGTAACGAAACCGTCCAGCTAAGTCCATATGTGTAACCTGCACATCCTGTACACTCACATACACATATTAGAACACAAGGAAAAACCTAACTTAAACCCTTTGCCCAAACATCAAAACACATGGTCACCCTGATAACTACCATTTTGCTAATCATTTTAGGCTCACAAATCCATGTTTTGATCCACTTTTATATGCTTAATCTTGTATTTACATTAGGTTCCATAATATATGTCTAATTTATCTTTTGAATTCAATTCTTTCCATATTCGAGGTATTTTGGCACTAAAATTTAAATCTAATTTTGTAGGCTTTGAAGGATCATGGACCTAGATTGGATTGGATCAAGTTGAGCCAGAATTGGACTAGGATCAAGATGATCAAGCATTGGATCAATATGGGTCGTCCGATCAAGGAGCAAGTAGATCTGAGCCATCTATGAACTTCTGATCAATCCGAGTTTAGGATAGGGCTAATCATGACCTCAGATCATGATCTGAAAGTTTGGTCCAAATCAGAGTCCATTCGTCCGTAGGATCAAGTGTGGGAGAGTTTCAACCGTCCATTCAAAAGGGCAGAGAGATGTGAGTCATCCATTGCAGATCCAGTTGATCCCAGCTAAGAAGAGGTACATCTGACCGTCGGATGGAGATCTGGAAACTTTGGTTCAGATCTGAGAAGATCTGACCATTGGATGAGACTGGAACGATCTCAGTCGTCGAAATTCAAACGGATTAGTTAAAACAAAATTCCCCTCTTCCAGCTCGCGTCGTCGCGATTCCAGTTCTATTTTTTTCTTCGTGAGTTCATCATTCTTCTCCGTTCTTGAGGCGACCACATCAGATCAATTCATTTTCTAGTTTCCAAATCAAAGGAGCAATCGTCCGCGAGATTTGCAACCCCATTTTGTTGTTGAGAGGATCTCGATTGAGGGTTTCGCCGGAGTCTGCTTTTCTGATCAGATACTTCTTGTCAGCTATTGTCAATTGATCGGAGCTATCAGATGTAATTGGAGGGGTTCTCTGAGAGTCTCTGAAGGTTTCAGAGCCGATTCACAATTCAATCAGCCAAGGTGGAAGAGATCGGGAAAGGAATTCAATTGCACACCAAGATCATCGCAGATTGATCGTGGGAGTTGATTTCTTCATTGATTTTTGAGATAGAGGGTCTCTAGCTCAACTCTTGTGTGACGGCAAGGGGGAATTCTCGGTGAAGAACTCGATCTGAAGTTTAGATTTCGATTTGTTCTAGTTTCTGTAATTGCTTTGTTCTGTATCAGCTCACATTCAGACACTGATCGGTCTGTTTGACCGATCCAGACATCATCTGATCGGTCTGTCGACCGATCAGGCTTGCATCTGATCGGTCTATCGACCGATCAGGCAGGTCATAACTTCTCTAAATTTTGTTTTCCTTAGTAACACTTGTTTCGACTTCAATTACTGCAATTTAGTTTCTCATTTTAAGCTTCACTGTTCTTGTTATCAGCTTGTGCATTTTTAATTCTATAGTATCAAGTTGAAGTGCTTAGTTCTCAATTAGTGTTAAGCTAGTTTCTTTGATTAGGTTTTAAATAGGTTAAGTGTAATACTTGCAACTCCCTAAGGCATATTTTGCTTAGCTAAATTCATTTTGTCACTGCTATTTTATTTCTATTTGCAACACAAACCCCCATTCTAATTTGAAAACCCAAAAACAAATCAGACGATAATTTATAAGCTTGAATTAAACATTCACAACTAGTTCTTGAAAAAATACGACCTGCGGCCCCTATTCTACATTTCAATTTTGTTAGCCAAGGGTTTTCAGCTTATAAATATCTAAATTTGAGGCTCATTCGTGACACTTGTATTGGGCTACATCAAATTTTTAGCGTCGTTGCCGGGGAACTTTCTAGTTAAGTTTATTTGATTTTAGCTTGTGTGCTTATTTCCATATTTTGTGATCTATTTCACTTGTTTCATTTTTCTATATACATTTACTGCGATTTGTGTTTGTTGTATGACCAGGACTGCAAGTGGTGATCTTGAGGAATTTGATCCTGAAATTGAGAAGACTTTCAGAGCAAGGAGAAACTAAGGCAGAGTTTCAGAGGCTATTGAGATTATTTCTACTCAGTTTATTCCTACTCATTCATGCAATCTTATGGCAGACCACCAGAAAACCTTGAAAGAACTTGCAGCACCTAATGATGCTTTCTAGTATCCATGTATTGCCTACCCAGAGCTTACTGGTGATTTTGAGCTGAGATCAGGACTTATTCATCTATTGCCTAAGTTTCAAGGTCAATCTGGAGAAGATCCAAACAGACACTTGCATGAATTTCACGTAGTTTGCTCCACCATGAAGCCTCAGGGGATTTCTGAAGAGGATATCATGTTGAGAGCATTTCCATTTTCCCTAACTGGAGCAGCTAAGGATTGGTTCTATTATTTGCCTACCGGACATGTTTCTAGTTGGATTTCCATGAAGAAGGCATTCCTAGAGAAGTACTTCCCAGCCTCCAGAACAGCTATTATCAGGAAGAGTATCTGTGGCATACAGCAAGTAGTGGGAGAGACTCGATATGATTATTGAGAGAGATTTAATAAGCTTTGCTCAAGTTGCCCACAGCACCAGATCAGTGAGCAGCTCCTTATTCAGTATTTCTATGAGGGTCTACTACAGATGGATAGGATTATGATTGATGTTGCAGCTGGAGGAGCCTTAGTGAACAAGTCACCAGATCAGTCTAGAGTGTTAATTTTAAACATGCTAGAAAATTCTCAACAGTTTGGGAGTAGAGCTCTTTCCACTAGAGGAGTAAATGAGGTCCAGATGGTTTCTAATGAACAAAAGGAGATTAGGAGTTCTTTGATGGAGCTTACCTCGTTAGTGAAGCAAATGACATTGAACAATGTGAGCCAAAATCAGAATTTTTCGGTACCTCCTACAAATCAAGTGATGAGGTTGTGTAGTATTTGCTCAAGCCAAGAACATAACTCGGATTTGTGTCCTAATCTTCAACAAGATGAATCACTAGTGGCTTTGGCTAGAGGATAGTTTTAAGCAAAGAATAACTCTTATTCATCTACTTACAATCCAGGTTAGAGGGATCATCCAAATTTGAAGTATGGAAACTCATTATATCAACAAAATCCTTCACAACAACCCCATCAACAACCTCAGCCGAATTTCCAGAATATCCAACCAAGTAATGAGCCTTTCCAACAATTTCAGCAGCCCTTTCATCAAAATCAGCAACCTTTTCAAGGAAATCAGCAATGTTTTCAAGGGAATCTGAATATTCAGCAACCATTTCAACTATCACAGCAAGGATATCAATCTTCACAGCAAGTATTTCAGCCATACAATCAAAATTTCCAGCCCTCAAGTCAACAATTTCAGCCCCAACAATTTCAGCCTTTCGTCCAACAATTTCAACCTCAAAACTAAAATTTTCAGAGCTACAATTCTCAGCAATTACAACCAAGTTCCCAGCCCACTTTTCAACAATTTTCACAGTCAAATCAACCCTTTAATCATCCCAACGGCCCCATTTTCAAAGTTCACAGCAAGGTCAAAATTTTCAGCCTACTTCTTCATTTCAAGGTCAACTGAAGACTCATGCTAATCAAGGAGGCTATGGAGGTTCTAGTGGGGTGAATGCTCAACAACAAAGGCTAGAGGAGATGATGCAACAAATTCTCCAACAACAACAAATTTTGCAACAACAACAAGGACAGCAAAAGAATGATTCTACCTTACAAAACATTGAGAGACACATTGGACAGTTGGCTAGTGGAATGAACCAAATGCAAGCCTAAAGATCAAGTCAATTACCTTCTCAAGCTACTCCTAATCCAAAGGGGAATGTTAGTGCCATCACTTTGAGGAGTGAGAAGGTTGCTTCTAGTTCTAATGCTCCAAGGGCTGAATTTTCTGAAAATCGAACAACAACTAGTTTCCAAGCTTCAAACAGCCCTGAAAAGTCTTCTAAATTAGTTGGTTGCATTTCTAGTTCAAGCTTAACTCCTTCTTCAATAGATCCTGTGATTTTGGTGGAAAATGAAGGAGAAATCAGTGGCGAAAGTAAGTTTACAGCAGCTACATCTAGTGGAATTCCAGCTCAAGTTTTAACTCCATAAGTTTCGGCTGAAGAGGAGGAATTAAGGGTTTCTTTGCCCTTTTCACAACGCAAGACTCATGCCAAAAAGCAAGTGGAGGAGGAGAAAGCCAAGGAGTATAATGAGCTTATGAAGTTATTCAGCAAGGTAGAGATTAATATGCCTCTGTTGACCATGATTAAGTAAATTCCCAAGTATGCTAAATTTCTCAAAGATTTGTGTGTTCACAAGAAGAAATTGAAGGAGAATGAGTTGGTCAGCTTAGGGAAGAATGTCTCAGCCCTTATCTATTTTATCCTTCAGAAATGTGAAGATCCAGGGGTTTTTACTCTGTCTTGTGAGATTGGGAGGAATCTCTAGATAGATCGATTTAGGCGTGCTAGAGGGGGGGTGAATAGCACTTCTTCGTCGTTTTGATCTCTACAAAGTTGTTAGGGCAGCGGAAACAATAACATGCAAAATAAATAAGGAATAAAACACTGCTAACACCGTGATTTACTTGGTATCCACCCCGGTCGGGTGACTAATCCAAGAATCCTTCGGTGGATCAACCCCCAGATAACCTCCGGCTAGATCTGTCACTCCTTGTGGGTGGAGAAACCTCACCACAACTCCTTGAATGCTCTCTGATCACAGTAGACTACTAACTTACTTTAACCAAGCAAGTTTCGTCAAGAAAGATAGTAGGAAACGAGCCCCTTAAAATAGGGCTCGAATCTGAAACAGCCGCTACTAGTCGACTGCCATCTGGGCAGTCGACTGGTCCCACTCAGATCCGACCGTTACAATACAATGTTCGAATCTGCCAGCCTATTTCAACCTAGACCAGTCGACTGCCGCTGGTGTTGGGACCGGGTGCATGTTGACAAGGATACGGGTTCGTAAATTTTAAAATATTTACGTGCAGCGGAAGAATTAGCATAAATAATTTCTCAAATTATTTTTAACCACGTATCTAGCATGCGACCTTATGATGTGTGGACATGATCATAAATTAAAATTTTATGAAAAAGTAAACTAATTTACTTCGTACCTCTCGAAACTCGAAGTAAGGGACGAGATCCAACCGTAGCGTCCCTTGGAAGCTCCGCCTCTATTCGCGTCCACGTCGAGTTCTCTTCAGGATGACTTCGCAAAGTCACGAGTTTTGTGCCGATGAGAACTACTAGATTCTCTAAAGGCACAACTAAAAGATCAAGAGAGAAGAAAGGAAACTAACCACCAAGAAACAGAATCTAAATTCCGGGAATGAAGGAGATGCGACCCGCTTCTTCTTCATCTTCATCTTCTTTGGCACCTTCTTGATGGAGGTTGCTCACGCCAACTCTAGGAGATGTGAGGGTGGTGCGCCGGCCCTAGGAGGGGTGGACGCCGGCCCTATGGTGAGCAAGGGGCGTCGGCCCTAAGGGGAAGAGAGAGGGAGAGAATAAGAGAGAGAGGGAGAGAATTAATCTCTTGATAACTCTATTGAGGAATTCAAGCCTAGCCTTGGTTCCTTTATATAGTAGCCTCTCCCTTGCCATGTCCCCCCTTTAACGGAATTAACAGAATAAATTTTCATAAGAAATTTATCTTATAAATTTTCTTATTAATTATTCCGTTATGCCAAGTTTTATTATAACTAATTTTATAATAAAACAAATGCATCTCTCTTTTTAATTATGGAATAAATTTTCATAAAATTTATTATATAAATTTTCTCATCATGGAAAAATCAATTCATAATTGATTTTATAAAATAAAATTAAACCATTTAAAGTTTATTTTAATCTCCATTAAAAGAATAAATTTTTTATATAAAATTTTTTTTATCATAGAAAAATCAATTCATAATTGATTTTATAAAATAAAATAAACCAATCTATGGTTCATTTTAATTTTCATAAAAAGAATAAATTTATTATATAAATTTTTCTTATCATGGAAAAATCAATTCATAATTAATTTTATAAAATAAAATTAAACCATTTAAAGTTTATTTTAATTTCCATGAAAATAAATTTATTTATCCATAAATTTTATAAAACAAATTGTGGTTGATTTATTTTATAATTTAAACCAATTAAATTGGTTTCTCTCTTTTTGGTGGCCGGCCAAACCAAAGAGGGTGGGCACCCTCTTTGGTCGGCCACTCCAAGCCCTTCCCTCGCGAATTAAACTCATTTAATTCGCCCAATAAGCCTTCAAAAGACTTAGCAATTTTAAGCTTCTATTGCGCCTCTGATAAATTCAGATTCGACTAATTTCTCTTGATCGGAAAATCTAATTTTCAACTCGTTTTAAATCCCTCAGATTACTCGTAGTATGTGTGACTAAATAGGCTTTCGATTTATGTTGGCCGTCTATAATTCATCAATTATAGAACGATCATGAGTGGCACCTAGTAGTACATCATGATCCCCAATTAATCGAAAGATCAACTGTTGACCTCAGAAATTATTCTGAAACCCTTCAGCAGCTCTAATGTATCGTGCCTCATTCCCTTCACCATCTTATACCCACTTGGTTCAGGACATGGTCTGTGTGTGTCAGTCCCCAATAGGCTGACTATGTCACACCTAGCCCAAGTAGTATCTTTCTCATCCTTTGGATTTCTAATTACTCTCATGTATTTAAGAGACTCATACTCTAAACATGATATGCTCTGGCCAGAGGCTTTGAGTAATAATCCGACGATAGGCCTGGGTATACATCTCCTCGCAAGGAGTCGTGAATCCTTTATAGGCTGTTCAAACATCTTCGGGTACTTCGGCTTATACCCAACCATCCTGGGTCCACACCTCCTTTGGAGATGCTTGCTTAAGATGTTAAAGTATAAGTCTCCATGACCAAGATGACTTGAACACCGCAAGTCATAGGAACATCGCACTTAAGCTGCAGTAAGAACTTCACTGACCTGTCTATGTATAGACTACCATGTGAAGTTTTAAAGCTAGTTACTCCAATGAACTAGTTCCCTTTACTAGCATCCATGTTTATCTCCGGACATCCCAATGTCACCTGTAACACCCCAATTTTTACAATCCTGAATACCTGGGGAATTGTTTAAAGTTCGGGACGAACTTTCTATAAGAGAGGGAGGATTGTAACACCCCAAATTTGTCAATGTAAAATCATGACAATGTATGAAAATGGTTATAATGAAATGATATAAATTTCATGCAATCACATGCTATAAAATGTTATGGATGCATGAAATATTATATGCATGAGATATTATATTCATGAAATAATATTATCATGAAATATTAGCATGAAATATTATATTCATGAAAATGGAATATTAAAAATATTATGAAATAATATTTTTGGGATATTATGAAATATTCTGAATTCATAAAATATTATTCATATTATGAAATTTCATGATGGGCTTGGTTTATTGGGCTTGGAAATGAATGGTGCTAAAAAGAAAGTGCAAAGTGGAGGAAGCAAGGATTGAACCTTGGACCTCCTAGTTGCACTCACCATGTCATAACCAATGAACCAAGCAATATTTCATGTAGAAGGAGAAAGGTACATGCTTGTTAAGTGGGTAAGAGTGACGAGACATGTCTTTTCATGAGAAAAGTATAAATAGGTGGAAGTTGGAGCAACTTCCTTCTTTCCTTTTCTTCTTCCTCTTCATCTTCCAAAACCGAAAACTCCTTTCTCCCTTCCCCTTCCATTTTCGAAATCCCAACCCTAGGGTTCTAACCCTAGGGCAATTGCAAGAAGGGGAAACCAAGTGTTAACACTCCCTACCAAGACCAAGGACTACTAGGAAGAAGTTTGGAAGGAAAGGATCTTCGCATACCCTCCAAGTGTAGGGTACCCTACGATTTCAAGAAGGCGAAATTTCCAGCGCTAGGATGTAAGAATCCTCTCGCCTGCAGTATAATGGTTTATGCATGATTTCCTTGTGTTCTTGTTTTGGAAAAAGGGGAGTTCTCCTTAGAGGACTTTCGGCCACCCTAGGAAAAAGGTCCAAGAGTAGGATTTTAATCACACCTTGATGCATGCTAGTACCCCTAGGGATTTTATACATATAGGTGTTGTTTCCAAATTTTTGGAAGGACAAAAAAATAGGGTTTAGGCCCCTACAACTTTCGGCCACCCCCTTGAGAGGAGGCCTTGGTTCCTTTTGTTACATGATTATATCCCTTAAACTTTAAGGTATATGTGTAGGTGTTTTCTTAATGATGTTATGTACAAATTCTAGGGTTTACCCCTTGTGTAGGTTTCGGCCAAGACCTAGGAAATTGGGTTAGTGGATGCTAATCTCACTTGAGGGTTAAACCATGGTTAAATTGTTAACATGAAATATACTAGAGGTGTTTGTATGAATGCTTGGTGGGAAAACCAAATTCTTTATTCGTATATTTCGGCCAACCCTAGTTCTAGGGTTGGGAAGTACCTAATGAGACCATGAAGCATGCTAATACATATGTGATATGTGTATAATTTATGTGACTTATTTTGTTGGATGTAAAAACATGCCTTGTAGCCCATGGGGCACCTTGATGATATGAGCATGATGTGGTTGATAATATGCTTTAAAGGGATACTCTATTAAAACTGGGATCAAGAGCACCCGAATGCGTGGTGTGTCCCTAGGGGATCAAGAGCACCCGAATGCGTGGTGTGTCCCTTTGAGAAGTGATTAAAGAGTACCTTTAGGCATATACTTATATGAGTAATTGCATGATAAATTACTTTACTTTGGAAAGTTGTCTACCCGACTCGGAAGGGGGTCGTTAAACAAATCCAATGAGCATGTACGGAAGGGTCATGGCATTGGTAGGACGGAAGGGTCCTGCTCTAATTAGATTGGTGGCTCGCTACCCCAATTTATTAGGGAACGCGCATGATGATGTGGTACGACAACTGGGCCCTGGATGATGATATGTTATTTTGAAGTACTTACCATTATGGAACTTTTTGAAAAACATATTGTTTTCTCATTATGTGATGATCTTGTTCTGTAAAGTACTTAGAGATATTTGATGTGATGTTCATGACGCTTGATGAGATGCTTATGATGCATGATGCTTGATGAGATGCTTATGATGCATGATGCTTTGATGAGATGCTTATGAGGCTTATAATCTTGTTCTATCTTGATTACTGTGTACATGATATGATGTATCGATATGGTTTTGCGAGTAGGCCCGGAATCTTACTAAGCATGTTTTGCTTACTAGTTCCTGTTATTTTTCTTATGCTGCAGATAGCGGTAAGAAATACTCGAACTAAAGGAAGAGGCAGAGGGAAGGTTGGAGGATGTGTGTGGTGATGGCTCGGGAAAGGATGAAAGATTCTATCTACCTTAGTTTATCTAGAATCTAAACTGCTTCCCATAATTACGATTGAAATTGTATTGCTATATTCTGAATGTATGATGATTGTGACTACTCTACTGTTAGAGATATGAAACCTAAACCATGTTAGCTAATACTATCATTAATGTCTAAATTTTGTAATATGCATGCTAAGTAAAATGTTAGATAATTGCCATTATGCTTCTTTTGCATGTATCTAAGGCTAGATAACCTTTTCTATATGCTTACTTGAGATTTCATGCTATAGTGTGTTAAATGCTTTCCATATTAGGTTGTAAATGCATGTAGATATAAATGAATTATTTGATAAGAAAACCTTGCTTGGTAATTTAGTGTTCAATAAGCATGCTTATTACGAGTTCATGTATTGTAACTGATTTGTTTGGATATACATGATTGAATATGATTGCATGATATGAATGTGTGGACCCGTAACCCCGCCTTTAGGGTAGATATAAGGTCGGGCGTTACAAGTTGGTATCAGAGCAGTTTTCCCCTCCATCACACACACATCAAGCTTCCTCCTGCCGCTTCCAAGTAAGAAATCCTAACTCGCTTATATTATTTCATGTACAGTAATGATATTGATGAAGATGATTAATACTTGCATAACAAGTGAAGATAGAATTATAAGGCTTATGTAGTCATTTACTGTCTATATGATAGATATGACTAGAGGGCGTAGTACTAGGGGTAACGAGACAGCACCCCCACCTAATATGATGCAAGTGATCACGGACCTGCAGCGTCAGGTCACTGAACAACAACAGATAATAAACACTCTGATGACCCAGCAGGGGAACACTGCAACCCCGCAGGGAAGTCAGAATGCGATACCTTCTGAGCCTCCAACTGCACAGGCACCCCCGGACACTCTGGTCCGGGGAGTCCGATAGGAGGCCTATCTGATTCAGTGGCAGAGACTTAACCGGAAAAGTTCTCAGGCACCTGCGAGCCCTGGGATGCTCAGGCCTGGCTCAAGACAGTTGAGAGCACAGTGGAATTATTAGACTGGCCCGAGCATGAGAAAATTAAGTGTGTCTCGCTCTGCCTCACGGGCGATGCCAGGATATGGTGGGAACGGGTAAAAGCTAGAAGGTCAGTGGATCAGATGAAGAGGAAGGACTTCGAGTCCGAATTTCTGTTCCGACAACACTGCCCTCGGGTGAGGTGATGCCCTCTACCCAAATGCTGCGTGCCGCACCGATCAGAATCGCAGATAGGGAACTCTACTGCGATCTGATAGTGCTTGATATGTCGGATTATGATCTGATATTGGGCATGGATTTCTTGAATAAATACGGCGCTTCTATCGAGTACCGTAAACGAAGGGTTATCTTCCGACCCGAGACGGGAATTCTCTTTGAATTTATCGGCGAGCCGAAGAAGAAGACTGGCAATTCTTATCGGCTCTGAAAGCAAGGAAAATGTTAGGGAATGGATGTTCTGGATTTCTAGCTCATGTGGTTGATACACGTCCTACAGAGGACCCGAAGCTAGAAGACGTCAAAGTTGTATGCAACTATCCAGAGGTATTTCCTGATGATTTACCAGGGTTAGCACCGGAAAGAGAGGTTGAATTTGCCATTGATTTGATTCCTGGTACTAACCCCATCTCGAAGGCACCATACCGAATGGCGCCGACTGAATTGAAGGAATTGCAAGGACAGCTACAAGAGCTTCTCGACAAGGGACTTATCCGCCCTAGTCATTCCCCCTGGGGAGCTCCCGTACTGTTCGTCAAGAAGAAGGACGGGTCGATGCGTATGTGTATCGACTATCGGGCATTAAATAATGTGACCATAAAGAACAGGTACCCTCTACCCAGGGTAGATGACCTGTTCGATCAGTTAAAGGGAGCTACGGTTTTCTCTAAGATTGATCTGAGGTCTGGTTATCACCAAGTCCGGGTGAAAAATGAGGATATACCCAAAACTGCTTTCCGGACAAGATACGGACATTATGAGTTCGTAGTGATGCCGTTCGGAGTTACTAATGCTCCGGCAATATTCATGGATCTTATGAATCGGATTTTCTCGGCATTTCTCGACAGATTTGTGATCGTCTTCATCGACGACATCCTTATTTATTCGAGGACTTTCGAAGAGCATGCAGAGCACCTGGGTATAGTATTACAGATTCTTCAGAAAGAACAACTGTATGCTAAATTTTCTAAATGTGAGTTCTGGCTGAATCAAGTATCATTCTTGGGGCATATCATCTCCAAGGACGGAGTGATGGTCGACCCAATTAAAATTGAGGCCGTAAGTAACTGGTCCAGACCCAAGAATGCTAGCGAGGTCAGAAGTTTTCTGGGGCTAGCCGGATACTACAGAAAATTCGTAGAGAACTTCTCTCGAATTGCGGCTCCTATGACAGCTCTGACTAAGAAGGACAAGAAATATATTTGGACCGACGAATGCGAGAAGAGTTTCTCTGAACTGAAAAGGAGACTGACTAGCGCTCCTATATTGACTCTTCCGGAAAATGATACGGGTTTCGATATGTACAGCGACGCATCCAAACTTGGACTCGGAGCTGTACTTATGCAAAATGGGAAGGTAATTGCCTATGCCTCTAGGCAACTGAAGGAACATGAAAAGAATTATCCTACCCATGATTTGGAATTAGCAGCGGTGGTCTTTGCGCTGAAAACATGGAGGCATTATTTATATGGCACTCAGTGCAAGGTCTTTACTGACCACCAGAGTCTGCGGTATTTCTTCACCCAGAAAGACCTGAATATGCGACAACGCCGATGGCTCGAGTTGGTCAAGGACTACGATTGTGAGATCCTGTACCATCCGGGAAAAGCCAACAAGGTAGCCGATGCTCTGAGTAGGAAATCATGTGCTACTTTAATATCTTTGTCGGCTTTGTCACAACCCTTAGGGAAAGAGATTATGGATTTCGGAATCGAGATTATATCGGGACAGCTTTCTACTCTACAGATTGCGCCGACATTATTTGATGGTATTCTGGAGAAGCAGAATCTTGATCCGAGTCTTCAGAGAATCAAGCAAGAGATTCTTGAAGGCAAGGGCGAGGGATTCCGGATTTCCGATAGTGGAGTTTTATATCTCCGGGATCGATTATGCGTTCCCGACGACTCCGACTTACGGACAAGGATACTCGAGGAAGCTCACGGCACACCTTACGCGATGCATCCTGGGTCTACCAAGATGTATCAAGATCTGAAAGGTAAATTTTGGTGGTCCGGCATGAAGAAAGATGTAGCCCATTATATTAGTATGTGTTTGACCTGCCAGAGGGTCAAAGCAGAACACCAGAGACCTGGGGGAGTTCTGCAGCCTCTACCTATTCCCGAGTGGAAATGGGAGGACATATCTATGGATTTTATATCAGGGCTGCCTCGGACTACAAATGGATATGATAGTATATGGGTAATTGTAGACCGGCTGACCAAGTCCGCGCATTTTCTGGCTATCAGGATGACTTATTCAGTTGAGCAGCTGGCGCAACTGTACGTCAAGGAAATTGTCCGACTACACGGGGTTCCCAAGACCATCGTCTCTGACCGAGACGGTCGATTTACTTCTGATTTTTGGGGACACGTGCAGAAGGCCCTTGGCACGAAGCTGAAGTTCAGTACAGCCTTTCACCCCCAGACTGACGGGCAGACTGAACGAGTAAACCAGATACTAGAAGATATGTTACGAGCTTGCGCCTTGGACTTCAAGGGAAGCTGGTGTCGATACCTGAGCCTGGCAGAGTTTGCTTATAACAACAGTTATCAGGCTACTATCGGGATGGCACCGTATGAAGCACTATACGGAAGAAAATGCAGATCTCCTTTATGCTGGCATGAGAGTGGTGAAAAGAAGGAGATGGGACTCCAGATTGATATTGTCAATGAGACCACTCAGGCTATTAAGAATATCCGCCAGAGAATAGAGACTGCACAGAGTCGGCAGAAGAGCTACGCTGATAAGCGACGCAGACCGCTTGAGTTCGAGGTTGGGGATTCGGTATTTCTGAAGGTAGCCCCTATGAAAGGGGTGATGAGATTCGGAAAGAAGGGGAAACTGAGTCCGCGATACGTGGGACCCTACCAGATTTTGAGACGAGTAGGCAAAGTGGCCTACGAACTGGAGTTACCGCCAGAAATGGCGGCTATCCACAACGTCTTCCACGTGTCGATGCTCAAGAAGTGTATCCCTGATGCAATTCAAATTATAGAACCCCCACCAGTGCAAGAACAAGAGAGTCCTAGTTCCGAACGCCGACCGATCCAGATCCTTGATCGGGAATTTAAAAGACTAAGGAACAAGGAAATATCCTTAGTAAAGGTTCTGTGGCGGAACGAGCAGTTCGAAGAAGCCACCTGGGAACAAGAAGATATGATGCGAACAAAGTATCCGGAACTATTTTAAAGTTCGGGACGAACTTTTTATAAGGTGTGTAGGATTGTAACACCCCAATTTTTACAATCCTGAATACCTGGGGAATTGTTTAAAGTTCGGGACGAACTTTCTATAAGAGAGGGAGGATTGTAACACCCCAAATTTGTCAATGTAAAATCATGACAATGTATGAAAATGGTTATAATGAAATGATATAAATTTCATGCAATCACATGCTATAAAATGTTATGGATGCATGAAATATTATATGCATGAGATATTATATTCATGAAATAATATTATCATGAAATATTAGCATGAAATATTATATTCATGAAAATGGAATATTAAAAATATTATGAAATAATATTTTTGGGATATTATGAAATATTCTGAATTCATAAAATATTATTCATATTATGAAATTTCATGATGGGCTTGGTTTATTGGGCTTGGAAATGAATGGTGCTAAAAAGAAAGTGCAAAGTGGAGGAAGCAAGGATTGAACCTTGGACCTCCTAGTTGCACTCACCATGTCATAACCAATGAACCAAGCAATATTTCATGTAGAAGGAGAAAGGAACATGCTTGTTAAGTGGGTAAGAGTGAAGAGACATGTCTTTTCATGAGAAAAGTATAAATAGGTGGAAGTTGGAGCAACTTCCTTCTTTCCTTTTCTTCTTCCTCTTCATCTTCCAAAACCGAAAACTCCTTTCTCCCTTCCCCTTCCATTTTCGAAATCCCAACCCTAGGGTTCTAACCCTAGGGCAATTGCAAGAAGGGGAAACCAAGTGTTAACACTCCCTACCAAGACCAAGGACTACTAGGAAGAAGTTTGGAAGGAAAGGATCTTCGCATACCCTCCAAGTGTAGGGTACCCTACGATTTCAAGAAGGCGAAATTTCCAGCGCTAGGATGTAAGAATCCTCTCGCCTGCAGTATAATGGTTTATGCATGATTTCCTTGTGTTCTTGTTTTGGAAAAAGGGGAGTTCTCTTAGAGGACTTTCGGCCACCCTAGGAAAAAGGTCCAAGAGTAGGATTTTAATCACACCTTGATGCATGCTAGTACCCCTAGGGATTTTATACATATAGGTGTTGTTTCCAAATTTTTGGAAGGACAAAAAAATAGGGTTTAGGCCCCTACAACTTTCGGCCACCCCCTTGAGAGGAGGCCTTGGTTCCTTTTGTTACATGATTATATCCCTTAAACTTTAAGGTATATGTGTAGGTGTTTTCTTAATGATGTTATGTACAAATTCTAGGGTTTACCCCTTGTGTAGGTTTCGGCCAAGACCTAGGAAATTGGGTTAGTGGATGCTAATCTCACTTGAGGGTTAAACCATGGTTAAATTGTTAACATGAAATATACTAGAGGTGTTTGTATGAATGCTTGGTGGGAAAACCAAATTCTTTATTCGTATATTTCGGCCAACCCTAGTTCTAGGGTTGGGAAGTACCTAATGAGACCATGAAGCATGCTAATACATATGTGATATGTGTATAATTTATGTGACTTATTTTGTTGGATGTAAAAACATGCCTTGTAGCCCATGGGGCACCTTGATGATATGAGCATGATGTGGTTGATAATATGCTTTAAAGGGATACTCTATTAAAACTGGGATCAAGAGCACCCGAATGCGTGGTGTGTCCCTAGGGGATCAAGAGCACCCGAATGCGTGGTGTGTCCCTTTGAGAAGTGATTAAAGAGTACCTTTAGGCATATACTTATATGAGTAATTGCATGATAAATTACTTTACTTTGGAAAGTTGTCTACCCGACTCGGAAGGGGGTCGTTAAACAAATCCAATGAGCATGTACGGAAGGGTCATGGCATTGGTAGGACGGAAGGGTCCTGCTCTAATTAGATTGGTGGCTCGCTACCCCAATTTATTAGGGAACGCGCATGATGATGTGGTACGACAACTGGGCCCTGGATGATGATATGTTATTTTGAAGTACTTACCATTATGGAACTTTTTGAAAAACATATTGTTTTCTCATTATGTGATGATCTTGTTCTGTAAAGTACTTAGAGATATTTGATGTGATGTTCATGACGCTTGATGAGATGCTTATGATGCATGATGCTTGATGAGATGCTTATGATGCATGATGCTTTGATGAGATGCTTATGAGGCTTATAATCTTGTTCTATCTTGATTACTGTGTACATGATATGATGTATCGATATGGTTTTGCGAGTAGGCCCGGAATCTTACTAAGCATGTTTTGCTTACTAGTTCCTGTTATTTTTCTTATGCTGCAGATAGCGGTAAGAAATACTCGAACTAAAGGAAGAGGCAGAGGGAAGGTTGGAGGATGTGTGTGGTGATGGCTCGGGAAAGGATGAAAGATTCTATCTACCTTAGTTTATCTAGAATCTAAACTGCTTCCCATAATTACGATTGAAATTGTATTGCTATATTCTGAATGTATGATGATTGTGACTACTCTACTGTTAGAGATATGAAACCTAAACCATGTTAGCTAATACTATCATTAATGTCTAAATTTTGTAATATGCATGCTAAGTAAAATGTTAGATAATTGCCATTATGCTTCTTTTGCATGTATCTAAGGCTAGATAACCTTTTCTATATGCTTACTTGAGATTTCATGCTATAGTGTGTTAAATGCTTTCCATATTAGGTTGTAAATGCATGTAGATATAAATGAATTATTTGATAAGAAAACCTTGCTTGGTAATTTAGTGTTCAATAAGCATGCTTATTACGAGTTCATGTATTGTAACTGATTTGTTTGGATATACATGATTGAATATGATTGCATGATATGAATGTGTGGACCCGTAACCCCGCCTTTAGGGTAGATATAAGGTCGGGCGTTACATCACCAGCCAGTGAGAATCAGCTGATTAGAGAATAACCCATGCTAGTCTCAACATAATTGATAGTGTCCATTTTTATCAATTCATCGACTAGGGATATTTTCAATACTTCACAATTGCACATGTAGAGATAATCACTAGTTGTGATCCCATCACAAATTCTCTTATGCTGTGAATTGTATTGCGGACATTCAGTAGATGAGTTTAAGATCCCAATCAAATACACAAATATGTATACTCAAATAGTGAATTTTCATTTATTAAATAAATGTTTACAATCATAAGGCGATTGCCTTAGGACACTTCTCTCATATCACTAACACCTGGGCCAGTCGACTGGTACACACCTAAGCCTAGGGTTTTACTCCCGAGTACAAGTCTCTCTCGCACTCAAAACCCTCCCGGCTTAACCCCTGAGTACAAGCACTCATACTCAGCCCCTCTCAACCTGGTTGACTCTTTTATCAGCAGTCTTGACTGTTGCCTTCACGCCCTCTTCATCTTTGGCCCTCGTCCCTTGGATGCGCACGTAAGCCTCCAGCATGCCTTCATGACACCCTTCACGGACACCTCGAAGTCCGTGCCCCTCGGCTCATCATCTCTGCTATCAATGGTCCCTCGGATGCGCACGTAAGCCTCCAGCTTACCTCCATGTCATCCTTCACCTGAAGACATCAACCAAGTCCATGTGTACCTGTACACCTGCACACTCATGTACACATATGAGAATAACACAAATCCTAACTTAACCATATTGTCCACTCATCAAAATATCATGATCCTTCAGATCATCTCAGGGTCGATTGCCCCAACAATCTCCCCATTTTGGATGTGTGGCAATATGTTAAGTTAGGTAATCATATAGCAATAATATTAGCAAAAGCAATTGAAATTCAAGCATAGCATACAAGAGACACCCTCCCCCTTATCCTATGCTTTCTCCCAAATTTCAACCTTTATTGCTAATCCCAAGTTAAGTTTTCCCATCTTAACTCTAAAGCACAACCAAGCCTAAGTTTAAGTTTCAACCCAAACCTAACTTAACACTCAAGTTCTCCCCCTTTGACAGCATCAAAAGATTGCCCCAGGCAACCCAACCCTTGGTGCCAAATGGAACTTAACCATATTTCTGAAAAAACCTTCAGAAACCACCAAAAGCCCATTCTGCCCACATTACCAGTCGACTGCCCCTGTGGCAGTCGACTGATACGACAAATTTCAGAATTTCAGCCGAAATTCAGAAACTAATAGAAAATTACAAAAAATCTGGAAAAATGTAAAACTCTACAAGCACAGTTGTTAGGGTATTCCCTATCCTAGAAAATTTTGATTCAAGAAAAACACCAACTGTGCTTGACTTTTGGTACAAACTCTAAAATTCTCAAATTGTCTAAACTTTGTATCAAAGGTGGCCTCTTCTCATGATATCCTATACTTGTCAATTTCTAGCAACTCCATTTGGCATTCAAAATGATTCCCAAACTCCCCCTTTTCCATATGTATGTGTATTTATTTTGTCAACATCTCTTCCCTATTCGCTCATGAGTCTAAATGATGATTCCTTTTGATACACAATATATTTATGTGATTTCAAACAAACCATGTTATATGATATAGAAAATAAAATTTTAGATCACATCATGAACACATATATACATAAAGGAGAACAAAATGTTTTAGCAATATACTAGCTCTTAAAATCCAACACATTATCAAACTAAACCATAAACCTAATAATATAGCATAAGACCAGTGCATAATATATAGTCATAATTCAACAAATAAGCATCACAATAATACCTAAGGCCAACAAGCCGGAAGTCATCCGAATCAGTACATCAGGAAATAAAGCGTTTGAGAGGTATACAAAATATCAAGCCAAAACACTCTCAACACTAACACCCAGCAACTACATCATCAGATCAAAAATACATGTGGTCATCAGGAGGAGGAGGAGCAGGAGGACCCTGATACGCTAAATCCCATCGCTGCATCATCGCGTACATATCCTCCTGCATGGTCATAAAGCCCTGGCAAAAGTCTGTGAGGCCCTATACCTCCCTCTAAGTCGCTGCCTGACCCTGCTGGAGGCTCTGAATATCCCCTGGATGGTGTGGACATCCGCACGGAGCTCATGAACATCCTCACGGTACTGAGTGAACTCTGCGCGGGTGACCAACTCTGTGGGCTCCTCATCTGCACCAGCGGCCTCTGGGCGCTCCCTCCAAGCAAATGCCCCTGTCTAAACTCAATCCCTGCCAAGGATAATTGGCGGGTGCCAATTTGATCATACTCCTTGGACAGGTGTTTGACCTGACCACCGGTGACACGAATGCCAAATCGTAGCTGGAAGAACTCAGTCAACATGTGGCAAAAGGGCATATAAATTTTCCCATTGACACTTTGGGAAAAATGACAAATGGAGGCAAACACATGCAATGACACATCTATGTCCAATCGCCCTTCAAAAGCATACATCATCACTAAGTGAGGCAATCTAATCCTTGCCCTCCCCTTAGTAACAATGGGTAGGATGCACTCTACCACAATCTTATACAAAACATGGCTAAATGGACGCATGGGCATAGCATCAAAGGTACGCTCAGATTCATGCCTATGTCTCCTAAAGTAGTATAGATGAATCTGATCAATGGAAATATTTTCAAACTCAAGTGGCTCAATGACATTGGGAAAGTAGGTATTGACATTGTTAGACGCCCGACACTCTAAGAAACTGGCTAAACTCATGGGTGTGAAGGGAATGGTAACACCAGCGACTCTTGATTCATAAATACTATTATCTGAATCAATACAAGTTAAATTTGCATAGAACTCTTTGCACAGATCAATGTTAATATCATTTTGACAATAAACCAACTGCTCTATGCCGAAGTGAGTCACCATTTCAGTAATTTGTGGCGCTTTATCCTCAAAATAGGATTTGTTAAGATATCGACAGGGCAACACAACAAACTCATTTTCCTAGAATCTCTTCTTGCACTCTCGGCTCCTAAATAATGACTCCTCTGGAGCGTGGGGACCTAGTCGGGATGAGCTCTCACCCCTAGACCTCTTAGACACAACCCTAATATCCCAAACACATGCATGCACACCAAGAATCACCCAAAGGAGAAAATATCAAAGGAAACATACACAAAACATCATATTAGCATCAATGCAACGCCTAAATGGAGAAGTGAACTTTAAACATCATACCTCTTTTCCCTTCGCATTGTGAGATTTGGAAATCGCGTAGGTTGACTTGAAGAGGGGTTTTCTACTAACCCTAGAGGTAGATCAGAGTTAGAGGGGGCCTTAGGGAAGAAGTTTAGGGCTTAGGAGGAGCTTAGGACGCAAGAGGAGTTGAAAGGAAGAGAAAATCGCCGGGAATAAGCAGCCAAAGCCCTAGGTTTGGCTTTCCCGGCACGCCCTTCCCTTTTATAAAACCCGCGAACCAGTCGACTGGTTCAGAGCGTAATTACATTCTGTGGATTTTTCCAGTTGACTGCCTTCCTGGCAGTCGACTGGGCCCCACCGTAATTATATTCTGTGGTCTTTGCCAGTCGACTGGCCTCCAGCCAGTCGACTGGTGTCTGTTCTGAATTTCAATTTTTCAGTCTGAGTTTCAGAAATGCCTAACTAATTCCATAAATTCCCAAAAATTCTGAAATCATGTGGGGATATTTGTGGATCCTATATTTACTTGAGAAAAATATAATTTTAGTCAATGTCATCACGAATCCCAAGTTTGGTACAAACTCCAAGTTTCTCTAAGAAAATATCATAAAACTCTTCCCAAAAGTTCTAGTTTGGACCTCACCTTGATGCTACTTCCCATAATCATTCATAGTCCATTCATAGCATCAAGTTATATGGTATTTGGGCATTAAAATCGATTTGTCTTAATTAAAATCCTACTTTCACCTTTTTCTTTATAGTCTTCCCTTAAGTGTGCCAATTTTCTAGGATTAAGACTACCCTTAGCCTTTTAAACCTCTTGGCACACTCTATAGTCCTTTTCAATCCCCTAGAAGGAAACCACCTGAGATCCATTGACCATGGATCCCACTTTGACTTTCAGAGCTCTCCTTTGAGCTCCTAGCCCTAATTACCTCCCTTGGTAACTTTTCTACAAAGTCAAGACCACACCGGTGCTCCTCCGGTGCTTCTTGACTTTCCACCATTACTCTCTCAATCCGATAGACCTTTTATTTGGTCAATTTCTTTTCTTTCTCTTTAAATGACTTTTTCATGCCATTTTTGACTTTTTCTCTACCATAGTTATAGGGCATCCTTGAATATGATACTTTATCCACATTGGCCCTCCTAGAATGGCATCCTAAACCCGACCTATCATTCTTATACTTCTGGTCCTTTGAGATCATGTTCACATCCTTGGACCCTTGAATTACTCTACCAGGTTTTCTTTCCAACTCATCAAGTTTTGCTCTTAAAACTTGGTTTTCCTTTTCTAACTTCCTAACCTTAGGATCATTAGACCTAATTTTATCATTTCTAGGTCTACCTATTTTACTAATCATATTTCCCCCTTTCTTAAGGTTTCTGTCTTGGTCCTTATTCCTGGAGTTCCTTGTTTTTTCATGAACTATAGAATTCTTGGTGTTTTGGTATACAAAATTGTTTCTATCATGATATTTAAAACCAAAAACACACATAGGCAAGCAAGTGTTATTAATTCTATCATTCATACACACATTTCGAGCATTCATTGAAAAATTGGAGGCATAAGTAAAGTTAGAGGTTACCTTCCTTACCCTTGAGGCTCCCCCTTGTTTAGTGCTGTTCCTTTCTTCTTTCTCCCATTTCCTGAGGTGCTCCATCTTTTTCAACTCTCCTTTCCTTGGGCATTTTGTATGGTAATGCCCTAGCTCCCCGCATGTGAAACATCGGTTGTTCCTTCTTTTCTTTTGATCTTCCTTGTTCCTACAACACGTATTAGATTTAAACTGAATGAATTTGGGCTTAGGAATTACCTCCTTTTTGCCTTGTGGACACTTATCCTTGTAGTGCCCCTTCTTATTGCAACCAAACCATATGATATGCTCTCTTGACTTAGCTTTGGTGGAGATGTACATCTTTTCTTGTTCTTGGATGATCGAGGGTCTCTCCTTCCCTTCAACATTTGAATTTGTCATTTCTTCTTCTTCTTCGAATGGAATGGGTGCTTCTTCACTCACTTCTTCCACTCTTCTTGACAATTCAACTTCTTCTTTACCTTCTCCAATACTTGAGTCGATTTCCTTAATCTCTTCCACACTTAGAGTTGATGTAGGGTTCTTATGAATTTCTTCCAACTTATTCCACAATTCGCATGCATTTGAATATTTCCCTACATCACTCAAAATATGGTTAGACAACATATTAATCAAATTATTTATTACCTTCTCATTGGCCCTAGCTTGTCTTGTTGTTCACTTGTCCAATATCTAGGGCGAAGCCTTTTGCCATGCTTGTCCTTGGGGATTTCAAATGGGTCTTCAATAGTCATTCTACACTCCCAATCCATCCCGAGCCACATCATCATTCTATTCCTCCAATAGTCAAAATTTTCATGCTCATATGATGGTGGTGAGTTGATATCGTCCCCCAATTTGTCATCCATGACCCTTCTCCACTAGCAAGTGCTCCCTCGGCGGTTAGTCCGATGAAGAGCGGAACCTCACTCTGATATCAACTGATAGATCGATTTAGGCGTGCTAGAGGGGGGTGAATAGCACTTCTTCGTCGTTTTGATCTCTACAAAGTTGTTAGCGCAGCGGAAACAATAACATGCAAAATAAATAAGGAATAAAACACTACTAACACCTTGATTTACTTGGTATCCACCCCGGTCGAGTGACTAATCCAAGAATCCTTCGGTGGATCAACCCCCGGATAACCTCCGGCTTGATCTGTCGCTCCTTGTGGGTGGAGAAACCTCGCCACAACACCTTGAACGCTCTCTGATCACAGTAGACTACTAACTTACTTTAACCAAGCAAGTTTCATCAAGAAAGATAGTAGGAAACGAGCCCCTTAAAATAGGGCTCGAATCTGAAACAACCGCTACCAGTCGACTGCCATCTGGGTAGTCGACTGGTCCCACTCAGATCCGACCGTTACAATACAACGTTCGAATCTGCTAGCCTATTTCAGCCTAGACCAGTCAACTGCCCCTGGGCCAGTTGACTGGTACACACCTAAGCCTAGGGTTTTACTCCCAAGTACAAGTCTCTCTCGCACTCAAAACCCTCCCGGCTTAACCCCTGAGTACAAGCACTCATACTCAGCCTCTCTCAACCTGGTTGACTCTTTTATCAGCAGTCTTGACTGTTGCCTTCACGCCCTCTTCATCTTTGGCCCTTGCCCCTCGGATGCGCAAGCAAGCCTCCAACTTGCATTCATGCCACCCTTCACGTACGCCTCGAAGTCCACGCCCCTCGGCTCATCATCTCTGCTATCAATGGTCCCTCGGACGCGCACGTAAGCCTCTAGCATACCTCCATGACATCCTTCACCTGAAGATATCAACCAAGTCCATGTGTACCTGTACACCTGCACACTCATGTACACATATGAGAATAACACAAATCCTAACTTAACCATATTGCCCACTCATCAAAATATCATGATCCTTCAGATCATCTCAGGGCTGATTGCCCCAACATCTCTTTCATGATGCCATGTTGGACTTGGGAGCCTCAATTAATGTGATGCCTAGATCAGTCTTCCAGATGCTTGGTATTGGACCTCTGCAGCCTACAGGAGTTGTGATTCAGTTAGCAGACAGGAGTCAGACCCATCCAGCTGGTATTATTGAAGATGTGTTAGTGAAGGTGAAGGAGCTGATTTTTCCTGCAGACTTCTGCATCTTGGACATGGAGGGAGACTACCTAGCACATAGATCTCCACTCATTCTTGGGAGGCCATTTTTGAAGACTGCAAGGACAAAAATTGATGTTTATGTAGGCACACTGTCTATGGAGATAGGAGACACAGTAGTCCAGTTTACTATTTTCGATGCCATGAAGCACCCCAGAGAGGATCACTCTATTATGAGCATTGATATTCTAGATTAGTTGGATGATGCAGATGTATTTGCTGATGGAGCTCCAGTTGATATTTCCATAGGGTATTTCAGATCAGAGGAGGCTAAGGAGACATTTGCTATTGAGGAGGTTGATTTGGAGGGTATTTCAAATTTACTTTCAGATAGAGAGGATTTTATTGGTGTAGGGGATTGCACTGAGCCCCAGGGATCACCTACTTTGATTGATATTTCAAAGGACTCAGAGGATAGGTGTGAGAGTGTAGGGGATTGCACTGAGCCCCAAGGATCACCCATACCTACTGAGTAGGCATAGATTGAGTTGAAGCCACTACCAGATCATTTAAAGTATGTTTATTTAGGAGATGGGTAGAGTTTTGCTGTCATCATCGCCCAGAACTTTGATTCAGAGCAAGAAGACAAATTATTGCAAGTTCTGAGGCAGCACAAGAAAGTCATTGGGTGGACATTAGCTGATATACCTGGTATTAGCCCAGCTATTTGCATGCATAGGATATTTTTGGAAGAGAATGTCAAGCCAGTTAGGCAGCCACAGTGAAGACTAAATCCATTAATTTTGGATGTTGTAAAGAAAGAGGTGATTAGACTCTTGCAGGTAGGTATCATATACCGTATTTCTGACAGTAAGTGGGTTAGCCCTATCCATGTGGTGCCTAAGAAATCAGGAGTTACAGTGGTGGAAAATGAGAGCAATGAGTTAGTGCCCACCAGAGTAAAGATTTCATGGAGAGTTTGCATTGACTATAGGAAGCTAAATCAAGTCACGAGAAAAGATCACTATCCCTTGCCTTTTATTGATCAGATGCTTGAGAGATTGGCAGGGAAGTCTCATTATTGCTTCTTGGATGGGTGCTCAGGATATTTTCAGATCTGCATAGACCCGGAGGATCAGGAAAAGACCATCTTCATTTGTCCTTTCGGCACATTTGCATATAGACGGATGTCATTCGGACTCTGCAACGCTCCAGGGACTTTCCAGCGGTGTATGGTTGTTAGTAGGAGCCCTAGAGCCAATTATGTGATGATTGACTGGGGATATTTTTGTATCATATTCTATCATTAATAAAGGCATGTTTGGTTATTATACTTACTTTGTATTTGTGCCAAATAACTAAGTATAATAATGTCCTTGGGTATAAGGTTCTTATCTACATTATATCGATTGGTTGAATCGATAGTGAGATAATGTAGAGAACACTACTCTAAATCATTCCTAGTCAAGTATTAATATTCAAGGACAATATTAATACATGGAGACTAGCATGTAGGTCAACTGATGACTTGAGCTTATAAGTCATGGATATGTGATATCAAGTTGACACATGGGTATACATTGGAGAATGTGTACTGAATGACCCGCCATGAGAAAGTTTCATAGATTGTCATATGAGTGTCATAATCATTCTCATGTGACGATTGGTATGAATAGTCCTTAGACCTGAATTCACTACGGTTCCCTACATAAGGAGTTATGTACTTTGGTATCGTCAAACGTCACCCGTAATAGGGTGGACTATAAAGGCGATCATTGGGTATGTAATGAATTATGTGGAGGGATGTGAGTGATGTAGATGGGATCTATCCCTCCCATATGACATGAGTGATATATGTGGGCCCCTTGATCGAGTAGGACAACTAAAACGCATGGCCATGGTCAAATGAGTCAATATGAGATATTGAGCTCATTTGTTTGAGTGAGTCTACTGGGGGATCAAGAAACACAAGATTGATTGAGGATGACACAGTCAATACCTCATTGGTCAATCTAGATATCAAGGATAGAAGGACAAGGTCATACATTGCCATAGTCACGGAGGTTAAGTCGGATCTCGACTTTCTTGTTACTTGGGTAACATTGATGCATTGCTAGATGCCGCTCATTGCTTTTGTGTCTAAATTGGTTTAGACACATTGCCAACGTTACAAGAGCCTATTGGGTCACACACTAAGGACACGATGCTTCGGAGATTAATTGATCTTGATTTGGCTAATATTTAATTGGAATTGGATTAATTGATTTAGACTCAAGTGAATCCAATTGGATTATGGATTGAGATCTAATTTGAGTTAAACTCATTTAGATTAGACTCAACCACATTTGGATGAAATATTAATTCATTAAAATATTTAATGAATTAATAAGAGAGGAAGATGGAGAGTTTCTCACCATTAGAGTGTTACATGCAAAGTTAGAGAGTTACATTAAAATGTTTAATGAAAGGAAGTTTAAAAGGCAAAAACTCCTCATGATGAGTTTTTCCCTTGTCATTTGGATGACAACTTCTCATTTTCTTTCCCCTATTCCTTCTCTTCTCCATCATGGCCGAAACCCACATCTTGGGTTCTTGGTGTTTTGTGAACTACCTCAAGTTGCTAGCACAACTAAGGTAGTTCTTCTCCGAAGTAGAGATATAATGTTCGTGTGGATACGAATAGAGGCACGGACACTTGAATGTGTTGGTGCAGACAACACCCAAGTCGAACCTGTGTTTTGATAATGGCAAAGGGTTCAAAAGTTAAGATGTTATGTTTATCTAACATGCTACTTGAGTGTGCAGATTGAAGTCCTAGCGAAGGACTGCTAGGCACCTAGCGAAGGACTTCTAGGCATCGGAACCCTAAGTCCTGGCGACGGGCAGCTGGGCACCTAGTGAAGGACTACTAGGAGTTGAAGACCTAGCGAAGGACTGCTAGGCACCAGACGAAGGACTGCTTGGTAACGAAGACCTGGCGAAGGACTGCTAGGTACCAGGCGAAGGACTGCTTGGTAACAAAGACCTGGCGAAGGACTGCGTGGTAACGAAGACCTGGCAAAGGACTGCTAGGCACCTGGCGAAGGACAGCTGGGCAAAAGTCCAACCGGAGGAGCCGGTTGACAACAGGTAAATTCTCCTGAGAGGAGTAGCTGAGGATGCGTTCCCCGTCGAGGGAACAGTAGGCGTCGGTTCGACCTAGGGCTCCATTTGGGAGACCCAAAGTCAGAACCAAGACAGCTACGGCTGTAAGACTCGCTAACATACTTGTTTTATCATGTTTGGTACTAACCCTGGATGCAGGACCGAAGGAACGAGTGTCTGCAGCTCAGAACGCCTCAAAAAAGAGAGGCAGCAGCTGGGTTGGGCGCCCGGAAGGTCTCGTGCACCCTAGGTAAAAGCCAAACAAGAGTTGAGCAAGAAAATGCTTCGGAAGCTCACTGGGCAGGGCGCCCCCATGCTCCCTGGCGCCCCCGTGCTCCCGGGCGCCCCGGGCTCAAGCCAACGAAGCGGATAGAGTTTAACTCAGCGAGATGCCAGCGGACCGAGTCAACCCGGGCGCCCCCTGCGTCCTGGGCGCCCCCGTCAAACCTCTGCCCGATCCTGGAGGGATAATGGCTAACCGAGAGTTTGCCGGATCAAGTGACACGTGGAGGGCACCCCCAGGCTCACTATATAAGGAGCTCGTGCAACGCCCGCCCTTATCCCACACCTTACGGTGTGGCGAGAAAGCGGCGTTACGCTAACATACATATACGCATATGAATATCTTAATGCAGCGGAATAATTTTTAAACTTTATACACATGCGTTTAACCATGCAACAAGTACTTGAATCATGTATATATGCCTTAACTATCATTCATGAACATGGTGACATTGTAACTTAGCATATTAACATCATACGTAGCATCATGATATAAACATTCCATAACTCATCCATAAGCATCATAAGTAGTAAGTTATTTTTTAGGCATAACTATCATAAGTATAGCATAGAACCTAAGAAGGCGTTTCAAAACACAAGGCATGCTACAAGTATAAACATGAGAATCCTTTTTCTCTTTCCTTTGCCATGTCACTGCCACACACACGCTCTTGTCCCATCCTGCTGCTTCCCTTAATAACCTCTTGCTTGATCTGTGGTATAAGGAAATAAGACTATAAGCACATAGACTTAGTAAGACCCTTTCCTACTCACTAAAAACCATACGCCACATAAACATAAGCATATGAAACATTTAACAGGACGTGGTTCTTAGCATGAAACATAAGCATATAAAACATTTAACATGGCACGGTTCTTAACATAAAACATAAGCATATTCTTAACATAAAACATAAGCATATGAACATTCAACATGGCATGATCTTTAACATAAAACATAAGCATATTCTTAACATAAACATAAGCATATTCTTAACATAAAACATAAGCATATTCTTAATATAAAACATAAACATATGAACATTTTACATGGCATGATCTTTAACATAAAACATAAGCATATTCTTAACATAAACATAAGCATATGAACATTTAACATGGCATGATGCATAACATGAATGGATGCATGAGTCAAAGGCATATACATAAGGATGCTTATTTGAAAATCATACTTATAAATACTTAAACATAATCATCATGGGGGTCCCCGACTTGTACCACATACATACATCATATGCGCGCATTCCCTAAGTAAATGCGAGGTAGCTAGTCTCAACCTACTAGGGTAGGAACAGCTACGGTAGTTCCAGAACCGAGGCGTTCTTAAGGTGCCCATCCCTGTTGGACAGCTACGGTAGTCCCAGAACCGTGGACAGCTACGGTACTCTATAACCGAGGCGTTCTTAAGGTGCCCATCCCTTGGACCCTTACTTCGGTCCAGTACAAGCCCATTCATAAAGTAAAATAACTTGGCATGCTTCATCATTCATAGACATACATAACATATCTTAAGACATAAACATAATCTTGTTACATGAAACATGACATAAGCATACTTGGCATTTCCTCATTCTTACTTGATACATATCATCATTATGCCTTGAAGGCATAAACATTAACTTCATTCATCATCTTCATTCATAAAACATGACATACATACATAATTATTCCTCCAGGCATAAACATCATCTTGGTTCATAAAGCTTGCATGGCCATGGTACATAAGGTAAACATGCATTTCATACATGATACATATCATCTAGCATACATAATCATAGTATCCATCATAGAGTATGCATGGGTAAGATTCATATAAACATGATACATACTACTTAGGTTCATGGCATTCAACATTACTTAGGTTCATGGCATTCAACATTACTTAGGTTCATGGCATTCATCATAGAACATGCATAGACCTTCATAACCATATATCCATTATAGGCATTTAACATCCTACAGGCATTATTCTATATAACATGAAGCCTACATCAAATACATATGTTCATGGTATATGATCTAAAACATTCATGAATAAACATAGCACATAACCTAAACATACAAAGTCATGATACATAACACATAAAGCTAGGGTTTTGGGTAACATAAAAATTCTTACAACATGCTTAACATATACATACATCATAGTAAACTATAAACAAGTATCCTTGAGACCTTAACCCATCCCAAACCCTAGATCATGGACTTGGCCGAAAGTTAAATAGGAGGAGGCTCCATTATTCAATCAACATGAAGGGTTCCATAAGTAAATGAAAGTCCATACATTACATACAATGTCATAGGGAGCCATTAGACCCCATAATTAGAGCTAACCCTAAGTCCTAGCCCTACATCTTGACCTTGGCTGAAACCCTAGAGGGTCACAAGCACATGGAAAAATTCCTATCATTCACAATTAATATCCATTAAATCATAGGGAAGCATAATAAACATGCTTGAAGGGTTAGATATAATCTTATCCATGACATGTTGATAGTGGCCGAAACCCCAGAGGGCCTTAGGGTGCCACAAACTTTCCCTAAATCATAATTTATACTTTACTTATCATAAGAAAACATTAAGAAGCATGAATGAGGGTTCACATCATCCCCAAACCCAAATCCAAGGCTTGGCTGAAACCCTAGAAGGCCTTATCTCATGGTTTTCCCAACTTAGATCCTAAACAAAAACCTAAATCATGATAGACATGAAAGAGAAACAATTATATCACAGGTGAGAGAGTCTTACCTTGGTTTATCTTGGTTATAACCTTGAATAGAGAAACAAAAGAAAACCTCCTTGTCCTTGGTCCACCCCTAGCCCTTGTAGTCTTGTAGGAAGCCCTTAGATCTTGAAGAAGAAGTCTTCTTGTGAAACTTTTCCAATGGAGAAACCCCTTGTGGGTTTCGGCTAGAAGGAGGAAGGAGAAGGAAGAAGAGAAGAGGAAAAGCCTTGGTGGGAAAAGAAAATAACTTATGTCCTTTCACCTCTCATCCACCCTTCTTATACTAAGTGGAGGGGGCAAATGAAAAGCCATGGTGCCTCCTCACATGGTGACTCTTCACTTCCTTTTAGCCTTAACAACAATCCTTTTCCTTCTCCACTAGCACTCCCTTGCTAGGTGAATTGGTTAGTACATGCATGGTGATTCACTAGGTCCAAGGTTCAATCCTTGGTGCATGCACTTCCTTTTTATTACTTTTATAATTATTTTTGCCAAGGCCCATATAAGAGCCCACTAAAGCTTATGTTAATATTTCTAATTAAAATCCATTCCCATTCATGATAACATTTTTACCTAAGGTCCCTTAATAGCCATGGTATTAGAAGGGCCCATGTAAGGCCCATTATTACTTAGCTTCCTAACCTATATCGAAAATCATGGATAACCATGCTAAGGTTCATACTTGTGTCCCTATGTTCCTCGAGAATCTATCTAGGCATGATCAATACTTTAAAGAAAAATATTGAGGAAATTTTACGGGTCGTTACAGCTCGACCCCCAAGGCTTCTCAACACATTCTTCCAACGCTACTACGCTCTTCAACTCAAGCGCTCTGCTCCGGAAACCTCCCATCTCGAGATTGAAGCGCCGCCTATGACCCTCTGCTCCGAAGTACAATCCACACCGGGCGTCGGTAACGAAAGAGCTTAATTTTCAGTTTACTGTACTACAACTATAAAATTTCTCTGTAAACATTTGCGCACGTATAGAATTACCCGTAGTAAACGGTCAACGACCGTGGGCCTTGGAGTATGAGCCGACCGCGACTCCGAACCAAGTAAAATCGCTTGAGTTCGCGTTTTGTTTCTTTATTTTCCGCTGCCTATTCTCTTTTCTAATCCGAAATGTTTTACGATATTCACCCCCCCTCTATCGTTCTTCTCGATCCAACAAGTGGTATCAGAGCAGGGAAGCTCAAATTTGGTGCACCCACCAATTTGAGAATTTTTTAGATTTTCTTGGAATTGTTTTAATTTTTTTTCGAAATTTTATTGTTAATCGAGACCGGTGCAACACCACTCGATAATTATTTTTGTTCCCGCACTGCTAATTCAAGACCAAGTCTTGGGTTTTTTTTTTATTTTCTCTGTCTTTTTCAGTAAATACTTAATGGCCATGTAAGAAGGTTTCAGTACCGCAAGACCACCACTCTTCAGTGGAGAGGACTTCTCCTACTGGAAGAGTAGGATGGAGGTCCACCTGAAAACTCAGGTGGACATGTGGATAATAATCCAGTCCGGACTGGAAATACCGAAGAATGCTGACGGAGTACAACAATCTTACACTGAATGGGACGCATCACTCAAAAATAAAATTGAAGCTGATGCTAAAGCGACCCAAACACTCCAATACGGCCTGACCAAAGACGAGCTGAACCGGGTGGGTCAGTAACGACCCGGAAAATTTTCTTAATATTTTTTTTAAAATATTAAGTATGTCTAGATAATTTTCCAAAGGATCTGGAAATATGAATACGAACCTTAGCCTAGAAACCCATATTTTTCTCATTTAAATTGAGAAACTAAGTACTAATGGGCTTTTTAGTGCCATTATTATGGGTGGATTTTAGGTAGAAATTAATATAAAAATAAATGGATTTTAATGAGAAATATTAACATAATTATAGGGGAATTTTTAAGGAATTTTTAAAATAATAGGAAATAAAATAAAAATAAAATAGAAAAAAATTAGTGCATGCAGCAAGGATTGAACCTTGGACGTCTAGTACAACCATGCATACACTAACCAATTCACCTAACAAGGGAGTGCTATGAGAGAATGAAGTGGATATTAGTTAAGGTGAAGGAAAAGAAGAGTCATCAAGGGAAGAGACATCATGACTCTTCATTTACCCCTTTTTAAAATGAAATAAATATGGAAAGGAAGTTACAACTTCCCTTCTCCTCTTCATTTCTTCTTCCTCCTTCCTTTGGCCGAAAACTCAAGGTGTTCTCTCCCTTGAGAAAAGTTCCACCAAGGACTCTAATTGGAAGATCTAGGTTCTCTTCCAAGGTTAGAAAGGCAAGAAGGGTTCAAGTGGCAAAGGGGATTTCCATTCTTCTTCTCTTTTAAGGTCTAAAAATCAAAGACAACCCAAGGTAAAACCTTCTCACCTGTGGTATGATTGTTCTTGATGTTTAACAAGATTTAGATGTTGCTTAATATGTAAGTTGGAGAAAAGCACATGATGTGGAGCCTAGGGTTTCGGCCAAGGCTATGGCTTGGGTCTAGGGATGATGTAAATTCTCTTTTGTGCTCTTAAATGTTCCATGATGTTATGTAAGGCATAGATTATGATCTAGGGAAATTTTTGATGCCTTAAGACCCTTCTAGGGTTTCGGCCACATCAAGTATAGGGCTAGGGGTTTATTTTGATCCCTCAAGCATGCTTAGTATGTCTTGCTATGATGTAGTATGGATGAAAATAGTGACTTATATGAATTTTTTTTATGGGCTTGCTACCCTTATAAGTTTCGGCCAAATCATGTATTAGGGCTAAGGCTTAGTGTTAAGTCCATTCAAAGGTGCAAGTGGTCTTCCATGGCATGATATGCAAGGTATAGGATGTTAATCTTAACCTAGGAAAATTTTCTATGGATTTATACCTCCTTCAAGTTTCGGCCAAGACCCAAAACCTAGGGTTTAGATTGGGTTAAGGTCTTAAGAATGCATGTTTCTAAGTTACCATGATGATAGTAAGTAATTAAGCATGAAGTAAGGATCTTTATGTTACAAAAATCTTAGTTATGTGTGTTGTAATATGATTTTTGTATGTTAGATTCTAGGTGATGCTTTACTCATGAACATTTAGGTCATATACCATGAATGTATGTGATTTGATGTAGGATGTAAGTTATGATAGATAGAATGATGCATGTATAATGATAAATGTTTATAATAAATTATGGTTTATGAAGGTATATGTATGTGTTAAGGTAAATGCCATGAACCCTAGTAGTATGAGTCATGTTTATATGTAGCTGACCATCCATGCTTTATGATGAATACTAGGATTATGTATGCTAGATGAAATGTATCATGTATGAAGTACAGGTTTATTTATGTATTATGATCATGCAAGTTTTACGAACCAAGATAATGTTTATGGCTAAAACACATGATTATACATGTATGTCTTATTATGTGAATAACGAATGATAAGTATGAATGAAGAAGATGGTTATGCCTTAAGTATGAATGAAATAAGTATGAATGATGAAGGCATAACGATGATATGAAATAAGTATGAATGATAAGTATGAATGACAAGTATGAATGATGAAGCATGCATGTTTATTTTTATGAATGGGGCTTGTACCGGACCGAAGTAAGGGTCCAAGGGATGGGCACCTTAAGAACGCCCCGGTTCTGGACTACCGAAGCTGTCCACGGTTCTGGCACTACCGAAGCTGTGCAACAGGGATGGGCACATTAAGAACGCCCCGGTTCTAGGACTACTGACTATGCTGTCCTTACCCCGGGTAGGTTGAGGCTAGCTACCTCATATCTACCTAGGGATGCGTGCTTATGATGTATGTATGAGGTACAAGCCGGGGACCCCAATGATGTTATCTTTATGTTAAGCACTTAAAAGTATGGTTTTAAAAACTAAGCATCCTTATGTACTAAATGCATTTGACTCATTCATACATCCATGTTATGCATCGCGCCAGGGTAAGTATATTTTATGTTGTGTGTTTATACTCATAACTTATGTCATGTATAAATATGCCTTATGTTCATGTATGCTAAGAATTACGTCATGTATAAGTATGCCTTATGTTCATGTATGCTAAGAGTTATGTCATGTATAAGTATGCCTTATGTTCATGTATGCTAGGGTAAGTATATTTTATGTTGTGTGTTTATGCTAATAACTTATGCCATGTATAAGTATGCCTTATGTTCATGTATGCTAAGAATTACGTCATGTATAAGTATGCCTTATGTTCATGTATGCTAAGAGTTATGTCATGTATAAGTATGCCTTATGTCCATGTATGTTAAGAATTATGTCATGTATAAGTATGCCTTATGTTCATATATGCTAAGAATTATGTCACATATATGTATGCTTTATGTTCATGTATGCTAAGAACCATGTCATGTATAAGTATGTTTCATGTTCACGTAGGTGCGCTCATGTTCATGTATGTTAAGATTTATGCCATACTTGATATGTTTATGCTTATTGTCATGTAGGTATGCTTTATGTCATGTATACGTTGCTTGATATATTAAGTCATGTTCATGTATGTTCATTTATGCCTTGTATAACTATGCTTATGTTTATGCTCGAAGTTATGTTATGTCAGATGCTTGATATGTTTATGTTGAAGCAACGTATGGTTTTAGTGAGTAGAAAAGGATTTTACTAAGCCTATGTGCTTATAGTTTATTTTCCTTGTACCGCAGATCAAGCAAGAAGCTATTAAGGGAAGTCGCAGGAGAGGCAGAAGCATGTGTGTGTGTGTAGCAGTGACTTGGCAAAAGATTCTTATATTCTCACATAATGCATGTCTTGGGTGAAAAAAAAATGTTTTCTTAAATTTTATGCTATGTTTTATGGTTATGACTAATGGATGACTTAATACTCATGATGCTATGTTATGGACAAGTACATACTACTTATGATGACTATGAATAAGCTATGGAATGGTTAAGTCATGATGCCATGTATAGATGTTCCATGTGTTTAGTTGCATGGTTAAAAGCATGTTTAGAAGAAAAAAAATGATTCCGCTGCATTAAGATGTTTATGCACATGTATGTTTAGCGTAACGACGCCTCTCTCGCCACACCACGAGGTGTGGGAGAAGGGCGGGCATTACAGGTTGGTATCAGAGCAGTTGCTATCTCACTACACACACATCAAGCCTCCTTCCTGCTGCTTCCAAGTAAGTACTTTTATGCATGTTTGGTTTTTACATGATTTTAGAATATGCAAGTATGAATAATGCCTTATGATAAGATGATAAAAAATATGTGAAATATGTGAATACACATGATATTTTCTATTGTTTTATTGATGAAAAATTAAATAATTTAGAATTTAATATGGGGTAGGTATAACAATAACTCATATGATCCATACTTGTCCTTTATGAAGGAAAGCATGGCTAGAAGACAGAGTAACAGACTTAACGAGACTGCTCCCTCGCCTGACCTAATGCAATTAGTGACCCAACTTCAGCGTCAAGTCACTGAGCAGCAGCAAACTATTAATACCCTGATGAGCCAACAAGAAAACTCTACTACTCCACCGGCAAACCAGAATGCTATACCCGTTGCGCCTACGGTTATGCAAACCCCTTCGTCAGGTTTGACCACTGTAGCACGACAAGAGGCGTATCTGATCCAGTGGTTGAGGCTGAAGCCAGAAAATTTCTCGGGGGTCGGTGAACCGTGGGACGCTCAAGCGTGGTTCAAGACCGTAGAGAGTACAATGGAGCTGCTGGACTGGCCTGAACAAGAGAAGATCAAATGTGCATCATTCTGCCTTTCTGGAGATGCCAGAATGTGGTGGTAATGGATTATGACTGTGAGATCCTATATCATCCAGGAAAGGCAAACAAAGTTGCCGTTGCACTCAGCCGAAAGTCAAGTGCCACCTTGATGTCTATATCTAGATTACCCCGACCACTCGAAAGGGAAATTATGAGGTCTGGGGTCGAGATCATCTCCGGATGGCTTTCTACCATGACACTATCACTGACACTGTTCGAGGACATATTAGACAAACAAAACAGTGATCCTAGCCTTCAGAAAATCAAACAAGAGATCCTAGAAGGAAAGAGCGATGGTTTTCGTATCACCAACGAGGGAGTACTCTATCTTAGGGATCGACTATGTATTCCTAATGACCCGGAGCTACGGAGAGCGATATTAGTCGAAGCTCATGAAACCCCTTATTCAATGCATCCAGGATCCACCAAGATGTATCAAGATTTAAAAGAGAAATTCTGGTGGTCCGGTATGAAGAGAGATGTGGCTCATCATGTTGGCACTTGCCTGACCTGCCAACGAGTGAAGGCAGAGCACCAGCGACCCGGAGGAGTTCTGCAGCCACTTCTGATTCCGGAATTGAAATGGGAAGATATCTCTATGGATTTTATTTCGGGACTTCCCAAGACTACAAATGGATATGATGCGGTATGGGTGGTTGTGGACAGGTTGACGAAGTCTGCTCACTTCTTAGCTATCAAAATGACTTATTCGATTGAACAACTGGCTCAGTTATATGCTAAGGAGATAATCAGATTTCATGGAGTTCCCAAGACCATCATCTCAGATAGGGATGGTCGGTTCACTTAACATTTCTGGGAGTGTGTCCAGAAGTCCCTCGGCACCAAATTATGATTTAGTACAGCTTTTCATCCTCAGACTGACGGGCAAACTGAACGGGTGAATCAAGTGCTGGAAGACATGTTACGGGCTTGTGCTCTAGATTTCAAAGGGAGCTGGTGCCGATATCTATGTTTGGCAGAATTCGCCTACAATAACAGCTACCAAGCTACTATCGACATGGCACCTTATGAAACTCTGTACGGTAGGAGATGTAGGTCTCCAATCTGTTGGTACGAAGGTGGTGAGAAGAAGGCGATGGGGCTTATGGCAGATCTCATCAACGACACCACCCAAGCTATACAGACCATTCGACGACGGATAGAAGCGGCACAGAGTCGACAGAAGAGTTATGCAGATGTCCGGCGTAGACCACTGGAATTCAATATTGGGGATCTGGTATTCCTTAAAGTGGCGCCGATGAAAGGGATAACGAGATTCGCGAAGAAAGGGAAATTAAGTCCGCGATATGTGGGACCGTACCTGGTGTAGGACCGGTGCCGTCGATAGAGGGGGGGTGAATATCGACCGTTCGAAATCTTTCGGAAATCTTCGTTCGTAAAACTATTCAGATCGTTAGTGCAGCGGAAAAATAAAAACAAAACGAACACAGGTACACAGCGGATTTTACTTGGTTCCCTGATCCCTCAGGGTCAGTACATCCAAGGCCTATGCACGAGAACACCCGTCCACTATTGGTCTCCTTCCCGGACTTTCTGGAGACGGAGAAACCCGACTTACAGTGTAAGATTTACAAGCAATAATACAGAGAAATTAAGTGCTGTAATTAACACGCAAACCAACGAGAAAAAGTCTGACGCTCGGCCGATCTGGACCTCCGAAGTGCCGCGCACCTCCTCCTGGAGCCTCCCGGTCATAGAGCCTCGTTTCTAGCATGTTGTCGTCGGTCAGAAGGCTTGGGATCGTACTTGGAAGTTGTTTCTGAAGCTGAGGGGTCGAAGCCCCTTATATAGGCCTCCTGGGGGCGCCCCGGACGCTGGGGGCACCCCGGAAGACTCGGTCAACCCTTATCCTTGCACCTACCTCGTCGCAAGTGATAAGGCCTTTGACCAGGGCACCCCGGATATCCCGGCCACCCCTGGAGCGCTTATCCTTTTCTTCTGGCTTCGAAACAGCGAAGCAGCCTCGTAGTACTACCTAGGGGCGCCCCCAGCACTGGGGGCGCCCTGGTGCATGGGGGCGCCCCCACAGCTGGGGGCGCCCTGGTTAGGGTTTTCAGCAAGGTTCTCTATTTTCCAAGCTTGGTACCTGCAAGATATACAACCACAAGACATAGATACATATAGTAGTGGTCTTAAGGACTTGGTTCGGACTTCGGATTTGCACGAAACCCTAGGTCAAACCGGCACGAGTTCCTATCCCCGAGAACTCACCCTTCACCTACTCCTTTCAGGAGATGGTTGCCACCCAGTCCTTCGGATGGACTTTTGCTTAGCCTCCGATTACTCCGGATCTCGAGACGCCCGAACCCCGACCCGTCTCTACTCCTATCCTTAGTCATCGCTCAGCTAAGTTACTTAGTCCCTCGGACCAAGTCTTCATTTCCTAGCAGTCCTTCACCAGGTGCCTAGCAGCCCTTCTCTAGGTCTTTGTTACCAAGTGGTCCTTCGCCTGGTGCCTAGCAATCCTTCGCTAGGTCTTCAATGCCTAGCAGCCCTTCGCTAGGTGCCTAGCAGCCCTTCGCTAGGTGCCTAGCAGCCCTTCGCTAGGTCTTCTATGCCTAGTAGTCCTTCACTAGGTGCCTAGCAGCCCTTCGCTAGGTCTTAGGGTTACGATACCTAGCAGCCCTTCGCTAGGTGCCTAACATCCCTTCGTTAGGTCTTAAGGTTACAATACCTAGCAGCCCTTCGCTAGGTGCCTAGCAGCCCTTCGCTAGGACTTGGGGTTTCGATGCCTAGTTTAACTAGGACTTTTCTTCAGCTTTGGTTACTTCACTTTTGCTCCCCTTTGTCTATTCATTGTATCACTGACTTAAGTATATTGTCAAATATTAAAACACTTAAAGAGGAATATCATTGATGCAACTTGCACCAACAATCTCCCCCTTTTTGATGTTTGATAATAACTTAAGTTAGATTGGTTTAAAGGGGCTAAATCACTATCCTTGGAAAAAAATGAAAAAAGTTTTGAAACTACATTTTTGATTTTTGGGAGAAAATTTTTCTAACTTAAGCGTTTGCACACCTCTCCCCCTTTGTCATACATCAAAAATAATACTTGCACCAACCATGACAGTATTTGAAAATTCTTAGTATAAAATTTTGAAGACATACCATAAAACTAATACTTAAGTATTATGAGCTCAGAAAACTTTAGACAATATTTTGAAAGATGATCTTTGAAGCATGCAAGTACTTGCAAAATGTAAGTTATTTTTGAAGAAAGATCAGATTTTGAAAGATAATAAGTAATTTTTGAAAAATATATTGAGTTTTTGAAAACTAGGTACTTTTGAAATAATATTAGATTTTACTTGGTTTATTTTCCAGTCTGACACCTTCCTGGGAGACCTTGTTGACTACAAGGACATTTTCCTAAGTGTCCTAGAAGATTTTTCAAACTCAAGATATTATTTCACATTGATCAAAATCAGATGAATAAATATATATATATAGATATTTAAATTGATAGCTTTTAAAAATAATACTTATGTTTTCAACAGGATTTGAAAATACCGCATATGAAAATATTTGAAATATTTAATAATTCTTTTAATTTAACCTCCCCCTAAACTTGACCCAGTCCCGAGAAGCTTGTTGACCACAAGTACTCTTCCTCTGAGTCTTAAGGTTTGATTCAGATCAAAAGAATAATAATTTTCAAAATGATTTAAAACTTGTTAGACTCCCCCTAAATTTGACACGTCCTAGGAGTCCTTGAAGATCATAAAGTGGACATTTCCTCTGTGTCTTTAGGGTTTATCAAAGTTTAAAAAAAACTGATAATTTTTAAGTAGATAAATTTTGAAGTCACAATTTGGAAAGAAGATAATTTCGAAAACATATGTAATGCAAATTAAGGTGCAGTTTTCGAAAAATATTTTTAATAAAAAGAAGAAAACACTCCCCCTGCATCCAACACCATTTGACTCCATCTAAGTGCCTTAAGGAACTTTAGTGTTGTCCTAAGAGGCTTGTGTCTAATTGAGTGAGTCAAACAAATTTTTGAAAAGATATATTTTTGGAAAATGTATAATATATATAATCAAACAGACAGGCATGAATTCCATAAAAACATTATTATGTTGAAGCACTATTTTGAAAATAAATTTTTAGAAAAATATTCTTACCATTTTGAAAAATAATTTTGAAAAATAGTTTTCAATTCATTAGTCCTTAACATCTCACCCATTTTAGATGTATCAATACAACATGCATAGTTGCCTTATAGGTGTATTGTGAGATGCTTAATTTATTTTTCTCAATTTATTAACTCTAAGAATTAATTGAAGCTTGTGTTAGATTTGAATTTGACAAGAAGTAACTTGAATTTGAATTTCAAAAATTGGCTTCCAGGTCTTGGCGAGGCACTAGGCCTTCTTTGGCCGTAGCCTTGTGGGATCATCCACCCTTTCCTTGACAAAGCCTTTTAATAAAATTTCATTTTCAAAATTACTTTTTGAAAAGTTCTGGTCTAACTAGTTTGGGTTTTGGATCGGTAGCTTCGGCTAGTTCCGCCAACTTAGCTTCCCTAACGTACTATCATCTCACCTCCACCCAATACTATGTTGTCAAGTTTCAATTATTCTTTTTCCTATATCCGTTCTAATATATGCATAAAATTTAAATATGAATGGCATGTCATATATTTTAAAAGAATAGCATATGCATGTCATGGCAATTGTGCATGAGTCAAACAAGTCCAAGGCATTTTATTTAAGTTTCTAAAAATGTATCAAATTCTCGATTTGATACATGTCGTGTGAACCCGCGAATATGTCAACCCACTTTGACATATTTAATGTTATTAATTTAATTGTTGCGGTTTGGGTAAGGTTTTAGTTTAGTTCAAGTTAAGTTATTTAAGGATTAATTAGAGATTATAATGATTAAGGATTAATTAATTGATGTTGAATTAATTAAAGTTGAATTAATTTGAATTATTTAGACTTATTTATTATTTAATTGATTAGAATTTGAATTATTAAGAATTAATTAATTCAAATTAGAATTATTAAGAATTAATTAATTCGAATTTGAATTATTAAGATTTGATTTGAATTTAATTAATATTTAATTATGATTTAATTAATTCGAATTTAATTTAAATAATTAAGATTTAATTAATTCGAATTTAATTTGAATTTAAATAATTAAGATTTAATTAATTCAAATTTAATTTAAATAATTAAGATTTAATTAATTCAAATTTAAATAATTAAGATTTAATTAATTCGAATTTAATTTAAATAAATAAGATTTAATTAATTCAAATTTAATTTAAATTTAAATAATTAAGATTTAATTAATTCGAATTTAATTTAAATTTAAATAATTAAGATTTAATTAATTCGAATTTAATTTAAATTTAAATAATTAAGATTTAATTAATTTGAATTTAATTTAAATTTAAATAATTAAGATTTAATTATTTCGAATTTAATTTGAATTCGAATAAATTGATTCGACTTTAATTGAATTATTTGAATTAATTTGAATTGATTTGAATTTAACTGAATTATTTAATAATTCAATTAAGGTTATGATGATTAATTAATAATTGTGGGTTTAAATTCATCATTTTCATTATTTCAAAAATTTCTTCTTCTTTCTTATCTTTCTTTTCAAGTTTTTCTAATAATTTTGATTTATTTGAATTTTTGTAATTTTCATTAATTAGGGCCTTTATTTTAGAAAATTCTATATCCTCCTCAATATTAGATTTTTCAATATTCTCACAGTAGGTGGAGTAAATTGGACCACTAGTTAAAGTTTTATAATAATATTCAATATTATCTATGATTAAGTTATTATCTAGGAGAATTTTATATTCAAAATTATCCTTAGAATTATCCTCAAATATATTTTCATTATTAATATTTAGATTATCTTTAAGATTTTCAGAATTAATTTCTGAATTAATCTTGAGATTTTCAAGATTAATTTCAGGATTAATCTTGAGATTTTCAGAGTTATCTTTATAATTTTTAGATTCGAATTCAAATTTATACAACGGATTTTCAAATTTGAATTTGTAATTATCTAAAGGATTTTCTGTCTTGGAATTATCCTTAAGATTTTTGAATTCAACTTTATCCTTAGGTTTTTCAAATTTGAATTCGGTTTTATCCTTAGGATTTTTGAATTTGAATTCGGATTTATCCTTAGGATTTTCAATTTCGAGTTCGGGATTGATTTCAAATTTAGATCCAGAATTAATTGCATCATTATCTGTAGAATTATCAGAGTTTATTTTAGCAATTATTGAATTGTTATTAATGATTAAATAATTTATTTCTAACATTTTGGCCATATTCACATTATGTAACTGATTATTTAAAATATCTAATTGACTATGCAATAATTCTAACTTCTCAGGAAAATTATCTAAATTATTAAAAGACATTGCAGGAATTTGTAAAACTTTTGGAATATAAATTTTACGTACCTTTGCCGGACACTTGTTTTTGTAGTGTCCGTACTTCTCACATTTGAAGCATCGTATGTGATCCTTGTTCTTCCGGACTCCTGGCGCTGGTACCCCCTTTGCCGCCGGTGACAAACGATTCTTACGAGTAGGGCACTGATTTTTATAGTGCCCTCTCTCCCTGCACGTGAAACAAATAATATGGAATTTAAAATTTGACATTAAAATAAATGTACCTGATTCACCCCTGGGCTCCCCCTCAACTCCTGGCGTCGTTGCTCCGTCGGCGGTTAGTCCGGTGAACAGCGGCTCGGCTCTGATACCACTTGTAGGACCGGTGCCGTCGATAGAGGGGGGGTGAATATCGACCGTTCGAAAATCTTTCGGAAATCTTCGTTCGTAAAACTATTCAGATCGTTAGTGCAGCGGAAAAATAAAAACAAAACGAACACAGGTACACAGCGGATTTTACTTGGTTCCCGACCCCCCAGGGTCAGTACATCCAAGGCCTATGCACGGGAACGCCCGTCCACTATTGGTCTCCTTCCCGGACTTTCCGGAGGCGGAGAAACCCGACTTACAGTGTAAGATTTACAAGCAATAATATAGAGAAATTAAGTGCAGTCATTTACACGCAAACCAATGAGAAAAACTCTGACGCTCGGCCGATCTGGACCTCCGAAGTGCCACGCACCTCCTCCTGGAGCCTCCTGGTCGTAGAGCCTCGTTTCTAGCGTGTTGTCGTCGGTCAAAAGGCTTGGGATCGCTCTTGGAAGTTGTTTCTGAAGCTGAGGGGTCGAAGCCCCTTATATAGGCCTCCTGGGGGCGCCCCGGATGCTGGGGGCGCCCCGGAAGACTCGGTCAACCCTTATCCTTGCGCCTACCTCGTCGCAAGTGATAAGGCCTTTGACCAGGGTGCCCCGGATATCCCGGGCAGCCTCTGGAGCGCTTATCCTTTGCTTCTGGCTTCGAAACAACGAAGCAGCCTCGTAGTACTACCTGGGGGCGCCCCCAGCACTGGGGGCGCCCTGGTCATGGGGGCGCCCCCCCTGCTGGGAGCGCCCTGGTGCATGGGGGCGCCCCCACAGCTGGGGGCGCCCTAGTTAGGGCTTTCAGCAAGGTTCTCTATTTTCCATGATTGGTACCTGCAAGATATACAACCACAAGACATAGATACATATAGTAGTGGTCTTAAGGACTTGGTTCGGACTTCGGATTTGTAAGAAACCCTAGGTCGAACCGGCACGAGTTCCTATCCCCGAGAACTCGCCCTTCACCTACTCCTTTCACGAGACGGTTGCCACCCAGTCCTTCGGATGGACTTTTGCTTAGCCTCCGATTACTCCGGATCTCGAGACGCCCGAACCCCGACCCGTCTCTACTCCTGTCCTTAGTCATCGCTCATCTAAGTTACTTAGTCCCTCGGACCAAGTCTTCATTTCCTAGCTGTCCTTCGCCAGGTGCCTAGCAACCCTTCGCTAGGTCTTTGTTACCAAGCGGTCCTTCGTCTGGTGCCTAGCAATCCTTCGCTAGGTCTTCTATGCCTAGCAGCCCTTCGCTAGGTGCCTAGCAGCCCTTCGCTAGGTCTTCTATGCCTAGTAGTCCTTCACTAGGTGCCTAGCAGCCCTTCGCTAGGTCTTAGGGTTACGAAACCTAGCAGCCCTTCGCTAGGTACCTAACATCCCTTCGTTAGGTCTTAAGGTTACAATACCTAGCAGCCCTTCGCTAGGTGCCTAGCAGCCCTTCGCTAGGACTTGGGGTTTCGATGCCTAGTTTAATTAGGACTTTTCTTCAGCTTTGGTTACTTCACTTTTGCTCCCCTTTGTCTATTCATTGTATCACTGACTTAAGTATATTGTCAAACATTAAAACACTTAAAGAGGAATATCATTGATGCAACTTGCACTAACACAAACCTCCTGATCGGTCACCTGACCGATCAGGGAGCCTCCTGATCGGTCACCCGACCGATCAGATCATGCCCAGACCGATCAGGCTCCGTTCTGATTGATCTTAGTGAGGAACTAGCGAAGCTGGATCGTTCTCCCAGAACGATCTGCACAGTGATCCTGATCGGTCACCAGACCGATCAGGAGTATATCAGCAAGGGAACTCAACCTCACTGTTTTGCTCCCTGATCGGTCACCAGACCGATCAAGAGTAAAGCAATGGGTGAAACACATACTCCCTGATCGATCACCAGACCGATCAGTCATCGCTGGATCGGTCACCAGACCGATCTACGAAGTAGCACTGTGCCAACTTCCCTGATCGGTCACCAGACTGATCCAGGCAAGCCCAAATGCACTCTAAGTCACGAGAACAAGCCTCCAACCCTTCTTTGACTCGTGCCATGCTCAGCTTCACTCACTGGGACTTCAACCTAGCCCTCCAATCTAGGACCTGGCTTCACTCACCAGGGTTTCGGTCACCCGGCTTCACTCACCGGGTCCTGGCTTCACTCACCAGGATTTCAACCTAGCTTCACTCACTAGGATTTCCATCACCTGGCTTCACTCACCAGGACTCGGCTTCACTCACTTCACTCACCAGGACCTGGCTTCACTCACCGGGATTTGGACCACCTGGCTTCACTCACCAGGACCCGGCTTCACTCACCGGGATTTCCATCACCTGGCTTCACTCACCAGGACCCGACTTCACTCACCGGGATTTCATCCAACCTAGCCCTCTAGACTAGGACTTTTCATCTAACCCTCCAAGTTAGGACTTTTTCCATGCCAGCGTGCGATCTCCCAGATCCACCTGGACTTAACCTGAATTTCATTCAACCAAACTTAAATCATTGTTAAACACCAAAACAACAACCGGGCCTGACTGCATCAACACATTTTGCCTATTGGAAAGCAAGGATGAAGACGTGGCTTGGAATGGAGTGGGAATATAGAATGGTAATAGAAGAGCCCTTCGAAGCTCCAAGAGACAAGCATGGAAAGAAACTTCACCCTAAATATTGGACTAAAGACCAACAAGCACATTCTAGGGCGAATGAAAAGGTAATTGGTATGTTGGTTAATCTTTTGCGTAATGATGTTTTGAGTGGTGTAGGAGAATATAAAAGTGCATATGAGTTGTGGAACAAGTTGGAAAAATATCATGAGAACCCTACACAAGTTCAACAAATGGAAGAGCCCAAAGAGACATGTCAAACGGTCCAAGAAAACAAAGAAGAAGAAGAATTGCTCATATCAAGTGAAGTAGAAGAATTGAGTGAAAGATCATCCACCTCATCAAGAGAAGAAGATGAGGTGTCAACTTCAAGAATTGAGAGGGAGAAGAGACCCTCATCCATACAAGAACAAGAAAAAGCTCCAACCTCCACCAAAGCCAAATCAAAAGACCACATTACATGCTTTAGATGCAATAAAAAGGGCCAATACAAGGACAAATGTCCAAATGGTAGGAAAAAGGAGGTAAATCCTAACCCCATTTCAATTTCTTTTAAATCTAACATGGGTTGTAGGAGTGGAGAAGCCCAAGAGAAGAAAAAGAAAATTAGATGCTTCACATGTGGAGAACTAGGGCATTATCACACAAAATGTCTAAGAAAAGGAGAGCTAAAGAAAATGGAGCAATTGAGAAGATGGGAGAAGGAGGAAATGAGTGGAGAAGCCCAAGAGTAGAAAAAGAAAATTAGATGCTTCATATGTGGAGAACTAGGGCATTATCACACAAAATGTCCAAGAAAAGGAGAGCTAAAGAAAATGGAGCTATTGAAAATATGGGAGAAGGAGGAAAGGAAGAAAAGAAGTTTACATCAAGGAGGAACTACAAGGGTAAGGGAGGTAATCCCTAACTTTAAATTAAAATCCAATTCAAATTTAAGTTCCTCCATGCATGCTAGAATTAATGAAAAATGCTTGCTTGTGCATAATTTTGGATTTAAATATCATGATAGGAATAGGGTTAACAAGGTAGATCAAAACCCTAGGAGAACCATGAATCATGATAAACCCAAGACTTCTATACCTAAGGATCAAGGCATAAATCCCAAAAAGGGGAGACATATGCCTAGAAAGATGAGTAGGTCTAGGAATGTCCAAGGTGGACATGTGGATACTAGGTTTGAGAACCTAGAAAGGGAAAATCAAGCTTTAAGGGAAAAGCGTGATAAATTGGAAAAGACCCTAAAAAGATTCACGGTAGGATCTAAGGGTTTAGATATGGTGTTGGATAGTCTAAAACCCAACTATGATAGATCGGGGTTGGGATACCGGTCTAAGGTCTCCAATGCCAATGAAAAGAAGTATGCTAGGATAACATATAATTATGGCAAGAAAGAGAAGTTCAAAAATGGCAAGGGGGTGCCATTTAATGGGAAAGAGAAGGACTTAACCAAAGACAAGGTGTCTAAGGTTAAGAAGGTTAATTTTGTAGGCCAAGAATCACTGGGGGCACACCGGTATGGTCTAGTGTGGATTGAGTCACCTAGGGAGGTGGCTAGGGCTAAGAGCTCAAGGGGGAGCTCTAGGAGCCTTTGGAATCCATGATAAATGGATCTCAGGAGATGTTTTTCTAGGAAGTTTAGATGGACTAGGAAATGTGCCAAAGGGTTTGAAAGACTAGGGTGAGACTTAATCCTAGGGAGTTGGCACATTAAATGGAGATTTATGGAAAGAAAGATGAAAATGAGATTATATTTGATAGAAAATGGGGTTTAATGTGGAAATGCCATATAACTCAATGATAGAAAGGTATTATGGTCAAAGATGAGGAGATACATCAAGGAGGAGTCAAAATTAGGATTTTTGGAGAAGTTTAAATGATACAATTTTGGAAGGGTTGAGTTTCATGCCAATCTTGGGAACTGGAGTAGATTTGTTTGAAGACATATTTTTCCCAAGTAGACATAAGCTCCACAAATCTCTTCACAAAATTTCAGATTTTTTGGAGATTTGTGGAATTAATTAGGCATTTTTGAAATTGGGTTGAAAACTTGAAATTCAGGTATCAGCCAACTGGCTTAGAGGCAGTCGACTGATCCAGGCAGAATCGACATAGGGAACCTTCTGTTTGTTTTACCAGTCGACTGCCTAGGGGGCAGTCGACTGATCCGCGGGTTTAGATAGAAAAGGTATATTGGATAGTAAGAACTTGCAAAATTGGAAGCATAGGAAAGGGTCATATTACCTTATGAGATTTTATGTCATGAATGATATTATATGGTTTGAAGGTCATAAATTACTATTGGATGATAGTATATGGCTTCGAATTAAAATCTTGGATATGCTTTCACAGTCATTAGATAAAGTCTTACTTCATGATTTAATGATGAATGTATGGAATAAGGCTTTATTGATATCACGAAGGTTAAGGAGGATTGATGAGTGCTTAAAATTCATTAGACGATATTAAATAATAAGTTCTTGATAAATGAAAGGATATGGAAGTCTCACATTTATATCTAGGATTAAGAGATAAAAAGGGAAGAGTTGAGGACAATTCCATGAGTCAAATTATAATGGTTAGCCTTGGCAAACACATGGAATTATAGATAAATTTCAGAGTTGATACAAAATGACCATTTTTAGAGAATGTACCAAAAGTCATGCACATTTGATATTTTTCATGAAACCATATTTTTCTAGGTAAGGTATATCCAAACAAATGTGCTTGCAAATTTTTAGGGGTTTCTGGGTTTTTTAGAAATTTCTAGAAGTTTCTAAAATTGGGTTGGAATTTTAGAAGTTGACTGCATCAGTCGACTACCCAGGGGGCAGTCGACTGGTAAGTCTGTATGTTGATTTCTGAAGGATTTTTCAGAAATATGTTGAGTTCTTTTTGGCACTAGGGGTAAGGTTGCTTGGGACAATCCTTTGATGGTGTCGAAGGGGGAGAACTTGGGTTGTTAAGTTAGGATTAACGAAAGAATGGATGGTGTTAAGTTGAGAAGAACTTAACTTAGTGATGTGATGTTAAGTTGGGTAGAACTTAACTTGGTGTTATGAAGTTAAGTTGGGTAGAACTTGACTTGATGATTGGTTGTAAAAATTGAAAATTGGGAGAGGGCATAGGTTAAGGGGGAGGTTGCCTCTTGTTGGCTATGTCTTAATTTTCATAGGTAATTTTAGGTTTTGTGTCAAACTTGGGAATGATGATAGATACATTGTTGAATGTATTTTTCCCAAGTAGGTATGGGTACCACAAACCTCTCCACAAAATTTGAGATTTTTTGAGATTTGTGGAATGTAACGACCCAGAAAATTCTCTTAATATTTTCTTAAAATATTAAGCATGTTTAAATAATTTTCCAAGGGACCTAGAAATATTAAGGAGAACTTAGGCCTAGGAAATCCATGTTTTCTCATTTAAATTGAGAAAACTAAGTACCAATGAGCTTTAAATGGGCTCCAAAAATGTGTATTAATTAGGTAAAATTAATATAAATTAGGTAAAATTAATATAAATATAAAATAATTTTATTTAGGAATGTTGGCATAATTATGGGTGATTTTAGGGGGATTTTCGGAATTTAGGAAATAAAAATAATAAAATAAATGAAATAAAAATAAAATAAAAATAAAGGTGCACGAGTCAAGGATTGAACCTTGGACCTCTTATACAACCATGTAAGACTTAACCAACTCACCTAGCAAGGGATTTCTATGCGAAAATGAAGTGGATATAAGTTAAGATTAAGAAGAAGATGAAGAGTCATGGAGAGACTCTTCATTTACCTCTTTAATGGATGATAAATAGGGGGGTTTGGGAGTTTCATTCTCTCTTCTTTCAATTGCATTTCCTCCTCTCTTCCTCCCTCATTCTAGCCGACCACTCCTAGAAGGTTTTCCCCTTGGAAAAGCATCCACCAAAGTTCCATCTCCTAGATCTAAAATCTCTACAAGAGTACAAGGACAAGGGGGCTCTAGTATCCAAAGATCTTGCAATCTTCTTCTCTTCCTAGGTTCAAAAAATCAAGAAACCCAAGGTAAGACTCCCTCACCTGTGGTATAATAGTTCCCTATGATTTTTATGATTTTTAGTATGATATAGTGGTGGGTTTTCGAATTTGATGTTGAAAGGAAAGAAAACCAAGACCCTCATGCTTAAGGGTTTCGGCCACCATGATTTTTAGGTCTATAAATATGCTAAAAATCGGTATAATGCTATTTAATTTTCCCTTCTGATGTGTAGAGGTTAAGTATAATTTTTGGAAATTTTTGGAGTGCCATAGGACACCCTAGGGTTTCGGCCAACATGAAAGAAACAAAACTAAGAACCCTAAGTTTAAGGGTTTCGGCCACCATGATTTACAGGTCTATAATTATGCCAAAAATCTTGATAATGTTATGTAATGTTCCCTTATGATGTGTAGAGGTTAAGTATAAGTTTTGTGAATTTTTGGAGTACCCTAGGACACCCTAGGGTTTCGGCCAACATGAAAGAAACATAACCAAGAACCCTAAGTTTAAGGGTTTCGGCCACCATGATTTAAAGGTCTATAATTAAGCCAAAAATCTTGATAATGTTAATTTATGTTCCCTTATGATGTGTGGAGGTTAAGTATAATTTCTGGGAATTTTTGGAATACCCTAGAGACCTCATATGTTTCGGCCAACCTCAAGGACCCAAGGGTTAGGGTTGAGCCTTTAACTTCAAGTATATGTTTATGTGTTGCCATGATATAACGGTGATGTAGGGAACCATGTTAAGTTATATGCCCATGCTATGCTAAGAACCATGCTAAGTGATTATGTATGTTCATGATAAGTATGATAAGTTTATGTTCAGGATATGAATGATGCCATGATAAGAATGATAGGGTTATGATCACGATTAAAATGATGCTATGATATGTTTGGTTCATGATATGAATGATGCCATGTTAAGTATGTTATGTTTATGTTCATGATAAGAATGATGCATGCCATGTTGTATGAATAAGATGTATGTATGCCATGTCATAGGAATGAGGTTAAAGTACATGCCTTTAAGGCATAACGATGATGTTAAGTATGATGAATGAATGATGATGAATGACAAGTGTGATGAATGAAAGATGATGCTTATGTCTTTAAGGCATAAATATGCTAAACGGCACGGTCGATGGTCGACGGTACGACGGTCAAGAGGACCGGTAAATGGGCCGGTAGACGGGCCGAGCCGTAACAAGTTATGATATGTTAAGTATGCCATGAATGTCTTATGAATGATGAAACATGAAAAGTATTTTACTTTATGTATGGGCTTGTACCGGACCGAAGTATGGGTCCAAGGGACGGGCACCTTAAGAACGCCCCGGTTTTGGACTACCGAAGCTGTCCACGGTTCTGGCACTACCGGAGCTGTGCAACAGGGATGGGTACCTTAAGAACGCCTCGGTTCGGGGACTACCGACTATGCTGTCCTTACCCTAGTAGGTTGGGGCTCGCGACCTCAGACTTGCTAGGGATGCGCGCTATGATGTATGTATGTGGTACAAGCCGGGGACCCCAAATGATGTTATGATGATTATGTTTAAGCATTTAAAAGTATGTTTTAAAAGTTAAGCATCCCTTATGTATATGCATTCCACTCATGCATCCATCCAGGTTATGTATTATGCTATGTTGATAAGATTTTATGCTTATGTTTCATGTTAAGAAGTATGCATGAGAATGAATGATCTATGCCATGAAAGAAAGTTCACTATGTTTATGATTTATGCCATGAATTATGCCATGCTTAGAATGTTCACTATGTTTATGATTTATGCCATGAATTATGCCATGCTTAGAATGTCTATGATGTTCATGTTTATGCCATGAATTATGCCATGCTTAGAATGTTCACTATGTTTATGATTTATGCCATGAATTATGCCATGCTTAGAATGTCTATGATGTTTATGTTTATGCCATGAATTATGCCATGCTTAGAATGTCTATGATATTTATGTTTATGCCATGAATTATGCCATGCTTAGAATGTTCACCATGTTTATGATTTATGCCATGAATTATGCCATGCTTAGAATGTCTATGATGTTTATGTTTATGCCATGAATTATGCCATGCTTAGAGTGTTCACGATGTTTATGATTTATGCCATGAATTATGTTCACTATGTTTATGAATTATTCCATGAATTATGCCATGATAGAATGTCTATGATGTTTATGTTTATGCCATGATATTTATGCCATGTTATGTATACGACAAGTGACGTAAGATGTTATGTTCTAAGTAGAGCACCAAGTACGTTAATGTTTTATGTGCTCATTATGAGATGATGAATGATGAATGGTTTTGTGAGTAGGAAAGAGTCTTACTAAGCCTGTGTGCTTATAGTCTTATTTCCTTATACCGCAGATCATTCAAGGGGACAATGAAGGAAGCAGCAGGAGGGCAAGAACGCATGTGTGTCGTAGTGACTTGCCCCAGGAAACTATATGTTTACTTATATGTTTGAATAATGACTTATGGAACCTTAAGATATGATGTTATGTGAGACATGATATGATGCTTAAGTTCAAAGTTAATATGCTAAGGTTCCCATGTCAATAAGTTAAGAATGGTAACAAGGCATGTATAAGTTAAGTTATTCCGCTGCCTTATGATGTCTACATGCCCTAAGCATGTGAACGTAACGCCGCTTAGGAAAATAAAAAGCAGGCGTTACATGGAATTTCTGGCACATTTCTGAATTTGGATTCAGAAAAGCTGAAATTGGGTTTTTCAGCATGCCAGTCGACTGCCCTGGGGGCCAGTTGGCTGATCTGGGCTGAAATTGGGGTTTTAGCCATTGGAAAATATCAAGTTGACAAGAAACAAGTGTGAAACCTGGTGGGAGGTTAGTGTACTGTGTTTATGATCATTAAGGATTAAAA
>JAGFNQ010003564.1:97931-175397 GCA_024364735.1 Boesenbergia rotunda
AGTTGGCTGAGAATTCGAACGTTGGGGGTGCAACGGTCGAATTTCAGTGGCACCAGTCGACTGCTAGCGAGGGTTTCAACCCGAGTCCTATTTAAAGAGGACTTCGTGGTGGCTGAGATTCTTGACGAAACTCGCTTGGGTAAAGTGAGTTAGTAGTTTTTTGTGCCCAGATCATGTCCAAGTATTGTGGTGAGGTTTCTCCACCCATAAGGAGTGACGAGGGTTAGTCGGAGGTTATCCGGGGAGTGATCCACCAACGGATTCTTGGATTAGTCACCCGACCGGGGTGGATACTAAGTAAATTCTCTGTGTTAGCGTTGTTTGTTTTCTTTATTATTATTTCCGCTGTGCAACTAACAACGCAGGTACAAGAAAGATCTGAAAGACGCTATTCACCCCCCCTCTAGCGTACCACATACGATCCATCATCAGTCACCCAACTGATCAAATTGTGGGTGATCCAACCTTAGGAGTCAGAACTAGGTCTTCCTATAGAAATCATAGTCCGATCACACTGATATCGAAAATTGAACCTAAGACTATAGAAGAAGCCTTACCTGATCCTGATTGGATCATAGCAATGCAAGAGGAATTAGCCCAGTTTGAAAGAAACCAAGTCTGGGAACTAGTACCTAAACTTGAGGGCAAATCCATTATTGATACTAAGTGGGTATTTAGGAATAAGCTAAATGACCAAGGGGAAATAATTAGAAATAAAGCCCGCTTGGTAGCTAAAGGGTTCAGTCAAGTTGAAGGGCTAGACTATGATGAAACCTATGCCCCAGTAGCCAGACTTGAGTCTATTAGGATGTTGTTAGCCTTTACAGCCCATAAAGGATTTAAACTTTACCAAATGGACGTTAAGTCAGCCTTTCTAAATGGGTTCATCAAAGAAGAAGTCTATGTAGGATAACCCCCAGGTTTTGAGGACCTAGAAAAACCTGACCACATTTACAAGCTTAATAAGGCACTTTATGGACTGAAATAAGCACCTAGGGCATGGTATGAACGCCTATCAACCTACCTCATTTTAAAGGAATTTAACCAAGGACAAATTGACTCAACTCTTTTTATTAAGACCTTAGAAAAGGACATTTTCATTGCCCAAATCTATGTTGACGACATAATTTTTGGATCCACCAACTCAAATTTCTTAAAAGAATTTGAAAAAATAATGGAAAACGAATTTGAAATGAGCTTAGTTGGTGAGCTCAACTTCTTTTTAGGACTACAAATTAAGCAAACTGAGGATGAAAATTATGTTCATCAATCCAAATATGCTAAGGAGTTAATAAAGAAATTTAAAATGGACAACTCCAAAAGCATAATTACCCCTATGACCACAAATGTAAAAATTGATAGTGACCCTGAAGGTAAACCTGTAGACCTTAAACTATATCGAAGTATGATTGGAAGTCTACTTTACCTTACAGCTAGCAGACCTGATATCCTTTTCGCTGTAGGAATGTGTGCTAGATACCAAACCTGTGCTAAGGAAATGCACTTAGCAGCCCTAAAAAGAATACTTAGATATATTAAGGGCACCCTAAATGTAGGAATTTGGTATCCTAGGACCTCAACTTTTGACTTGTCAGGATACTCTGATTCTGACTATGCTGGATGCAAACTAGATAGAAAGAGTACAAGTGGAAGCTGTCAACTCTTAGGAAATAGTCTAGTCAGTTGGTGCAGTGGAAAGCAACACTGCGTAGCTCTATCTACAACCGAAGCTGAGTATGTTGCTTTAGAAGAGTGTGTAGCACAACTCTTATGAATGATGCACACTCTTAAGGACTTCCAGCTTGATTATACCCAAACCCAAGTCTACATTGATAACATTAGTTCAATTAATCTAACTAAGAACCCAATCCAACACTCTATAACTAAACATATAGAGGTTAAACATCACTTTGTAAGAGATCATGCAGCCAGTGGTGAAATAGTCCTTAAGCATGTAGACTCAAAGTCAAACTTAGCTGATATCTTCACCAAACCCTTACCTGAGTCTGAGTTTAGCTCACTAAGAAGGCAGTTAGGGTTATGCTTAGTAGAATAGGACTGTTCTACTTATGTTTTTTTGTTCAAAACTGTTTTATTTTTTATTTGCTATTTAAATTATTTGAAAAGTCATTTCTATTTTGAAATTTAAAATGATTTACGAGTTAGTTTTTCCAAGAACTTACCCCTTTTAAAACTAGGGCTTTTTTCGTAAATGGACTTAGCTTAGGCCCTAACCCTAGAACTGCATGCACCTATAGATCTAGAAGCCAGCATCTCACAAGCACCTTAGGGTACTTTTGATTGATAACCTAGACTGGGTTGAGATGCTTAGGTCTACGCCTTGATTCAAGATTCTTTAAGTTAGTGCATCTGTAGTAATTGGGGCAATAAATATCAATTAAACAGTAATCAGGTTAAGTGTCAAGCTTAAAAAATCTAACTTGATCAGATCACTTAACTTGACTAACCCTAGCGAAAGCTACTATTTATAACAATTAGTAAGTAGCTAACTGGGTTAGACAGGACCCGAAAGAGAAAATTTTAATTGATTTGGTCCAGTTTATACCATAGAATTGGTTCAATACAGCACTTTACTTTCCTTACTCAATTTTTTTTGCTATATTTTTTTTGATATATGGCAAAGGGGGAGAGATTGGAAAGGAGAGAAAAGAAGGTTTTAAAATTTAAAATTTATTTTTTTTTAAAATTAATTTTTTTTCAAAAACTTTTATCTCCTTTTTCAAAAAGTAAAGTTTTCTAAGTACTTAACGTCTGTTTGAAACTTCTCCCAAGTACTTAAATTCCTTTTGAAAGTTTTCTAAGTACTTAACTTCTGCTTGAAAATTCTCCTAAGAACTTAAATTCTTTTTGAATGTTCTCTAAGTACTTAACTTCTGTTTGAACATTTTTCTAAGTACTTAAATTCTGTTTGTACTTAAATTATGTTTTCAAAAATATTCTAAGTACTCATCTCATAGTTGTTTTCGAAAATATTCTAAGTACTCAACTCAAAGGTGTTTTCGAAAATATTCTAAGTACTTAACTCAAGACTGTTTTCAAAAATTTTCTAAGCACTTAAAATTCTGGTGAAAATTTGCTAAGTGTCAAAACTTCAAAATTCTCTTGAAAATCTTCTAAGTGCTAAAGGTAAAGGTGTTGAAAAATTTTCTAAGTGTCCAACTCAAAATATTTTGGAAAATTTTTCTAACTTAAAAATCCCTTTTTGAAAATTTTCTAAGTGATTAAAAACCTGAAAAATCTTTTCAATTTTAGAAACAAAGACTTAGAAAGGTTTTCAAAAACCCCACGAATTTTTGAAAAACTTAGGCGGAGATTTCTTCCAGGGGAGGAAATTAAATATGTTACTTTACCTATGTCTTTAACTTAACTTTTTGAATCGGGTTGCCATAAATCAAAAAAGGGGAGATTGTTGGTGCAGGCAGCACCTAAGTCAAACATGGGTTTTGATAATGGCAAAGAGTTCAGAAGTTATGATATTATTGTGTTCTAACTTGTTCACTGAGTGTGCAGGAAGAAGTCCTAGGTTCACTAGGCAAGAAGTCTTGGCAAAGGGCTGGGCAAAGAAGTCATGGTCAAGGACTGGGCAAGAAGACCTGACCGGAAGTCGAGCAAAGAAGTCCTGGTCGAGGACTGGGCATGAAGTCCTAGCAAGGGGTTGGGCACCGAAGACCTGACCGGAAGTTGGGCACGAAGGCCTGGTTAGGTAGATTGGGCAAAAGTCCAACCAGAGGAGCCGGTTGGCAAAAGGTAAACTCTCCTGAGACGAGTAGGTGAGGACGCGTTCCCCATCGAGGGAACAGTAGGTGTCGGTGTAACCTAGGGTTCCATTTGGGAGACCCGAAGTCAGAACCAAGACAGCTACGGATGTAAATAATGACTAACATTCTTGCTTAGTTTGTTTTGGAACTAACCTTGGTTGCAGGGACTGAAGGATTATGTTTCTGCAGCTCAGAACGCCCCAGAGGAAGGGGCAGGCAACTGGGCTAGGCGCCCGGGAGGTCATGGGTGCCCAAGGTAAAAGGCCAAAACAGCAAGAAGCAAGACTGCTTCGAAACCACACTGAGCTAGGCGCCCAGGAGGTCCTGGGCGCCCAAGGTCAAAGCCAAAGCGGTCATCGAAGCAAAACTTCCATGAAGCCATTGGACCAGGTGAAGCTAGGCGCCCAGGAGGTCCCGGGCGCCCCAGTCAGACCAGGGGCTGAATCGGAGGGGATAAGCGCTGACCGAGCTGCGGATTGAGTTTCTCGCAGGTGAAGGCACGTGTCAGGCGCCCCGACGCATCAGGCGCCCTGGACGTATCAGGCGCCCCCAGGAGCACCATAAAAGGGTGCTCGGCCCCAAGGCTTCAATATCACTTTTTCTCAACGCTCCAAAGCTTTTTGTTCAAGCGCTACACCCCGGCTAACTTCGACTTCGAGATCCCAGCGCCGACGATGACCCTCTGCTCCGAAATACGATCCACATCGAGCGTCGGTAACGAAAAGTGTAGCAATTTTAATTTCCTGAAATATTCTTGTACTTGACTTGTAAATCATTTTGCGCGATTATAGTATTGCCCAAAGTAAACGGTCAAGAACCGTGGGCCTTAGAGTAGGAGCCGACCGCAACTCCGAACCAAGTAAAAAATAGACTTGTGTTCTTGTGCATTTTGTAACGACCCGGAAAATTCTCTTAATATTTTCTTAAAATATTAAGCATGTTTAAATAATTTTCCATGGGACCTAGAAATATTAAGGAGAACTTAGGCCTAGAAAATCCATATTTTCTCATTTAAATTGAGAAAACTAAGTACCAATGAGCTTTAAATGGGCTCCAAAAATGGGTATTAATTAGGTAAAATTAATATAAATTAGGTAAAATTAATATAAATATAAAAGAATTTTATTTATGAATATTGGCATAATTATGGGTGATTTTAGGGGGATTTTCGGAATTTAGGAAATAAAAATAATAAAATAAATGAAATAAAAATAAAAGTGCATGAGCCAAGGATTGAACCTTGGACCTCTTGTACAACCATGTAAGCCTTAACCAACTCACCTAGCAAGGGATTTCTATGAGGAAATGAAGTGGATATAAGTTAAGATTAAGAAGAAGATGAAGAGTCATGGAGAGACTCTTCATTTACCTCCTTAATGGGCTATTAAAGGGGGGTTTTGGGAGTTACCTCTTCTTCCCATTACTTGCATTTCGAAAACTCTTCCTCCCCTCATTCTTGCCGAGCACCAAGAAGAGGGTTTTCTCCTTGGAAAAGCTTCCACCAAGGTCCCATCTCCTAGATGTAAAGTCTCTTCCAAGGATACAAGGACAAGGGTGTTCAAGGGTCCAAAGATCTTACCATTTTCTTCTCTTCCAAGGTTCGAAAAATCAAGAAACCCTAGGTAAGACTCCCTCACCTGTGGTATAATAGTTCCCTATGATTTCCATGATTTTTAGCATGATATATTGGTTAGTTTTCGAATTTGATGTTGAAAGGAAAGAAAACCAAGACCCTCATGCTTAAGGGTTTCGACCACCATGATTTCTAGGTCTATAAATATGCTAAAAATCTGTATAATGCTATTTAATGTTCCCTTATGATGTGTATAGGTTAAGTATAATATTTGGGAATTTTTGGAGTACCCTAGGACACCCTAGGGTTTCGGCCAACATGAAAGAAACAAAACTAAGAACCTTAAGTTTAGGGGTTTCGGCCACCATGATTTACAGGACTATAATTATGCCAAAAATCATGATAATGTTATTTAATGTTCCCTTATGATGTGTAGAGGTTAAGTATAATTTTTGGGGATTTTTGGAGTACCCAAGGGGTTCGGCCAACATGAAAGAAACAAAACTAGGAACCCTAAGTTTAAGGGTTTCGGCCACCATGATTTACAGGTCTATAATTATGCCAAAAATCTTGATAATGTTATTTAATGTTCCCTTATTATTTGTAGAGGTTAAGTATAATTTTTGAGAATTTTTGGACTACCCTAGGATACCCTAGGGTTTCGGCCAACATGAAGGAACCTAAGCAAGCACCCTAGGACACCCTAGGGTTTCGGCCGCCATGTTTAAGGGTCTAAAATGATGATAAAAATCCCAATAATGATGTTTAATGTACTCTCATGTTTTCTAGAGGTTTAATACAATTTTTGGGAATATTTGGGGTACCCTAGAGACCCCATATGTTTCGGCCAACCTCAAGGACCCAAGGGTTAGGGTTGAGCCTTTAACTTCAAGTATATGTTTATGTGTTGCCATGATAAGTATGATAAGTTTATGTTCAGGATATGAATGATGCCATGATAAGAATGATAGGGTTATGATCATGATAAAAATGATGCTATGATATGTTAGGTTCATGATATGAATGATGCCATGTTAAGTATGTTATGTTTATGTTTAAGAATGAGGATGATGCCATGTTTAAGAATGAAAATGATGCCATGTTTAAGAATGAAAATGATGCCATGTTAAGTATGTTATGTTTATGTTCATGATAAGAATGATACATGCCATGTCTTATGAATGATAGATATGTATGCCATGATTTAGGAATAAGATGTATGTATGTCATGTCTTATGAATGAAGTTAAGTACATGCCTTTAAGGCACAGCTATGATGTTAAGTATGATGAACGACAAGTATGATGAATGAAAGATGATGCTTATGTATTTAAGGCATAAATATGCTAAACGGCACGGTCGATGGTTGACGGTACGACGGTCGAGAGGACCGGTAAATGGGCCGGTAGACGGGCCGAGCCGTAACAAGTTATGCTATGTTAAGTATGCTATGAATGAATGATGAATGATGACACATGAAAAGTATTTTACTTTATGTATGGGCTTGTACCGGACCGAAGTATGGGTCCAAGGGATGGGCACCTTAAGAACGCCCCGGTTTTGGACTACCGTAGCTGTCCACGGTTCTGGCACTACCGGAGCTGTGCAACAGGGATGGGCACCTTAAGAACGCCTCGGTTCGGGGACTACCGACTATGCTGTCCTTACCCTAGTAGGTTGGGGCTCGCGACCTCGGACTTGCTAGGGATGCGCGCTATGATGTATGTATGTGGTACAAGCCGGGGACCCCAAATGATGTATGATGATTATGTTTAAGCATTTAAAAGTATGTTTTAAAAGTTAAGCATCCCTTATGTATATGCATTCCACTCATGCATCCATTCATGTTATGCATTATGCTATGTTGATAAGATTTTATGCTTATGTTTCATGTTAAGAAGTATGCATGAGAATGAATGATCTATGCCATGATTATGTTAGGAAGAGGTTCATATGCTATGATAGGTTTTATGCCATGAATTATGCCATGCTTAGAATGTTCACTATGTTTATGAATTATGCCATGAATTATGTCATGCTTAGAATGTCTATGATGTTTATGTTTATGCCATGAATTATGCCATGCTTAGAATGTTCACTATGTTTATGAATTATGCCATGCTTAGAATGTCTATGATGATTATGCTTATGCCATGAATTATGCCATGCTTAGAATGTTCAATATGTTTATGAATTATGCTATGAATTATGCCATGCTTAGAATTATGTTCACTATGTTTATGAATTATGCCATGAATTATGCCATGCTTAGAATGTCTATGATGTTTATGTTTATGCCATGAATTATGCCATGCTTAGAATGTTTATGATGTTTATGTTTATGTCATGTATCATGCCATGCTTAGAATGTTACTATGATTATGTTCATGCCATGCTATGTATACGACAAGTGACGTAAGATGTTATGTTCTAAGTAGAGCACCAAGTATGTTAATGTTTTATGTGCTCATTATGAGATGATGAATGATGAATGGTTTTGTGAGTAGGAAAGAGTCTTACTAAGCCTGTGTGCTTATAGTCTTATTTCCTTATACCGCAGATCATTCAAGGGGACAATGAAGGAAGCAGCAGGAGGGCAAGAACGCATGTGTGTCGTAGTGACTTGGCCCAGGAAACTATATGTTTACTTATATGTTTGAATAATGACTTATGGAACCTTATGATATGATGTTATGTGAGACATGATATGATGCTTAAGTTCAAAGTTAATATGCTAAGGTTCCCATGTCAATAAGTTAAGAATGGTAACAGGGCATGTATAAGTTAAGTTATTCCGCTGCCTTATGATGTCTACATGCCCTAAGCATGTTAACGTAACGCCGCTTATGAAAAAAAAAAAAAGCGGGCGTTACAGGTTGGTATCAGAGCAGTAACCATCTCACTACACACACATCAAGCCCTCTTCCTGCCGCTTCCAAGTAAGTACCTCTTTACATATCTTATAGTAGGAAGATGTTTTATGATTTTAAGGTATGCCAGTATGAATGATATTTATGATGAAATGTACGTTACGATATGTAACGATGAATGATACTTTATCTTATTTTAGGAATTAAATATTTAGAATAATATAGGGGTAGAAAAGAAACTGATATTGACCATACTTGTCTTTTATGAAGAAAAGTATGGCTAGAAGACAGAGTAACCGACTTAACGAGACTACTTCATCGCCTGACCTGATGCTCAATATACCTTATATTATAACCTATTTTAGGTCACATCATAAGGCAATCATGTATAAGTATCCTACCTTATACCTTGGGTCTAAGTTGGTCATAATACAATTAGTCATATGTGTGACTCAACCTTATGTTCATAAACATGGTATTAATTGAGCGCCATCGTAATATTAGTAATTAAGGTGAACCTAGTATTAACATAATGTTATATAACCTGTACAGTATATTAGTTATCAATCATCTAACATAATTATATTATATCATATAAGGCAAATGGTAATAATATGAGAGGGTGTACTATATCAGATTATTATAAATATAATTATAATACTAATTCCTTATCATATAAGTATTGTCATAATTCACCTATCATATAGGTTCTTAATATGAGCCTACATACAGGTTGACATGCATCATCTCAACCTATAAGTTATTACCTATACATATTATTCCATAAGCAATTATAGGTATTATACCTATAATTTATATGATAAGTAATTATAAATTATGATATTATGTATAACCTATAATATAGTCTCAGGTAGGGAATTATATGATAGCCTACATACATAAGATTATAACACTCTCACCTATGTTAGCGTATAGTATTAGTTCCATTATATTAATACTAATATAGTTAATGGTATAAGTCATACGGTATAACCTAAAATGATACGCATAGGGTAGTGTCCTAATTATATTAACACCTATTATAGATTATGTGTCCACTATATTTTCATACTAATTATAAATATTAGTATTATCAACTATGTTTCACTATTATCTTATATATAATATATAAGATTACCTTAAGTTATTTTATGGTAATATAATAAATATGATCCCACTTATCATATAATAACCATTAACTAATATAATTCATAGCTCATGTTGTGAACTAATATTTCGGAACCATACTATTATTATGTTTACCCATAATTATAATAAGTATATAATTATGATATATGCATATAATTACATCATAGGGCTATTAATGACACTAGCTCAATTATGACAATCATGTATGTCACTTATATCATCAAGGATATAAGCAATTAAGAAGCCGTGAATAAAGTATACATAATCATGTTAGTAATATTATCGGTTCCTTGAGTGGAAGAATTTTCCCTTATTCGATGCGCCCGGGATCCACCAAAATGTATCAAGACCTGAAGGAGAAATTCTGGTGGTCCGACATGAAGAGAGATGTGGCGCAGCGTGTTGGTACATGCCTAACCTGCCAGCAAGTAAAGGCAGAACATCAGCGACCCAGAAGAGTTATGCCAACGTCCGGCGTAGACCACTGGAATTTAATGCTGGAGATTGGGTATTTCTCAAAGTGGCTCCTATGAAGGGAGTGACCAGATTTGGGAAGAAAGGAAAATTAAGTCCGCGCTATGTGGGGCCGTACCTGATTCTGAAAAGAGTCGGTAAGGTGGCATATGAGCTGGAGCTGCCTCCAGAGATGTCAGCTACCCATAACGTATTCCATGTGTCCCTGCTGAAAAAGTGTATCCCAAATATGGACCAAGTGATCGAGCCACAGACGGTGCAAGTGCAAGAGGACCTAAGCTATGAGAGCAGACCCATCCAGATTTTGGACAGGGAAATCAAGAAGCTGAGGAGTAAGGAAGTGCCCTTAGTCAAGGTCCTATGGCAAAGTCAACGGTTCGAAGAAGCTACCTGGGAGCGCGAGGACGAGATGAGACGCAAGTACCCGGAGTTATTCTAAGTTCGAGGACGAACTTTCACGAGGTATGGGGGATTGTAACGACCCGGAAAATTCTCTTAATATTTTCTTAAAATATTAAGCATGTTTAAATAATTTTCCAAGGGACCTAGAAATATTAAGGAGAACTTAGGCCTAGAAAATCCATGTTTTCTCATTTAAATTGAGAAAACTAAGTACCAATGAGCTTTAAATGGGCTCCAAAAATGGGTATTAATTAGGTAAAATTAATATAAATTAGGTAAAATTAATATAAATATAAAAGAATTTTATTTATGAATATTGGCATAATTATGGGTGATTTTAGGGGGATTTTCGGAATTTAGGAAATAAAAATAATAAAATAAATGAAATAAAAATAAAATAAAAATAAAGGTGCATGAGCCAAGGATTGAACCTTGGACCTCTTGTACAACCATGTAAGCCTTAACCAACTCACCTAGCAAGGGATTTCTATGAGGAAATGAAGTGGATATAAGTTAAGATTAAGAAGAAGATGAAGAGTCATGGAGAGACTCTTCATTTACCTCCTTAATGGGCTATTAAAGGGGGGTTTTGGGAGTTACCTCTTCTTCCCATTACTTGCATTTCGAAAACTCTTCCTCCCCTCATTCTTGCCGAGCACCAAGAAGAGGGTTTTCCCCTTGGAAAAGCTTCCACCAAGGTCCCATCTCCTAGATCTAAAGTCTCTTCCAAGGATACAAGGACAAGGGTGTTCAAGGGTCCAAAGATCTTACCATTTTCTTCTCTTCCAAGGTTCGAAAAATCAAGAAACCCAAGGTAAGACTCCCTCACCTGTGGTATAATAGTTCCCTATGATTTCCATGATTTTTAGCATGATATATTGGTTAGTTTTCGAATTTGATGTTGAAAGGAAAGAAAACCAAGACCCTCATGCTTAAGGGTTTCGGCCACCATGATTTCTAGGTCTATAAATATGCTAAAAATCTGTATAATGCTATTTAATGTTCCCTTATGATGTGTAGAGGTTAAGTATAATTTTTGGGAATTTTTGGAGTACCCTAGGACACCCTAGGGTTTCGGCCAACATGAAAGAAACAAAACTAAGAACCTTAAGTTTAAGGGTTTCGGCCACCATGATTTACAGGTCTATAATTATGCAAAAATCATGATAATGTTATTTAATGTTCCCTTATGATGTGTAGAGGTTAAGTATAATTTTTGGGGATTTTTGGAGTACCCTAGGACACCCTAGGGTTTCGGCCAACATGAAAGAAACAAAACTAGGAACCCTAAGTTTAAGGGTTTCGGCCACCATGATTTACAGGTCTATAATTATGCCAAAAATCTTGATAATGTTATTTAATGTTCCCTTATGATGTGTAGAGGTTAAGTATAATTTTTGGGAATTTTTGGACTACCCTAGGATACCCTAGGGTTTCGGCCAACATGAAGGAACCTAAGCAAGCACCCTAGGACACCCTAGGGTTTCGGCCGCCATGTTTAAGGGTCTAAAATGATGATAAAAATCCCAATAATGATGTTTAATGTACTCTCATGATGTCTAGAGGTTTAATACAATTTTTGGGAATTTTTGGGGTACCCTAGAGACCCCATATATTTCGGCCAACCTCAAGGACCCAAGGGTTAGGGTTGAGCCTCTAACTTCAAGTATATGTTTATGTGTTGCCATGATAAGTATGATAAGTTTATGTTCAGGATATGAATGATGCCATGATAATAATGATAGGGTTATGATCACGATAAAAATGATGCTATGATATGTTAGGTTCATGATATGAATGATGCCATGTTAAGTATGTTATGTTTATGTTTAAGAATGAGGATGATGCCATGTTTAAGAATGAAAATGATGCCATGTTTAAGAATGAAAATGATGCCATGTTAAGTATGTTATGTTTATGTTCATGATAAGAATGATACATGCCATGTCTTATGAATGATACATATGTATGCCATGATTTAGGAATAAGATGTATGTATGTCATGTCTTATGAATGAAGTTAAGTACATGCCTTTAAGGCACAACTATGATGTTAAGTATGATGAACGACAAGTATGATGAATGAAAGATGATGCTTATGTCTTTAAGGCATAAATATGCTAAACGACACGGTCGATGGTTGACGGTACGACGGTCGAGAGGACCGGTAAATGGGCCGGTAGACGGGCCGAGCCGTAACAAGTTATGCTATGTTAAGTATGCTATGAATGAATGATGAATGATGACACATGAAAAGTATTTTACTTTATGTATGGGCTTGTACCGGACCGAAGTATGGGTCCAAGGGATGGACACCTTAAGAACGCCCCGGTTTTGGACTACCGTAGCTGTCCACGGTTCTGGCCCTACCGGAGCTGGGCAACAGGGATGGGCACCTTAAGAACGCCTCGGTTCGGGGACTACCGACTATGCTGTCCTTACCCTAGTAGGTTGGGGCTCGCGACCTCGGACTTGCTAGGGATGCGCGCTATGATGTATGTATGTGGTACAAGCCGGGGACCCCAAATGATGCATGATGATTATGTTTAAGCATTTAAAAGTATGTTTTAAAAGTTAAGCATCCCTTATGTATATGCATTCCACTCATGCATCCATTCATGTTATGCATTATGCTATGTTGATAAGATTTTATGTTTATGTTTCATGTTAAGAAGTATGCATGAGAATGAATGATCTATGCCATGATTATGTTAGGAAGAGGTTCATATGCTATGATAGGTTTTATGCCATGAATTATGCCATGCTTAGAATGTTCACTATGTTTATGAATTATGCCATGAATTATGTCATGCATAGAATGTCTATGATGTTTATGTTTATGCCATGAATTATGCCATGCTTAGAATGTTCACTATGTTTATGAATTATGCCATGAATTATGCCATGCTTAGAATGTCTATGATGTTTATGTTTATGCCATGAATTATGCCATGCTTAGAATGTTCACTATGTTTATGAATTATGCCATGAATTATGCCATGCTTAGAATTATGTTCACTATGTTTATGAATTATGCCATGAATTATGTCATGCTTAGAATGTCTATGATGTTTATGTTTATGCCATGAATTATGCCATGCTTAGAATGTTTATGATGTTTATGTTTATGTCATGTATCATGTCATGCTTAGAATGTTACTATGATTATGTTCATGCCATGCTATGTATACGACAAGTGACGTAAGATGTTATGTTCTAAGTAGAGCACCAAGTATGTTAATGTTTTATGTGCTCATTATGAGATGATGAATGATGAATGGTTTTGTGAGTAGGAAAGAGTCTTACTAAGCCTGTGTGCTTATAGTCTTATTTCCTTATACCGCAGATCATTCAAGGGGACAATGAAGGAAGCAGCAGGAGGGCAAGAACGCATGTGTGTCGTAGTGACTTGGCCCAGGAAACTATATGTTTACTTATATGTTTGAATAATGACTTATGGAACCTTAAGATATGATGTTATGTGAGACATGATATGATGCTTAAGTTCAAAGTTAATATGCTAAGGTTCCCATGTCAATAAGTTAAGAATGGTAACAGGGCATGTATAAGTTAAGTTATTCCGCTGCCTTATGATGTCTACATGCCCTAAGCATGTTAACGTAACGCCGCTTATGAAAAAGAAAAAAAAAGCGGGCGTTACACATTTAATTTCTTTCCGTTGCATATCTGCTCTTTTTATTTCGAAAAGTGTTTAACGTTATTCACCCCCCCTCTATCGTTTTCCTCGATCCAACAGTCTCCATGCATTAATATTGTCCTTGAATATTAATACTTGACTAGGAATGGTTTAGAGTAGTGTTCTCTACATCATCTCACTATCGATTCAACCAATCGATATAATTTAAATAAGAGCCTACTACCCAAGGACATTATTATACTTAGTTATTTGACACAAATACAAAGTAAGTATAATAACCAAACATGCCTTTATTAATCATAGAATATGATACAAAATGTCCCTAGTCTATCATCACATAATTGGATCTAGGGCTCCTACTAACACCGGGTGAAGTTAGCTGGGACTAAATCCCTGCTTCTGATAAATAGGTCCTAAACTCTCCAACGAGGTACTCGCCACCACGATCTGATCATAGTGTCTTGATACTCTTACCTCGATGTTTCTCCATATCAACCTTGAATTCTTTGAACTTGTCAAAGCATTCAGACTTGCGGCGCATCAGGTAAATGTACCCATACCTTGAATAATCGTCAATGAAAGTGATGAAATATTCAAAGCTACCTCTAGCCTAGATTGACATAGGGCCACACAAATCAGAATGAATCATTTCTAGCACATCTCTGGCCCTATACCTCTTAGCCTTGAAAGGCCACTTGGTCATCTTACCTTCCAAGTAAGACTCACAGGTCGGGAGATCCTCCACTACTAATGAACCCAGGGGCCCATCGGCTATCAACCTCTGAATTCTACTAAGGTTAATATGACCAAGCCTAAGGTGCCAAAGATATGTCTGATTCATCTTAGAAGACTCCTTTCTCTTATTAAAGTTAGATGATGAGCTATTTACTTCAATATGCATCGTGGGAGTTATTGGTTTTAGAGTATACAGATTGCCAACCATTGTACCCGAACAGATAATCTCTCTGTTTCTCTTAATAACAACTTTATTGTCAAAAGTAACAGAATATCCATCCTTAAACTGTTGAATCGAGAAAACCGATAGAGGGGGGGGTGAATATCGGAAAACTTTCGGATTTGAAAACTAAGAGAAGTTGCACAGCGGAAGTTAAAAACACACAACGCAAACACGGGAGGTTTACTTGGTTCGGAGCCTGTGTCGACTCCTACTCCAAGGCCCACGGTCGTTGACCGTTTACTTTGGGCAATTCTATATAGGCACAAAAAGGTTTACAAAATTTGATTACAAAGATAAGTGCAGTAAATAAAAAGAACGCTCTTCTTTACTGACGTCCGGAGTAGATTGACTTTTTCGGAGCAGCGGGACGTCGTCGGCTCGAGTTGGAGGGTTTCCAGAGCAAGGTGTGAGAGCAGAAGAGCTTTGAGGCGTTGAGTGAATTGATGTTCTGAAGCCTTGGTAGAGGGCCCTTTATATAGGGCCTGGGGGCGCCCGAGATGTCGGGGGCGCCCCCCACGTGGCCTTTGATCCGCCAAAGTCTCGGTCACGTCTGATCCTCTGGATCCGCTTTGACCGGGGCACCCGGACCGCTCGGGGCACCCAGATTGACCGAGTCAAAGAGTTATCTGCTTGGCTTCGAAGGGAGCTTCGGTAGCTGGCCTGGGTCGAGGCATGCGCATGGGGGCGCCCGGGAGCAGCCGGGGCGCCCGGGAGCGCGGGGGCGCCCGCAGGATGCACTATCGAAGCTTGTTTCTGATTTGCGTGTTTTGTGTTCACCTTGGGGGCGCCCGGGACACTCCGAGCGCCCTACTCAGTCATTGTCTCTCTCCTTTGAGGCATTCTGAGCTGCAGACACACGTTCCTTCGGTCCTGCATCCAGGGTTAGTCTACAACATAACAATACATTAAGTGGTTAGATTATACAGCCTTAGCTGTCTTGGTTCTGACTTTGGTCTCCAAAATGGAGCCCTAGGTCGAACCAACGCCTACTGTTCCCTCGACGGGGAACGCGTCCTCACCTACTCCTCTCGGGAGAATTTACCTGATGCCAACCGTTCCTCTGGTTGGACTTTTGCCTGACGGTCCTTTGTCAGGTCTTGGATGCCGAGCTGCCCTTCGCTCGGTGCCTAGCATTCCTTCGCTAGGGCTTCAGTCCCAGGTTGTCCTTCGCCTGGCGCCTAGCAGTCCTTCGCTAGGGCTTTTGACCCTGACATTCCTTCGCCAGTGCTTAGCAGTCCTTCGCTAGGTCTTTTTCTGCACACTAGACTAACTTGTTAGAAAACAAGTAAGACTTAACTTTTGACCTCTGTTGCCATTATCAAAACACCGGTTTGACTTGGGTGCATTCTGCACCAACAATCTCCCCCTTTTTGATTTATGGCAACCCTAGTTCAAAAAGTTAAGTTTAAGCAAACATGAAAAAAATGTTAAATTTTGTTCCCTCCCCCTGGAAGGAATCTCCCCCTAAATTTTTCAAAAATTCGTGGGGTTAAAAAAACTTTACTTGTACTTTGAAAATTTATGTTTTAGGTAGTTAGAAATTTTAAGTTAAAAGTACATAGGAGTTTTTGAAGCATGATTTTAGAGTACTTAAAAAGTTTGAAGCTTTAAGTTTTAAGGTACTCAAAAGTTTTGAAAGTGTTAGCTTAAGTACTTAGTAGGATTTAAAAAGCTTAAGTACTTAGTAAGATTTAAAAAGCTTAAGTACTTAGTAAACTTTGAAACACTTTAGTACTTAAGTGCTTAATAATTTTGAAAATTTTAAGTACTTAATAAATAGAGTCCATTTGGAAAACATAAGTACTTAATACAATAAACTTAAGTACTTAGTAACATTGTACTTATCCAATTTTGAACTTAAGTAATTTGACAAGCTTAAGTTAGAAAATTTTGAAAAGCTTGAATAAAGGATAATAAAATTTTGAAACCCTTTTGAATAAAGAAAAAAAAAATTTTGAAACCCTTTGAATAAAGAAAATTAATTTTTGAAAACTTTTTGAATAAGTAAAATTAATTTTTGAAAAACTTTTTGAGAAACTAAAATTAATTTTACTCTCTCCTTTCCTATCTCTCCCCCTTTGTCATATATCAAAACAGATAATTATAGCAGAAATAAGATTGCATAAAGGAAATAAGTAAGATTTTGCTATACTAAACCAATTCATAATTAGACTTAAACTAAATCAGTCAATTTTCTCTGTAGGGACCTGTCTAACCCAATTAGCTACTTACTAATTGTTATAAACAGTAGTTTTTGCTAGGGTTAGTCAAGTTAAGTGTTTCTGTTCAAGTTAGATTTTCTAAGCTTGACACTTAACTTGATTACTATGTAAGTTGTATTTAGTACCCCAATTACTGCAGATGCACTGACTTAAAGCATCTTGAATTAAGGCAAAGACCTAAGCATCTCAACCCTTTCTAGGTTATCAACCAAAAGTGCCCTAAGGTGCTTGTGAGATGCTGGCTTCTAAGTCTATAGGTGCATGCAGTTCTAGGGTTAGGGCCTAGGCTAAGTCCATTTTCGAAAAGGCCCTAGTTTTGAAAGGGGGTAGTTTTGAAATAAAAATAAAACTAAGTCGAAAATGAAAACTAATTTTGAAATTAAGTAAAACAGTTTTTCAAATTCTATTTTTTTTTAAAACAAATCAAGTAGACCCGAAATTTTGTGAACAATGTGGGGTGGAATTTGTTAATTCTCGGATACGAAGATATCAAATGGGATACATAAAACTTGCATGTCCAGTGACTCATGTGTGGTATTTAAAACGTCTTCCTCAAGTGTGCAGGAAAAGTCAAAGGTTCGGTCTACTACAGGGCGAATTGAAGGCGATTCATAGGCGATAGTTTTTCACGCGCAGCTTCTCTCCCGCAGCGGCGGCGATGGCCGCCGGCGTCAGTAAGCAGCTGGCGCCGGATCCATCAGCTTTTCCTCCATTACCAAACGTAGTGCCTCATTCTGAGAATCTGCCAAATCCACAAGGAGCATTGGTAGATAATCCAAAATCTTACGCGGCGGCGTTGAGACCGTCTTCACCAAGAGCATCGAAAAAAACTTTCGACGAGATTGGAGACGATTTCAAAGAGACGATGATATATAATGATAAGCCGGGGATCTTCTATACTCCAGAAGAAGTTATATCTATGGCCAATCCTTACAAATATGCGTTAATTGGAAAATTCTAAGGTAAACGACCAATCTTTTCTGTTATTATGCTTGCCTTTCAGAATCTAGGGTTATCTAGCCCTTACAACATTAGAGTTCTGCGCTCGGGACATATCTTTCTTCATTTGACATCTAACTCTGATATGGCAAGAATCTGGGCTAGGGGCATCTGGTATATCGATGGCGTTCCTTTACGCATCTTCAAATGGTCACCGAATTTTTCTTATGATGCCGAATCTTCAATTGCCCCGGTATGGATCCAATTCCCAGACTTTCCCATACATATGTTCAACAAAAAGAGTTTGTTTTCTGCAGCTCATATAGTGGGTAAACCTATAAAGATAGATGAAGCTACGGCTGATGGCTCAAGGTTATACATGGCAAGAATATGTGTGGAAATTGATTTGCTTAAACCTAGAGTGAATGAATTCTGGATTGGGATTGGAGAAGAAAAGAGATTGTAGAAAGTATTATTCGAAAAGTCCCCAAAATATTGCACATCTTGCTCTCACTTGGGCCATTCGGATGAAGATTGCTATGTTAAAGGAGGTCAATTCTTTCCAGCCTGGAAAAAGAATGTGAAGGTTGACATTCCTCTAGAAGACAAGCAAAATAGGGAGGCTAAAAGGGAGATGGAAGACACCGTAAATCACATGAAGAAAGGTTTTAAAGTTAGAGATGGAAAACAAGCTTGGATACAAAAGATAAATCAGACATCCACTTCATTAATGAGAATAAATTTCAAACTTTGGCTGCTTATGTAGTGGAAGAAGAAGGAGCACTGAAGGATTTCCAAGAATTGGAAAAAAAGACAGAGGAGGATAAAAACAGGATTTCAATTGATATGGATAATAGGAAGGTAGATATTAGTGAAATCACAGAAGATCAAAATTGTATTGGGGGCTTCGATCAGATCCCTGATCAGAGGTTGAACGTGCAGTTTGAGCAGGTGGCTCTAAATTCAGCTGAAATTCCTTCCTCTACAGATCTAATTACAGTAGAAGTTTCATCAAAGGAGCTGTTAGCTTCTCATCCAAGCTTAGAGAAATGGCATGCAGCTGAGAATGTTATAGAAATAATAGCTGCTGAGATGACAGGGAATGACCTGGATCAAAGTCTCCATATTAAAGCATCTTTTCAAACTAATAATGAATCAATGGAAATCACAAAAATTATGTTGGAAGATGATTTATCAGATCAAGTGGAGGTGAGGCAATTGCAGAGAACTTCGTCCCTTCCTTCCTCTTTAAAGGTTCCTTTGAACAAAAAAGCTCCTCCTGATATACCTCAAAGGGTTACCAGAAGTAAGTATCAAGCTCAAAGGTCTTCTAATTCCTCTTTATTATAATGACAGGTCTTGTGTCGAACATTAGAGGAATAGGAAATCTTCCCTCAATTAGAAGATTGCTATATTTAAAGAATCAATATCATCTTAATTTCTTGGGTATCTTGGAACCATTGATAGCTCTGGACGGTGACTCTTTTATAAGAAGATTTGGGTTTTCTTCGATTTTCTCAAATTGTTCAGGTAAAATATGGTTTGCTCATGATGTGAATATTGTTTGCACAATTTTGAAGGACCACGATCAATTTCTTCATTTAAAATTGAAAGACAATATGCTTGCTTTGGAAATTCTGGTTACAATTGTCTATGCTAAATGCTCTAGAGTGGATAGATATGATTTATGGGAGCAGCTGGAATCCTTTAGACCACCGAATGAGGAACTTTGGTTAGTTGGTGGAGATTTTAATGTAATAGCAAATGAATCAGAAATCTCAACTGGAATATTGACAGGGGTAGGAGCTATTGATGACTTTAATAATTTTATGATGTTATCAGGATTGATTGATGCAGGATTTGTAGGTGATAAATTCACCTGGACAAATAACAGAATATGGAAGCGGTTGGACCGTATTCTAATCTCAAATACTTGGCAGAATAATGGAATTTCAATCAGGGTTGAGCATTTGAATAGAGCTGCTTCAGATCATTGTCCCTTGCTTATTTCATTCTCTACTCCTGAAAGAGCATCTTCATTCAGATTTCAAAAAATGTGGCTAAGACATCATGGTTTTCTTCAAACTGTTAGATTAAATTGGAACTTGCCGAGTTCTAGTTATGGGATGCTAAATCTGCAAATCAAATTAAAGAGGCTGAAAAGTCATTTAAAATGGTGGAACAAAGAGGTTTTTGGAAATATACAAGACAACATTCAAAAAGCGGAAGAAAGGTATAAAGAGGCAGAAATACTCTTTGATAATGACCCTTCTGAGACAAATAAAGTTTATACAAATAAGCTTCAAGCCCATCTATTTAAAACTTTGCAAATGGAGGAGGATTTCTGGAAGCAAAGGGCAGCAGTAAAATGGATGGAAGAGGGAGACAAAAATACTAAATTTTTTCACAATATGGTGCAGACTAGAAAGTTAGTCAATAGAATATCTCGAATATGGGATGATGGAGAGTGTTTGGAGAACCTAGAACTGATTAAAATTTCGGGGATCAAATTTTTTGAGCAATTATTGATAGGAGAATCATTTGATGGTAATGTGGCAGATCTTAATTATATTCCAGACTTGATTAATTCAGTTGAAAATATGGCTTTAACAACCCTACCATCTAAAGAAGAAGTAAAACAAATAGTGTGGCAAATGAATCAAGACAGTGTAGCTGGCCCAGATGGTTTTTCTGTTTCTTTTTATATATCTTGTTGGGATATCATACAGGATGATGTGTTTCAGGCTGTACTGGACTTCTTTAAAGGAGGATTTTTACCAAAAGGTATGACTGCTACGACTATCATTTTAATTCCAAAAACAGAGAATGCACAATCTTGGCAAGAATTTAGACCTATCAGTTTTGTAATGTTTCTTACAAAATCATATCCAAATTGTTAGCAAATAGATTGCAAAAAGTTTTGCATAAGATAATATCTCCTACACAAAGTGGATTTGTAGAAGGCAGACTGATATCAGATAACATACTGTAGCTCAGGAATTGACATATAAATTAAATCATCATGTCAGAGGAGGTAATGCTATAATGAAATTGGATATGGCTAAAGCTTTCGATAGAGTTCAATGGGCCTGCTATTCAGAATTATGGATGCCTTCGGTTTTTCTAAGAAGTTTATAAATATGATTGAAAGATGCATTTCGGTTGTTTGGTATTCTATTCGCATCAATGGTCAGATGGCAGGTTTTTTCCAATCTAAAAGAGGGTTACGTCAAGGAGATCCTATTTCCCCTTTTTTGTTTATTATTACTTCGAACTTTTATCCAGGGGCTAGACAAACTCTACTCTGACAATTCTAAATTGGGATTCTTTACAGGTTGCAACATGATGATTTCACATCTAGCTTATGCTGATGATATAATGATTTTTCTGAATGGATCTATTGATTGTATAAAATTGGTTAAGAACTTCCTGATCAAATACGAAGAACACTCGAGGCAAGCTATAAACACAATGAAGAGTTTAATCTATCTATCTAATAAGATATCAGATAAGCGCAAAGGGCTAATTCTAGCTGAAACAGGTTTTTTGATAGGCTCATGGCCTATGAAATATTTGGGAATTCCCCTTTACACTGGACGCCAGAAATCAGTTTATTTTCATCCTTTGATAGAAAAGATAAGGAAAAAAGCTTATGGGTTGGAATCTAGCACGTTTAACATATGGAGGGCGCTTAATATTTATTCAGAGCGTGTTAATATCTATGCCGCTTTACTTGTTGCAAACGATTCTTCCCCCATTGTCCATTCTTCACAATTTGGAGATGATATTTGCCAAGTTCTTTTGGGGCTCTACGGATACAAATAAAAAAGCTCATTGGGTGGCTTGGGAGGCTATTTGTAAGCATAAAATGGAAGGAGGTTTAGGTGTAAGGAAGCTTGCAGATTTAAGTTTGGCAATGTCAGTTAAACTATGGTTTAGATTTAGGGAGCAAAATACTTTATGGGCAAAATATCTTTCTAATTTTTATTGTATTTCATCTCACCCGGTTATTGTGGATTTAAAGCCAAAAGCTTCTCCTTGTTGGCGAAGGCTTATCAAAGTTCACAATTTAGCCGAACAAAATATTTGTTGGATCCTTGGAAATGGTAAAATTAACTTTTGGTTTGATACTTGGTTAGATCAAGGTCCTCTCTTCAAATCTAGTGTCCCGACTGCCAACAAAGAGATAAGAGTTGAGGATTTCTTAAATGGTCCTCATTGGAGAATGGAAGAATTAGCAAAATTTCTCCCAGCTAATACTGTTCAAACGGTGGTAAATACTCCTCGTTTATTAGCTTCTGATCAAATAATTTGGAAGCCTTCCTTAGATGGAGGCTTTTCTTTAAAACAGGCTTGGAATTCCATTCGGCAAGTACAAGAAAGGAATCCAATATATCATGTAATTTGGAATGGTTTGCTTAAACCGAGTATTGCTATATTTGCCTGGAGATTTCTGAAACGGAAACTTCCTTTGGATACCATTTTGCAACATCGAGGTATTTCTCTAGTTTCTAAATGTCAATGCTGTTACTCAATAGAATCATGGAATCACTTATTTTTTGAAGGACCTATTGCTAAAGAAACCTGGTTATATTTTGCTAATTTGTTTCACGTTAATCGTTTCTCAATATTGGAAGATTGGAGGATTGGGTCCGAATGGTTGCAAGGAGGTCACATTAGAGAGGTAATGTCATTTCTTATTGTATGGTTCCTGTGGTTAGCTAGGAATGAAGCTAAACACAAAGGTGTAAGGCAGGAGGTCCGAAATATCAAGAGGAACATATTTCAGTATTGCTTAATGGGGGAGGCCGCAAGCATCATTAAAGCTAAACATTGGAAAGGATTTACTCTGGTTGCTAAAGCATGGGGAATGGATATCAAGATAAAAGTTAGTACTTCTATTGTTATGGTGCGATGGCTACGGCCAAAATTTGGAGGTTACAAACTTAATATTGATGGTTGTTCGAGAGGAAATCCAGGAGAGGCTTCGTTTGGTGCCATAATTCGTGACCATGCTGGACAGTTTATAATGGCGAAAATTGGCACATTGGGAGTCTCTTCAAATGTCAAAGCTGAGCTTCATGCTATTTTAATTGGGCTAGAGTTATGCATAGCAAATAATTTTCTCCCAATTTGGCTGGAATCTGATTCTTTGGTGGCTTTGCGGTTAATACAATCATCAATAATATGCTGGGAATACAGGAAGACTTTATTGAAAATCAGATGGTTGGTAAAGAAACATCTTGTCTTTTATTCTCATGTATATAGAGAAGCAAATGCGGCAGCAGATTATTTGGCAAATTTAGCGTTTAAGTGGCAAGTAGAGAAAGTACTATTCAAGCAAGATATTGATAAAATTTTATATGGCATTTGTAAGATAGATAGGTCGGGTCTTCCTCATGTTAAAATGATCCGAAAACTCTTGTGATATGGCTAAACTTTAATGTTGAGCCAATTTTTTCTCTCTTACAGAGCCCTGATGGTTTTTTTACAGAACTGAGAGAATTGGCGTTTTTACTACTGTTATCTGTTCTATTTTGAAGGTTAGCAGGTTCTGAATATTTGAGAGCTTGATTTGAGAACATTAGCTGGTTAACTAAAAATACTGATAGGACTTTTTGATTGAAGCTATAAATGCCGAATCTTTTAAATCCATGATTGAGGATATGGGTTTCTGAAGTGCTTTTGAATCTATCTGGCTAGGAAATTATGGACCTAATTCTATGGTTTTGTTTTTCAAAGTTCCAATTAAGCTCGGCTGAAAGCTTCTTGCTCATCTGGATAATCTTCCCTGGACTTATGGTTGCATAACTACAGGCTTATATGTGACAAAGCAATTTGACTATTTTGGGATTTGTGTTGCAGTCTTTAAATAATATCTCAGACTGTCGAAGGCTGCCATCTTTTAAACTGATGATTGATATGGGCTTCAGGATTTCTATCTTTCTGTCTATATAGTCTTTCTGGAAAACAATTTTATCACTCTCTATAATGTTTGTTGAATGTTTTCTGATATCTTGCCTTTAATTTGGTTTGAACAGAGCTTCTTCAACATGGTTATTCTTTGCTGCAAGTTTACTGATAATTCAGCTGGTTGAAAAGGCTTTCCATTTATATTGAAATATCGGGGCTTAAATATCTGACTGAGCATTTGGCTGAATAGCAAAAGACATTTAGTCCAAACTGAAGATTGTTCATTAAATCTGCTGGCTTGCTTAGCTGAAGGCAGAAACAAACAGAAGTTCGTAGGTTCATTAAATCTGAAATGGCTTTGCTTGGTTGAAGGCAGCTTCTACTGATAATATTTCTATGTTTGAATCTAAAGCCGACTGACTCTTGATAGCAGATTGGATTTTGAAAGGCCAACTATGCTGATATCTGATAAAATGAAGCGCAAAACAATTTTTTATGCTAGGCTATAGACTGATAAGCACGTGATATTCGGCATTGAAGTTACAAAGTTTTATGTTTCAAAGGTCTTCTGGTTTTCTGGTTTTCTTAAACTTCCTTTATGGATTGTTAGTATTCCTGTGCTTATAATGCAAGAAGGAGATTGTTATTGATACTTACGCTAATACTCCCTGTGGATGGGTTCCGAAGTTCTGGTCTAAATGAAGGATATAGGATACGGGTCCTTCTAGTTCCTGTATTATATGTTTTTGAAACTGATGCAATGTACCTGACTTAGCTACGAAGTAATCTGACATTTATATCAGATTAAACTAGAAAATGCAGGTAAGGACAGAGTTTGCCAGGTTACTGAGTTAAAGGGCTCAAGTTGTGTTCTGGTTTTATTGTCTATAAATCAGAAACCTTATGGCATATTGTCAATGGCAACTGCTAGGCTTTGGTTAGTCTTGGTGAAATTTCTGAAGCATTATAGTGGATCAGCTTCTTAGGCTGTTTATGACAGATGGTTTGAAGATGTAACAAATTACAGAGATTTGAAACCTCATGGTGTTGGTTGATCTGGATGGAGTGAATGCTTATATGAAACTCTAGAAGATTTGGGTGCAAAGGACATCGGTGGTGCTTAGATAAATCCATTATGAATAGTTTTCTTAGTAAATTTGGTCTGTGCTTATCTTGAAAATCAAATTGAGTCTCTTGTATTTCTATATTAGAAGGTCAGGTTTGGCCCCCCTTCTAATATGGATTTTCTTTCTTCTTGAAATAAGATCCTTCTTTTATAAAAAAAAAAAAAAACTAATGCCAACTCAGCCATGTGCCTAGTCAAGTCGTACTAATCCAAGCACATGGACCGCCTCTGGGCACCAGGAGCCCTTTTTCCAATCTTCTTCAATTTGGTCTTTCTACATCACAAAGTTAGAAAAACACAACCAAAATATACGAATGATATGTGTTTGACAATCTTGGACTGTCCTGTCCTGACTTTTAGATTTTGACCGAAACCCGATGTTCGACCTGATGGTTGCAGGTTTCCTAGGCGAATACCGGATCACTCATGGGAAACTTCTCCACGTCCACGGATTAAAATTTTTATCTAAATGGAGACTTATTTGACAAATGACCATCTCATCATCGTGCTAACTGATTCGAGCAATCACTTGAACAACCAAGTTGTTCTAACGATCAATCTCGTCCAACCGATTAGCAGCGGAATAGATGACGAGCGGATCGCCGATTTTTGTGTTTATCATCGGGATCCAAAATAATTAATTATCACAAATAATTAACAAATAATTAACATGCAATGATAATTAATTAACCACATGAAATAATAGAAATCAAAGGAGCCAAAGGAGAAGTTATACATTCCCTTTTATCTCGCGATGTTCTATTGTATGACCCTCCCTTCTTGGGCGTCATGTAGACGACGATCTACCAAGAACCGAAGTCACCAAAGGCTACCAATACCACCTTCTTCTATCCCACCGAAACCCTAGAGCTAGGGTCACCATCAGCCACTTCTTCCTCTCCTCTTCCTTTGCGTCACCGGTCACCAAGAGGCTGACTCTCTCTTCCACTGCCGGCCCTCTCCTTGCTCCAAGGATCACCGGCCAAAGAGAGACAAGAAGGAAAGAGGAAGAAGATGTAGATGAGAAGAAAATTCAAACACAAACCCTACTCTTCTTTCCTCTACCGTCAGCGCCCGCCCACTCCAAGAAGGATAACTCCTCCTTTAGTTGTCGCCGGCCACCCCTATCTCTTCCTTGTTGTGCACGCCCTATGGAGGAAGAAGATGGGAGAAGAAGAAGATGAATCTTCTTCCTTTTCCACTCCCACCGAGAGTCTTCCTCTCCCCTTAGCAACGGCGCCGCCCAACCATAGGAGAGAGAGAGAGGAGGAGAGGAGAGACTTGGGGTTCTCTTGTGTTGAATTGGATTCCTTGGTTTCATGACTCCATGGGGTATATATATATATAGGGCTACAATAGGGACCATGAGGAGGAGTTGGGTCTTGGCCACCTAATGGATCAAGGTCCGATCCATTAATGAAGATCCATTCCACTAAAGGATCCTCATTGAACTACCTCACCAACCCCCATATTTACATATGGGCTCCACCTATTATGAATACAAGTATCTCCCCGTGTTTAAGTTATTGAATGTCTATTGATTAATTTAAATTACTAACAATTTAATTAACATCTAACTCCTTGATTAGTACCACTCATCCTTATCATCATGTCGGACCAAATTCACCTGCAGGATTTAACATGATGAACTTTATGAGCTCATCGAGGGGGCATCATCAACCCGACTCACCAGGACACGGTTTCCGTCTATAATCAATGACACATCATGTAAATAATATTATTTCCCAACTTACCGGACCTATCGATTTAACAGAATAAATCTCACCCATTGGTAAATCAAAGAAATAAATATTAAATATATGTCCGTTATTATTTCGGGATTAAGAGCATGCACTCCGTAATAATTTGAGGTCTGATTCAATTATAAAGTCAATATAAATTGAATCACCTCTATGTCGGTCCTGCTCAATACACACAAAGTGCACTAGTGTAATTCTATGGTTAAGATAAACCAACACCAAATTACACTACAACCATCCCGATGGTTTGTCCAAATTCATCTCGGTTGTGAGTCTCTACTTATACTCTACAAGGAACTGATAACATGATCTTCTGTGCGATACCACACACCATGTTATCTACAATGTAAAGTATCAGACAATATGCGTATACTAATATAAACATGCAAACAGTTATCTTGTGATTCTCTTACAAAATGTAGATGTTCATACAGAAAGCAAGGCTTTTAGTATACATCCTAACAATCTCCCACTTATACTCAAAGACTCTGCTGTCCTCATAACGTCATACATCTGACTCCCATAACCTCCACATGTCGATCAAAAGCTCTTGCTGAAAGGGTCTTGATGAAAGGATCCGCCAGGTTATCCTCCGATACAATCTTGACGACAGCAACTTCTCCTCGTTTTACGATCTCTCGTATCAGGTGGTGCTTGCGCTCTATGTGTTTACTCGCCATATGGGCTAGTGGTTCCTTCGAGTTTGCAACTGCATCACTGTTATCACAATAAATTGTGATAGATCTAGGCAAACCAGGAATCACATCCAAGTTCATCATGAAGTTCCTGAGCCATACAACTATCTTGGCCGCCACATACTCAGCTTCCATGGTGGAGTCTGCCACGCATTGCTGCATGACACTCCTCCATACTATGGCTCCACCTCCTAAAGTAAACACATATCCCGAAGTAAACTTACATTTGTCCCTATCTGATTGGAAGTCTGAATCTGTATAATCCACAGGGAGTAATTGGTCTGCTTGGTAAACTAGCATATAATCTCTAGTCCTTCTCAGGTACTTCAATATATGTTTTACCACGGTCCAATGTCTCTGCCCTAGGTTACTTTGATATCTACTAACCATGCCCACGGCAAAGCAGATATCCGGTCTCGTACATAGCATAGCATACATGAGGCTTCCTACAGCCGAAGCATAAGGAACTGCCTTCATCTCCTCTATCTCCTTTGATGTTTTAGGACACATCTCCTTAGATAGAGGAACTCCATGCCTGAAAGGTAGAAAACCTTTCATGGAGTTTTCCATGCTAAAATGAGCTAGGGCAGTGTCTATTTATAAAGCTTGAGATAAGCACAATATCCTTTTCCGGCGATCCCTTATAACCTTGATTCCAAGGATGTGACCCGCTTCTCCCAAGTCCTTCATATCAAACTGTTTGGACAATCATATCCTTACGTCTGATAATATTATGACATTATTGCCAATGAGCAAAATATCATCAACGTATTGTACAAGAAATACCACTACGTTTCCATCACATCTCTTATATACACAAGACTCATCCGGACTTTGAATAAATCCATATGACTGGATTACCTCATCAAAGCAGATGTTCCAAGATTTCGAAGTTTGCTTCAATGTATAAATGGATCGATTAAGCTTACACACAAGATGCTCTTTGCCCTTCGTAATGAATCTGTCTGGTTGCTTCATAAAGATGGTCACCTCAAGACTTCCGTCAAGGAAAGTTGTCTTGACGTCCATCTGTCATACCTCATAACCCATATGAGCCGCAATAAATAAGAGAATCCGGATAGACTTAAGCATGACTACGAACGAAAAAGTCTCCTCATAATCGATATTCTCTTTCTGAGTATGTTCCGTCAACGAATATGTATGTTTATTCATATTGTAGTTCAGGCGAAACTGCTCAAAACTCCTAGGCAGAGATGGGAGAATGATATCGACTTGGGTTTCTCCACCGATCTCCGCTCCAAGGACTTCCATCTCATTGAGATGTGCCATCATCTTAAGGACATGATCCCTCACGGGTGTCCCCTCAACCATGGTGGTCATCATCAAGTTCCTCATCGCCTCCTGCCTAGCTGCCCGATTATGATGTCCGAAGAGTTCTTTGAGATTGAACATCATGTCATATGCAGTGAATAAAAGTCTGATGTTGATGTTGCAATGTAACTCCACATCATTTCATCTGCTTTAATCCACTTCTTATAACGTTTCTTCTCCTCTTCATCAGAATTCTTACTAGGTTTTTCCAGACAGAACTCGAACAGTACAAACTTGTACTCCTCGGCAGTTAGGACAATGTCCAGGTTCCGTTTCCAGTCAATGTAATTAGGGCTCATAAGTTTATTTTCCTTAAGTATTACAGCAAGTGGGTTGAATGTCATTTTGAAAATTTCCTGAGAATCACAACGATCACAAGCTTTAGAATTCAAAAAATATTAATTCCTCAAACAATAAATTTTAAAATCAACCAACACCTCAAAACATCGAGAATTTCACATGCCACGATAGTGTGGACGTATACGAATTCTACATTTGTAAGAGGAGATTTGCCCCATTAATTTTATTATCTTATCAACCTGACTTTTTGACAAATAAAATTAATAGTTGGTTCCTCTTCGGCCCTACAAATAATAGCAGTAACTCCAATGGGGAGGATACTATTATTTGCATCTAAGTATTTACCATTATACGATGCTAAAGAAATTATCTCGGATTATGTGTCGTCCGATGGGGAAAATTACACACTCCTCAATAACTTCCTATAATCATGTCTGGCCCAGTGATCCGCAGAACAAGTCCATTCGATGGAGGAAGACACTCAGAACTGACGCGCAAGCTTGTTCGTATTACTTGTCAAATTAGTAATGGAGGTCCTGGGACCCTTAGGGTCCTTCTCCCACTTAGTTATTTATGATTGAGGAATTTTCATACATGCACGACAAGCACATAAACTAAAAGCAATAAACAAGAAAAAATAAATGTTTCCAACTATTATGGCTTTAGTCTTCAATGTGCCTCCAGTCGTGTCGTCACCTCGTCCGCTCCTCCCTACACCAAGCGCAAGCCACAATTAAAGGGATCTCCGAGCCGAGATAAAATGTTATCTATTTACATCCATCGATCTTATAATCCACAAAGGAGAGTAGATCAAGTCTAGATCGAAAGTAAATAAAAAGTGTGGCTAAACAGGTGTCGAATTTAATTACAAAAATTAAATACTAAATTTAGCCTCGTCAAACCTAAGGATTCAAATAAATTTATAACCATGCACAACTAATCACATACAAACATTATTTTAGTCATAATAGTTGGAATCTCGTGCCTGCAACCAAAGAGTTAGCCCACGCATATTCTACTATTATCTGGCAAAATAAAATACATGATAAAGTGTAAAATGTAACCGAATCCAAAACACACAAAACCGAAAACCTCAACTCAGATACCAATTGATGGTTGCGGGATTCCTAGGCGGATACCGGGTCGCTTATGGGAAACCTCTCAATGTCTACGAATTAAAATTTTAATCTGAAAGGAGACCTATTTCCCAAATGATCGTCTCATCGTCGTGCTAACCGATTCGAGCGATCGCTTGAACAACCAAGTTGTTCTAACGATCAATCTCGTCCAACAGATTAGCCACGAAATAGACGATGAGCGGATCGTCGATTTTTGTGTTTATCATCGGGGTCCAAAATAATTAATTATCACAATTAATTAACAAATAATTAACATGCAATGATAATTAATTAACCACATGAAATAATAGAAATCAAAGAAACCAAAGGAGAAGTTATACCTGTTGGATCGAGAAAAACGATAGAGGGGGGTGAATATCGTTAAAATCTTTTTCGGATTAAGGAAAGAGAAAACGCGCAGCGGAAAATAAAACAATCACACAAGAACACAAGATTTTTACTTGGTTCGGAGTCGCGGTCGGCTCCTACTCCAAGGCCCACGGTCCTTGACCGTTTACTTTAGGCAATACTATAATAGCGCAAAGCAGTTTTACAAATTGAGTACAGAAGTATTGCTGTAAATGAAAAGAACTACACTTTTCGTTACCGACACCCGATGTGGATCGTACTTCGGAGCAGAGAGTCGTCGTCGGCGCTGGAATCTCGAAGTCGGAGTTTGCCGGAGCAGAGCGCTTGAACGAAAAGCTTTGGAGCATTAGAAAGTTGTGTTCTTGAAGCCTTGGGGTCGAGCCCCTTTTATAGTACTCCATCGGGCGCCTGATGGCTTGGGGGCGCCTGACACGTGCCCTCCGATCTGCGAATCCTTATCCGCGGGTTCGGTCAGCGCTTATCCTCCCCCACATGGGCGCCTGAGCTGATGGGGGCGCCCGTGAGCTCACGGGCGCCTAATCCGCCTTGGTTCAGTGGCTTCGCAGCTGTGTTTTTGGTTTTGCCTTCACTCTTGGGCGCCCGTATCCTTACGGGGGCCTGAGCCCACTCGGGCGCCTGACTCCATTCGGGCGCTTAGGCCCAGTGAAGAACCTTCATTTACAGACGATCAGTCCTTCGACCCTGCAACTAAGGTTAGTCCCAAAAACATAATAAGTAGTAATTACAGTCGTAGCTGTCTTGGTTCTGACTTCGGGTCTCCCAAATGGAACCCTAGGTCGAACCGACGCCTACTGTTCCCTCAACGAGGAACGCGTCCTCACCAACTCCTCTTAGGAGAGTTTACCTTTTGCCAACCGGCTCATCCGGTTGCACTTTTGCTCGATTTACCTGACCAGGTCTTCGTGCCCAACTTCCGGTCAGGTCTTCGGTGCCCAACCCCTTGCCAGGACTTCGTGCCCAGTCCTCGACCAAGACTTCTTTGCCCGACTTTCGGTCAGGTCTTCGGTGCCCAGCCCCTTGTCAGGACTTCGTGCCCAGTCCTCAACCAGGACTTCTTTGCCTAGTGTACCTAGGGCTTCTTCCTGCACACTTAGTAAACAAATTAGACCACAATAACATCTTAACTCTTGAACTCTTTACCATTATCAAAACTCAGGTTCGACTTAGGTGCTGCATGCACCAACAATCTCCCTCTTTTTGATTTATGGCAACCTGGTTCAAAAAGTTAAGTTAAACAACAGAAAATAGGTAAAGTATCAATTTTAATTTCCTCCCTCTGGAAGAAATCTCCCCCTGAGTTTTTCAAACATTCGTGGGGTTTTTGAAAAAATTTCTAAGTCTTTGTTGAGAATTTTTTTAAGTTTTCAATACTTAGAAAATTTTCAAAACGGGATTTTTAAGTTAGAAAAATTTTCCAAAAATATTTTGAGTTGGGCACTTAGAATATTTTCCACCATATTTGAAGTTAACACTTAGAAAATTTTTCACCAAAAAAAATTTTTAAGTAAGTACTTAAAACTAATTTTTGAAAACACTTTTGAGTTAAGGAAGAATTTTCGAAACACTTAGTTTTTTACACTTTAGAAAAATTTTCTAAATTGATTTTGAAGTTTTAACATTTAGAAAATTTTCAAGCAGTTTTAATACTTAGAAAAATTTTCAAGCACAATTTTGAATTTATAACTTGAAAAATTTTCTAGAAAATTTTCAGAGTAAGTACTTAGAATAATTTTGAAAACAACAAACAAATTAACTTTTCAAAAAGAACTTAAGTACTTAGAGAACTTTACTTTTTGAAAAAGAAGATAAAAATTTTTAAAAAAAAAGATTTAAAAAAAAATTAAATTTTAAAACCTTCTTTTCTCTCCTTTCCAATCTCTCCCCCTTTGTCATATATCAAAAAAAATATAGCAAGAAAAATGAGTAATCAAAGTAAGATGCTGTACTGAACCAATTCTAAGTTTAAACTGAACCAAATTAATTTGAATTTGCTCTTTCGGGTCCTATCTAACCCAGTCAGCTACTTAATAACTGTTATAAACAGCAGTTTTCGCTAGGGTTAGTCAAGTTAAGTGATTTGTTCAAGTTATATTTTCTAAGCTTTACACTTAACCTGATTACTGTTTAATTGGTATTTAGTGCCCTAATTACTGCAGATGCACTAACTTAAAGCATCTTGAATCAAGACAAAGACCTAAGCATCTCAACCCAGTCTAGGTTATCAATCAAAAGTACCCTAGGGTGCATGTGAGATGCTGGCTTCTAGATCTATAGGTGCATGCAGTTCTAAGGTTAGGGCCTAGGCTAAGTTCATTTGCGAAAAAACCCTAGTTTTGAATGGGGTAAATTTTGAAAAAAAAAAAACTAAGTCAGAAAATCATTTTAAATAAATAAAAATGATTTTTCAAATTAAATAAGAAATGATTTTAAAAAAATGATACCATGTTTTTGAAAAGAAACATAATTAGAGCAGTCCTATTCTACCAAGCATAACCCTAACTGCCTTCTTAGTGAGCTGAATTCAGACTCAGGTAAGGGTTTGGTGAATATATCAGCTAAGTTAGATTTTGAGTCTACATGCTTAAGGACTATCTCACCCCTAGCTACATGATCTCTTACGAAGTGGTGTTTAACTTCTATCTGTTTAGTTCTAGAGTGTTGGATTGGGTTCTTAGTTAGGTTAATCGAACTTATATTATCAATGTAGACTTGGATTTGGGTATAGTTAAGCTGGAAGTCCTTAAGTGTGTGCATCATCCATAAGAGTTGTGTTACACACTCTCCTAAAGCAACATACTCACCTTCGGTTGTGGATAGAGCTACACAGTGTTGTTTTCTGCTGCACCAACTTACTAGATTGTTTCCTAAAAGTTGGCAGCTTCCACTTGTACTCTTTCTATCTAGTTTGCAACCAGCATAGTCAGAATCCGAGTATCCTGACAGGTCAAAAGTTGAGGTCTTAGGATACTAAATTCCTACATTTAGGGTGTCCTTGATATATTTAAGTATTCTTTTTAGGGTTGCTAAGTGCGTTTCCTTAGCACAGATTTGGTATATAGCACACATTCCTACAGCAAAAAGGATATTAGGTCTGCTGGTTGTAAGGTAAAGTAGACTACCAATCATACTTCTATATAGTTTAAGATCTACAGGCTTACCATCAGGGTCACTATCTATTTTTACATTTGTGGTTATAGGGGTACTTATGCTTTTGGAGTTATCCATTTTAAATTTCTTTATTAACTCCTTAGCATATTTGGATTGATAGATATAATTTTCATCCCTAGTTTGCTTAATTTGTAATCCTAAAAAGAAGTTGAGCTCACCAACTAAGCTCATTTCGAATTCGTTTTCCATTATTTTTACAAATTCTTTTATGAAATTTGAGTTGGTGGATCCAAAATTTATATCGTCAACATAGATTTGGGCAATAAAGATGTCTTTATCTAAGGTCTTAACAAAAAGAGTTGAGTCAATTTGTCCTTGTTTAAATTCCTTAGAAATGAGGTAGGTTGATAGGCGTTCATACCATGCCCTAGGTGTTTGTTTTAGTCCATACAGTGCCTTATTGAGTCTGTAAACATGGTCAGGCTTTTCTAAGTCCTCAAAACTGGGGGTTGTCCTACATAGACTTCTTCTCTAATAAACTCATTCAGAAAAGCTGACTTTACATCCATTTGGTAGAGTTTAAAACCTTTGTGGGATGCAAAGGCTAGCAACATTCTAATAGACTCAAGTCTGGCTACTGGGGCATAGGTTTCGTCATAGTCTAACCCTTCGACTTGACTGAACCTTTGGCTACTAAGCGGGCTTTATTTCTAACTATTTCCCTTGGTCATTTAGCTTATTCCTAAAAACCCACTTAGTGTCAATAATAGATTTGCCCTCAGGTTTAGGTACTAGTTCCCAGACTTTGTTCCTTTCAAATTGGGCTAACTCTTCTTGCATTGCTATGATCCAATCAGGATCAGGTAAGGCTTCCTCTATAGTCTTAGGTTCGATTTTCGAAATTAGTGCAATCTGACTAAGATTTCTATAGGAAGACCTAGTTCTGACTCCTAAGGTTGGATCACCCACAATTTGATCAATTGGATGACTGAGTCTGGGTTTCTTAGTTCTTCTATTACTTGGTTCAGCCTCAGTCTGGCTGGACGGTTCGGTTCAGTATTTGGTTCAACTACTTGGGTTGGTTCAATTATTGGTTCACTTGACTCAGTAGTTGGTTCAATAGTTAGTTCATTTAGTGGTTCAACCAGTGGTTCAATTGATGGTTCAATAATTTGTTCATTATCTTCATGATCAATATTTGATGGATTTAGATCTGGATTATCAGATTTTGAATTAATTTCCTCATCAAATATTAGATTTGTTGTTTCTTCAATTTTGTTAGTTTGTTTATTGTAAACCCTATAGGCCCTACTTGTTGTTGAATATCCTAAGAACACCCCTGGGGTTGACTTAGACTGGAATTTACCTAGGTAGTCCTTGGTGTTTAGGATATGGACTTTGCACCCAAAGACCCTCAGGTAATGTAGGTTTGATAGTCTATGGTAGTATAATTCATAGGGAGTTTTATTATGTCTTTTGTTAATTAAGACCCTATTTTGGATATAGCAAGCCGTACTAATTGCTTCTGCCCAAAATTGGTTAGCTAGGTTGAATTCATTGAGCATAGTCCTAGCGGCTTCCTGTAGGGTTCTATTTTTCCGTTCGACTATCCCATTTTGTTGGGGGTTCTAGGACATGAGAATTCATGAATGTACCCGTTTATTCTACAAAATTCCTCTAACCTTTGATTCTCAAACTCTCCCCCGTGATCACTCCTAAGTCTTTTGATTTTGGTATCATTTTGATTTTCAATTATCTTACAAAAATCAATAAACTGATTTAGGGTTTCATCATTAGTCTTTAGGAACCTAACCCAAGTAAACCTAGAGTAATCATCTATAATTGCTAAGCAGTACCGGTTTCCGCTTAGTGACTTGGCTCCATGTGAATCAAATAGGTCATAGGTGCAGGAGCTCAAGTATAGTTTGAGTTAGATCTGATTGAATTTGTTTGTGATTAGACCTGGTTTGTTTACCTTGGTTACATGATTCACATATTATGTTTTCATGGTTCTTAAATTTTGGTATTCCTTTAATTAAACCAAGTTGGGTGATTTTTGAAATTAATCTTAGATTAGTGTGACCTAATCTCCTATGCCAGAGGTTTGATTCTTCTAACTGAGTTAAGAAGCATTTAGGTAATAGGGGTAGGTTTATCGTGTAAACGTTATTTTTCCTAGTACCCTTAAGCATGACTTCTGAGTCTTGCAAATTTCTAATCAGGCAGTCAGAGTTAGTGAAGGTAACTACATAGCCAGTATCACATAATTGACTTATACTAAGCAAGTTAAATTTAAAGTTTTCAATCAAAAGTACCTTTTTAATTACAAAATCAGATTTGAGTTCAATGTTACCTGACCCAATGACTTTGAGTGTAGCATTGTTGCCAAATGCTACTGAGTCTAGGTTCTTGAACTTGAGTTTGGTGAATTTCAATTTGTCCCCAGTCATGTGTCTGGAGCACCCGCTATCCAACATCCATTGGTCCAAATCTTTATGTTCCTACACCTAAAGAGTTTTTGATTCGGATCCAATTAGAATTAAGGATAGCCTAAATTGACTTTCACAACTTAGTCTGTCTCACCCAATCTAGAGTTTTCAATCACGTTAACCTTATGGGTTTTGTGAGACAGGTTTTAATAGAAGTAAGAAATTTATTTTGAAAAACCATGATTAATTTTGAAAAGTTAAATTAAGTTTAAAACCACTTTATTATGTTTTAATTTTAAAAAAACATGGTTTAATCTAGGATTAATTGAAATCTGTGTTAGATTCAAATCTGACAATAGTAAAGTAAATTTGATTTTCAATAATCGGCTTCCAGGTCTTGGCGAGGCACTAGGCCTTCTTTGGCCGTAGCCTTATTGGATCATCAACTCTTTCCTTGACAAAGTCTTTTATTGAAAATCCATTTTCAAGTTACTTCTTGAAAGATTTTGCTCTAACTAGTTTAGGTCTTGGATCGGTAGCTTCGGCTAGTTCCGCCAAAATGGCTTCCCTAACGTACTATCATCTCACCTCCACCCAATACTATGTTGTTCAAATTTCAATTAATCGGTTTAGTCCTTAATCTAACCAGTCCTAGGTCTAAGCATGGTAAATTGCATAAAATAAATAAACAAGCAAGCATGCAATTTTACAATAAAAAAAAGAATTTATTTAACTATAAAAATGATTTTTAATTTGGCTCCCCCTGGACTAAAGCCACGGTAGTAATTAGGCAAGATATGAATCTTGTCCTTGGGGATCCAATACTGGTTTGGTCCAGCTTGGTTGTTCAGGCAAAGTTTGGATACCCATGTCTGAACTTTGGATCTAGATTGATTCAGTACAGCATAGTATGACCTTTGTCTAGCCTTAGTTCGATACCCTAACCCGGATCGATTTAGAACAGACTTCTGTTTCCAAGGATTATGTCAAGACCCTTGGAACCCGAAGTGAATCGTTCTAGAGCCGCTCTAAGGTCCTTGACTTGAGTTTTCAAGGAGGAGTTCTCTTTCTCAAGCTTTTCAACTTGAGCAGAGGTTCCTTCTTGAACCTTCTTAGTCAAAGATCTAGAGTCAGCTCCCTCTTTCAGGAGTTTTACTTCCTGTCGGAGAGACTCGACTCGAATTTTGGCTTTCGCCAAGTTACTAGATAGATAAGCAATTAATTCTGCTAATTCAACTTTAGAATAACCACTTACAGTGATTTTGCCGTCTTCCGAAATTGTGAGCTTTCCGTCTTCCGGTTCCGATTCTGATCCGGTGTCGATTTCTTCCGAAGAAGTCAAGGCGAGCAGGTTCGATTGTGGGTCTTCTTCTTCTTCTTCGGAGGAAGACTCGTCCCACATAGCCTGAAGGGTCTTCTTCCTTCTTGTCTTCTTGGCTTCTTTCAGATTAGGACACTCCGATTTTTAGTGTCCCTTCTTATTACATTCGTAGCAGGTTACGTTGGATTTGGTCTTAGATGGTTCGGTTGGATCTTCCTTCTTTCGGCTGGCTTTTCTTCTGTTGGTCTGATGCTTCAGCTCCTTGTAGTAGTCCCGGGCTAGCCGAACCAGCTTGGGTCGATCCCCTTCGCTGTCTTCTGAGTCTGAGTCTGAGTCAGACTCGAGTGCAGGTCGAGACTTCTTCTTGGCCACCTTTCCTGTTTTTCCTGCAACAAAAGCAATGTCTTTCTCGGCTAAGGTGCAGTTAATCTACTCATGTAATTCAAGTTCAGAAAATAATTCGTCTAGTTTAATTTTAGAAAGGTCCCTAGAAACCTCGTAAGCATCTACCATAGATGCCCACAAAGTATTTCTCGAGAAGGCGTTTAGGGTGTACCTGATAAGGTCACGATTTTTTACCTTGTGACCGATTGTATGTAGACCGTTCATCAGCTCCTGGATTCTGGCGTGGAGCTGGGCTGCTGACTCACCTTCGTTCATTTTGATGGTGTACAACTTGTTCAGCAGTAGGTCCCTCTTGCTGATTCAGGTGTCGGAGGTTCCTTCGTACAATTCGATTAACTTACTCCAGAGTTCCTTTGCACTATTGAAGGGTCCCACTCGGTGCAGCTCTTCTTTGGTTAGTCCGCATTGGAGTGTCTGGGTCGCCTTTACGTCCGCCTCGATTTTCTTTTTCAGCGAGGCATCCCATTCTGTGTAAGGTTGTGCCACTCCTTCAGCATTCTTCGGGATTTCCAAACCAGATTGGATTATAATCCACATGTCCACCTGAGTTTTCAGGTGAACTTCCATCTGACTCTTCTAGTAGGAGAAGTCCTCTCCACTAAAGAGTGGTGGTCTAGCTGTGCTGAAACCCTCTTGCATGGCCATTAACAATTCTGAAATGACAAAAAAAAACAACACAAAATCTTGTCCCAAGACTTGGTCTTGGATTAGTAGTGCGGGAATAAGAAAAAAAACACGATCGAGAGGTGTTGCACCAACCTCGATTAACGAGAAAAATTCGAAAGAAAATGAAATTGAAAATTTCGTAAAATCCGAAAAACTCCCAAATTGGTGGTTGCACCAAATTTGAGCCACCCGCTCTGATATCACTTGTTGGATCGAGAAAAACGATAGAGGGGGTAAATATCGTTAAAATCTTTTTCGGATTAAGGAAAGAGAAAACGCGCAGCGGAAAATAAAACAATCACACAGGATCACAAGATTTTTACTTGGTTCGGAGTCGCGGTCGCCTCCTACTCCAAGGCCCACGGTCCTTGACCGTTTACTTTGGGCAATACTATAATAGCGCAAAGCAGTTTTACAAATTGAGTACAGAACTATTGCTGTAAATGAAAAGAACTACACTTTTCGTTACCGACGCCCGATGTGGATCGTACTTCGGAGTAGAGGGTCGTCGTTGGCGCTGGAATCTCGAAGTCGGAGTTTGCCGGGACAGAGCACTTGAACGAAAAGCTTTGGAGTGTTAGAAAGTTGTGTTCTTGAAGCCTTGGGGTCGAGCCCCTTTTATAGTACTCCATCGGGCGCCTGATGGCTTGGGGGCGTCTGACACGTGCCCTCTGATCTGTGAATCCTTATCTGCGGGCTCGGTCAGCGCTTATCCTCCCCACTTGGGCGCCTGAGCTAATGGGGGCGCCCGTGAGCTCACGGGCGCCTGATCCGCCTTGATTCAGTGGCTTCACAGCTGTGTTTTTGGTTTTGCCTTCACTCTTGGGCGCCCGTATCCTTACAGGCGCCGGAGCCCACTCGGGCGCCGGAGCCCACTCGGGCGCCTGACTCCATTCGGGCGCCTAGGCCTAGTGAAGAACCTTCACATGCAGACAATCAGTCCTTCGACCCTGCAACTAAGGTTAGTCCCAAAAACATAATAAGTAGTAATTACAGCCGTAGCTGTCTTGGTTCTGACTTCGGGTCTCCTAAATGGAACCCTAGGTCGAACCGACGCCTACTGTTCCCTCGACGGGGAACGCATCCTCACATACTCCTCTCAGGAGAGTTTACCTTTTGTCAACCGGCTCCTCCGGTTAGACTTTTGCCCGATCCACCTGACCAGTCTTCGTGCTCAACTTCTGGTCAGGTCTTCGGTGCCCAGCCCCTTGCCAGGACTTCGTGTCCAGTCCTCGACCAGGACTTATTTGCTCGACTTCCGATCAGGTCTTCGGTGCCCAGCCCCTTGCCAGGACTTCGTGCCAGTCCTCAACCAGGACTTCTTTGCCCGACTTCCAGTCAGGTCTTCGATGCCCAGCCCATTGCCAGGACTTCGTGCCCAGTCCTCGACCAGGACTTCTTTGCCTAGTGTACCTAGGGCTTCTTCCTGCACACTTAGTAAACAAATTAGACCACAATAACATCTTAACTCTTGAACCCTTTGTCATTATCAAAACCCAGGTTCGACTTAGGTGCTACCTGCACTAACAATACCTTCCCTTTTACCTCGCGATCTTCTATTGTATGACCCTCCCTTCTTGGACGTCATGTGGGCGACGATTTACCAAGAATCGAAGTCACTAAAGGCCACCAATACGACCTTCTTCTATCCCACCGAAACCCTAGAGCTAGGGTCACCGCCAGCCACTTCTTCCTCTCCTCTTCCTTTGCGACGCCGATCACCAAGAGGCCGACTCTCTCTTCCACCGCCGACCCTCTCCTTGCTCCAAGGATTGCCGGCCAAAGAGAGACAAGAAGGAAAGAGGAAGAAGATGTAGATGAGAAGAAAATTCAAACACAAACCCTACTCTTCTTTCCTCTACCGTCGGCGCCCGCCCACTCCAAGAAGGATAACTCCTTCTTTAGTTGCCGCCAGCCACTCCTATCTCTTCCTTGTTGTGCACGCCCTAAGGAGGAAGAAGATGGGAGAAGAAAAAGATGAATCTTCTTCCTTTTCCACTCCCACCGAGAGTCTTCCTATCCCCTTAGCACCGACGCCGCCCAACCCTAGGAGAGACAGAGAGAGAGGAGGAGAGGAGAGGCTTGGGGTTCTCTTGTGTTGAATTGGATTTCTTGGTTTCATGACTCCATGGGGTGTATATATATATGGCTACAATAGGGACCATGAGGAGGAGTTGGGTCTTGGTCACCTAATGGATCAAGGCCCGATCCATTAATGAAGATCCATTCCACTAAAGGATCCTCATTGAATTACCTCACCAACCCCCTTATTAATATATGGGCTCCACCTATTATGAGTACAAGTATCTCCCCATGTTTAAGATATCGAATGTCCATTGATTAATTTAAATTACTGACAATTTAATTAATCAACATTTAACTCCTTGATTAGTATCACTCATCCTTATCATCATGCCGGATCAAGTCCACCTGCAGGATTTAACATGATGAACTTTATGAGCTCATCAAGGGGCATCATCAACCCGACTCACCAGGACACGGTTTCCGTCTATAATCAAGGGAGCTCCTGTCCGTCGTCCTTGATCTGCAAAACTCCTGCACAATCCCTGACCAAGACTTCATGCACAATCCTCAAGACCAAGTCTTCATTGTCCAACCCACATGGCCAGGACTTGGTGCTCAATCCTCCAAAACAATCCACAAGGCTGGGACGTAGTGGCCAATCACCACGATCAAGATTTAGTGCCTAACACAATTAGGACTTTTTTTCATGCTCAATTTAATATGTTAAATCACAAAACAACCTTAATTTTGAACTTTTGTCAATATCAAAACTTAAGTTTGATTAGTCAATGCTTCCAACACCAACAAAGGTTAGACATGGTCTATTTTATTATATTTATTGATGATTTTAAACGTTTTGCTCGTATGTATTTGATTTCTTATAAATTTGAGCCATTACATTGCTTTAAACAACACTTCAATAAAGTTGAGAATCAATTAGATCGTGAGATTAAAACCTTACGCACTAACTGTGGGGTGAGTATTTGTCTAATTAGTTCAAGATAACATATACTAATAAAGGGATTATTAGACAACTAAAATCTCAGGAACTCTACACTAAAATAGTGTTGCTGAAAAAGGAAATTGAAATGTTCTTAATATGGTTATGTCTATGATAACTCAAGCAAATTTTGCAATTTTCTACTGGGGAGATGTATTCTTGCGGTAACTTATGTACATAACCAAGTGTCTTCTAAATATGTTTCATCTATCACATATGAACATTGAATAGACAGAAAATCATAATTAAATCATTTAAGACTTTAGGGGTCAACTGCTTATATTTATGATAAAATTCACAAATATGAAAAGTTAGGACCCCAAAATCAAAAGTGTATCTTTGTAAAGTATTCTGATACCTCCAAGAGTTATCTTTTCATTAGAGAGCAACAGAATATCACCATCTCCGAAATAGAGTCGAGAAATGTAATCTTTCTCGAAATTGAATTCCCAATGAGAGGTGATATTGATAAAACTATTCTGTTATTTGCAATAGATGAAGAGAATGGTACTTTATCAACGAACAAGGTATCACAAGAGATGTCTAAGTCTAGTCAACCTAGTAAGAGTGATTTGCCAATATTTATCACATGGACAAACAAAAAACCATAATTAAATCATTTAAGACCTTAGGGGTCAACTGCTTATATTTATGATAAAACTCACAAATATAAAAAGTTAGGACCCCAAAATCAAAAGTATATCTTTGTAAAATATTCTGATACCTCTAAGAGTTATCTTTTCATTGGTGAGCAACAGAATATCATCATCTCCGAAATAGAGTCGAGAGATGTAATCTTTCTCGAAACTGAATTCCCAATGAAAGGTAATGTTGATAAAACTATTCTGTTATTTGCAATAGATGAGGAGGATGATACTTTATCAATGAACAAGGTATCACAAGAGATGTCTATGTCTAGTCATGTTAAACCCGACACTTTTATTCCGCTCCGGAAGATTTTTTTCATAAAAGGTTCTAGGGTTTCCGGATCTTAGACAAGGTTTAGGGGATTTAAATGATTAAAACTAAACCTTAAAGGGGTTGTTTGCTAAAATGTTCAAATTTAGGGATGCAATTTAAATTAACTATAAAGGTTGGGCTTAAATGCAAAAAGGGCCTCGAATAAGAGCCAGTTAGGGCTCTGTTTCCGCCGCTGTCTCCTTCCCTACCCGATCGAAGCCACCACCACGACCCATGCCTGATCCACCACTCCGGCGAATCACACCTTGGGGTCGAGCGAGAGACTGGGTTCCGACTTCCTCGATTGTCAAATCACCTCGCGAGCGGGAGCTAGGGATTCGCCACAGGCGTTTTGGGGCGCTGCTGTGGTCAAGTCGGCCTACGACACCCTTGAGCGGTCGGAGCCTCATCGGAGGTGAGCTAGGGTTCGCATAGCCAGGAGCTCGCGAGTCAATGCATTAAGATTGGTGACATCACTTATCCGTGGTTGGTCTCGATTCAAGGGAGCGGTGCCTAGCCAAATCAGGTAAGGGATTTAGAGGATTGGATCGATCGAACATAGTTTTTCCGGTGGCTGTTCTGAAATTTTGATTGGAATTCGACTTGAACCTTGTAGCATTTCCTTCTTCTTGGATCTGGTTGTCATTGGCTTTGGATCGTCGAGAATCTGAGGTAAGAGCTGTTCGGAGTTGATACAATTGTTCAAGCTGCTCAGATTTGGGATTCAGTTGCTGCTTTGATCTTAAGTAAGTAGGGAATACCTTCTGTTTGTTTTTTTTCCCTGCTCCTGTGATGTTACCGTGAGTGGAGGATGAAGACGAACCATGTTCATGGACAGTTGATCTGGCTAGAAATACATTGGTGTTTGCTGTGGATTGATTATGGGTAAGTGTTTTATCATTTGGTTTGAAATCGTGATGTTATGGATCAGATTTTTGGTGTCCTTATTATGGTTCTATTTTCTGGAATTTAGCTGTGGCTTTGTGTTGAAATGGATCATGGGTTTTTGTTCTGATTTGTGATTTGGGGATGTGATCTTATGAGCTGATTGTTCGATCTTTGAAACTTTTCATTTAATTGTCGTGATCAGTAATTTGGTGTGATTAGATTTGGAGTAGAGCTTATTGGTTTCTTTTCTTTTCCACTGATGCCATGAGACTTAGAGTTGATGGGGGAGAGAGTTGGTGTAAATTGGTGATGAATCAGTGCTGTGTTGGGGATCCATGGATGTGATATTGAAAGCTACTTCGGATAGCTTCTGATTTTGTGAAGTTAAACCTAAATGGAGGTTGCCATGTATACTTTCAATTTTGGATACCTATTCTAGTATGATCATGATAATAGTTTCTAAGGATTGTATTCCACTGTGGTGGAGAGGTGATGACTTGGGTTAAGCTCGGGGTTAAACATAAAATGGATCAGGAGTTGGACTAAGTGGGAACTAATCACTGAATTACTTTAGAGTAGTTTTATTAAGGGTATAGTTATGTGTGGTTAGTTATCATTTGTTATGATAGCTAAAATTATACCCTTTGATACAGGACACTGATTGATTTGTGTTGGACTTCTTGGACGGGAGGTTCTCTTTGATACGGACTTCACTTACTTGGAGGCGGGTACTTTTTGCTTGTCTTCTTTAGATCCACGTTATCTTTATGCATGGCTATTTGTTATTGATGCAGTAGGCTGATATTGACCTTTATCTGCTACCGTTTTGTTATCTTGCTTGATACTTATGCTTGACCTTAGATATGATCTAAATTTTCTTCTATACAGTCTCGTTTATTTGCTATCTAATTCTGTATAGCATCGGTATGAGCATGAGTATGTGGATAGGGAGTAGCATACCATTATATAGTTGCATTGGTTGATTCTAGTCATACCTGCACGTGTGTCTAGATATGGACTGATTGGGTTATTGTGGCATGTCACCTGATATTTGCATTGGTTGATCCTGGTCATACTTGCACGTGTGTCTAGATATGGACAGATTGGGTTATTGTTGCATGTCACCTGATATCTACATTGGTTGATTCTGCTACTACTTGCATGTGCACTTAGATGCATGATGGTTAGGTTATTATACCTGTGATCGACCTGTGCATGTTATGTTGAGTTATGCATGATGACCTGGTAGGGGTTGCATGTGTTTGAGTCATGCACCATACATGCACTGTTGCATGCCGGCGATCAGCGACTCCCTTGTGGTTGAGTCTATCGTCTTCCGGTACATGATATGCACACATGGTCACTCATTGGTTAGTGGATACCGTTGGGTGTGTGCTTTTGCTCTGTTCTGCTCCGCTCGACCGCTCAGGTGTAGTGGTTTCGGAGCGTGGTAGCAGGCGGAGATCCCTTCTCTTCCCATAGACCAGAGGAGATGAGAGCGGCGCTCCCTCATATATACATGGGGTAGGGGGTGGTCCCCCGCCAGCATCCTGTCCACTCGGTCACTCAGGAGCAGTGATAGCAGGGTGCGTACAGTGTCACAGCTCTACCCACTCGGCCGACACAGTATCGCCTGTCTCGGTAGTTTGATTGGCGTCAGGGGTAACCATGACATTGCATCATGTGCATATGATGCATTGTGCATTTTAATTGTGATTGATGCATTTATTTGCTGCACTTGTTTGACATGCATGTACAGGATATGCTTATGTGTGGTTTGACGACCCTGCACTTACTCGTGTGGTACGAGTCCTTTTTATGATCAGTATAAACTGATTTCTGGTATGTACAGTCAGTTGTTACTTTCAGTTATACATATTCTGCTATTCCTGTTGAGACTGTATTCTGTTGTTTCTTTATAGCTTATTCAGCTATTTTGTTGAGTCATGCATATCTTTCTATATACCCGCGGAGTCCACTTGGACTCACCACCCTCGTAATATTTTTGTTTTCAGGTTGATAGCTCAACGAAGGAGCCCAGTTGCCGGTCTCAGGTCCCCACGACTCCATTCAGATGGGTGCTTCCGCTGGTTTTGTTTCATTTGATAACATTGTCTATGTTTTGTATTTCGTTTTGTTATCGTGGGCTTGTATTGGATTTATTCGTGCGGTATTGTATTTTGAGTCCTTTGGACTTTTGTGATGTGGTTTTGCTGCATGCCTGCCCTAGAGGCAGCTCAGGTGAGTTTTTACGGTGTTTTATATTGCGTTGTCATTATTTCCATATTATATATATCTGTGTTGAGGCCTGAGGACAAATTATAAACTGCGTGTGTTGTATGTTTGTGTAAATTATTCGCCGGACAAGGGAGATGTTGTCCGATTTTATATTGGATCAGCGGCTCCAATGATCTCGGGGCGTGACAAGTCAACCTAGTAAGAGTGATTTGCCAATTAATGAGTTGATTTCTTAACGGTCTAACCTATGACGTCGAAAGATTATTCCTCGACAAATGTTTAACATTGAGAATGGGACTTTAATGTTTCTCCTAATTGATGATATGGAACCTCAAATTGTTGAAGAAGCATTGAGATGCTTAGATAGAAAGTGAAAAGTTGCAATAAATAAAGAAATGGAGTCAATGAAAATGAATCAAGTTTAGGAATTAGTCAATCTTCCTCCAAGGTGAAAGACTATTGAAAATAAATGGATTCTCAAAATTAAAGAAAAGTTGATGGATCGATTGATCAATACAAGGCTCGATTAGTTGCAAAAGGCTATACCCAACAAGAGAGTATTGATTTTAAAGAAACATTTTCTCCTATCGTAAAATTTATATCGATTTGTATAATTTTAGCTATTATAGCACATTTTGATTTAAAATTATATCAGATGGATATAAAAAGACTTTCCTAAATGGTGAGCTTGAGGAGGAAAACTATATGGCATGGCCAGAAGGTTACAATACTAAAGACCAATAGGACAAATTAAAGTGTGTAGACCATAAAAAAATTATTTATAGTGTAAAACAAGCATCAAGACTTTGATCATAAGAGTTAATGAAATTATTTTATTTTATGATTTTGAAATGATCAATGAAGATCATTGTGTCTATTTAAAAAGGGGCAAAGAAAAGTTTGCCATATTATCATTATATGTTGATGATATGCTTAAAATCGTCAATTTGGGTTGGATTCTTTGGGTTGGCCCTGTTAATAATATGTTTCAAAAATAAATAATAGATAAAGATGAGTTAGTGGATTGATGATGTGACAAACAATGGATAGAGATAGAATTCGATTAGGATGAAATTTAATAGAAGTGTCTAAATTAAATGTATATGGACTTAGTGTCTATCCACTAAATCTATAAATATATAACCTTTTAGGTGAATGAAATCAAGTTGAATTGTCTAGTTTTCTTCTTTTCTCCTCTTCCACAAGTGTGTTACTCCTCTCCCATATTATTCTTCCTCCAACAGAGTGGTATCCGAGCAAGGTTGGTTTAGCGTACCCTAGTTTGCTTGCAATGGCAATCAACGGAGTTTCTCAACCCCTCATCCCCATTTTCAAAGGAGAGTGCTACGAATTTTGGAGTATCAAAATCAAGACTCTATTTAGATCTCAAGATATTTGGGATTTAGTAGAGAAAAGCTTTGATGACAAGGATACTGATGAAGGTCAATTAAAGGAGAACAGAAAAAAAGATTCAAGGACACTGTTCATCCTTCAACAAGCAGTTCATGAGACAATTTTCTCAATAATTGTAACTGCCTCATTTTCCAAAGAAGAATGGGAAATACTGCAGAGAGAATTCCAAAGCTCCTCCAGAGTGATAGCAGTGAAACTCTAGACTCTCAAAAGTGAGTTCGAGACCTTGCTTATGAAGGGTAATGAAATTTTACAAGACTTTTTATCTAGAGAAATTTCTATTGTCGGTCAAATGAGATCTTATAGAGAAAAAATCACTGATGCAATTATTATTTCGAAAGTTTTGCGAAGTTTGACTCCTAAATATGATTATATAGTAACTGCGATCGAGGAGTCTAAAGATCTTTCGACATTGTCTTTTGATGAACTAATGGATTCTTTACAAGCTCATGAGACAAGGCGAAATAGATCCACTGAGAAGAATGAAGAAAAGGCATTTCAAGCATCTCAAGTGAAGGGGGAGACAAAAAAAAAAGGAAGACTTCGCTGGCAGAGGTCGTGGAAGAGGAGGTTTTCGTGGTAGAGGATGTGGCAGAGGACGAAGTAATTTTAATGGACAAGCAATTCAAAGGGGATCAAAAATGGAATAAAAATTTCATTCAATGTTATGGTTGCGAAAAATTTGGGCATATAAAGGCAAATTACAAAAATAGCTCACAAGCAAATTATGTGAAAGAAGAAAATAAGTTATTTATGGATCATTCTCATTCTAATGAAGTTCAAAATAATATTTGGTTTTTAGACAGTGGATGTTCAAATCACATGACTGACAATAAGTCATTATTTAAAGAGTTTAATGAGTCATAGAAGATGCTAGTAAGACTTGAAAATAATAAGCAGATACAAGTCGAAGGCAAAGGCATTATTGCTATGGAGACTAGCGATGGTAAAATTAAATTACTTTACAATATCTATTTTGTTCCTAACTTGGTACATAATTTGTTAAGTGTTAGACAATTAATGATGAGTGGCTATGTAATTTTATTTGATAATGAAGTTTTTGTTATTTCTGACAAACATACTGGACAGTCTATTGTTAAAGTGAAAATGACAGAAAATAAGATGTTTCCGTATAAGATCGCTAATGTGGGAAACCAAGCTTTTATTGCTAGTGAAGAAAATGCATCAAAGATGTGGCACTTGAAATATGGGCATCTCAACATCAAAGGAATACAACTTTTAAATCAAAAAAGTATGATTTTTGGATTACCCCAAATTAGTTCTCTTGGTTTATATGAAGGATGTGTACTTGGAAAACAAACAAGGAAGCCTTTTCCAAGTAAACAATCATGGAGAGCATCAGAATGTATTGAGCTAATTCACGCTGATTATGTGGTCCTATGAGAACTACATCATTTGAGGGTAGTAAAATTTCTTAATGTTTACTAATGATTTTAGTCAAATGAATTAGGTATATTTTCTAACAGATAAGTCAGAGACTTTTGAAATTTTCAGAAAATTCAAGGCACTTGTAGAAAATCAAAATGGTGCCTTAATAAAGACTCTTCGTATAGATTGAGGAGGTGAGTTCTTATCTAAAGAATTTAATAAATTTTGTAATGAACATGATATCCATAGGAAATTGACTACACCTTATACACCTGAGCAAAATGGTGTAGTCGAACGAAAAAATCGAACAATTGTAGAAATGGCTAGAAGTTTGCTAGATACAAAAGGACTTCCAAATATTTTTTGGGCTGAAGTAGTAGCAACATCAGTTTACCTGCTGAACATTTCTCCAACAAAGGTGGTCATGAATCATACTCCATTTAAAGCATAGCGAGGTTAAAAACCATCGATAAACCACTTAAGAATTTTTGGTTGTATTGCATATGCTTTGATTAATCGTCAATTTCGTCATAAACTTGAGAAAAAATCTGAAAAATACATTTTTGTTAGATATTGCAATCAATCAAAAGCATATCGGTTGTATAATCCTCTTACTGGCAAATTGATTATAAGAAGAGATGTAGATTTTGATGAAGATTCGAGTTGGAATTAGAATCTACAAGAAGAAGAGACTCAAGTTCCTATCTCAGTAGACAACAGAACTCCAACAACTGAAGGTATTAAATCATCTCCTTTAGTGTCACCAGCTTCCTCACCATCAAATTCAAGTAGCAGCTCATCCTTCTTACAAGAGTCATCAAATGAATCATCTCCAGCAAAGATTAAATCCTTGACAGAAATTTATGAATCATGTCAATTTGCTCTCGTTGTTATAGATCCTACAACTTTTGAAGAAGCAGAAACAAAGGAAAATGGTGAAATACAATAAAAGAAGAGCTATTGACAATCCATAAAAATGTATCATGGGAAATGGTGGATCTACCTGAAGGCAAGCATGTGATTGGGCTCAAGTGGGTGTTTAAAACAAAATACCATACTGATGGAATCATTCAAAAATATAAGGCTCGACTTGTTGCAAAAGGATATTCGCAAGAACAAGATATTGATTTCAAAGAAACTTTCGCTCCGGTTGCTAGATTTGAAACTATGAGAATTATACTAGTATAAGCTGCACAATTAGATTGGCTTGTTTATCAATTTGATGTTAAATCTGTATTTCTGAATGACGTCTTACAAGAAGAAGTGTATGTAGCTCAACCGAAAGGCTTTACAATTGAAGGGAAAGAAACGAAGGTGTACAAATTGAAAAAAGCACTTTATGGGTTAAAATAAGCCCCACATGCATGGTATAGCAAGATTGATGACTATTTTCGACAACATGATTTCACAAAAAGCGAAAACGAACCCACTCTTTATATGAAGAAATAAGGTAGAGATGATTATCTTATTGTGTGTCTTTATGTCGATCATATAATATATATAAGCTCTTCTAATTTTCTGCTGGCTGATTTTAAATCTAATATGATAAAGAAATTTGAGATGTCAAATATGGGAATATTACATTATTTTCTTGGTCTTGAAGTGAAACAATAAGTTGATGGGATTTTTATCTCACAAAGAAAGTATGCGACAGATCTTATTAAAAGATTCATCTTGCTTAATTGTAATTCAACTTCTATGCCCATGAATATAAATGAGAAGTTGCAACTGGATGATGGTTCAGAGAAAGCTAATGCAAAAAATTTCAGAAGTTTGGTTGGAGGTTTAATTTATTTAACACATACTAGACTTGATATTTTTTTTTCTATTGGTGTAATTTCCAAATTTATGCAAAATCTTATCAAGCATCATCTTGGAGCAGCTAAAAGGATTTTACGTTATATTGCTGGAACTATGGATTATGGAATTTAGTACACTAAAGTTTCAAAATTCGATCTTTGCGGATTCACTGATAGTGATTGAACAAGTTCAGTGGATGATCGAAAAAGCACCTCAGCTAGTCTTTTTAATCTTGAATAAGGAGCAATTTCATGGAGTTCAAAGAAGCAAGCTACTATTGTCGTATCCTCTTCAAAAGCAAAACATGTAGCAACAACTTCAGCAGCATGTCAAGCAGTTTGAGTTAGAAGATTACTTGCAGATCTTCACCAACAACAAAAAGATACGACTATTATTTTTTGTGAAAACAAAGTGACAATTGCAATGATAAAAAATCCGACTTTCCATGCGAGGACTAAGCATATTGATATACGTTTACGCTTTATTCGAGACTTAGTCACAAATAATGAAATTATGTTAGAGCATTACAACACGCATCAACAAATGACGGATATCTTGACGAAGTCACTTCCCAGAGATAAGTTTATTTATTTCAGATCATGTCTTTGTGTTTGTAATTTTGAATCAAGGGGAAGTGTTAATAATATGTTTCAAAATTAAATAATGGATAAAGATGAGTTAGTGGATTGATGATGTGGCAAATAATGGATAGAGATAAAATTTAATTAGGATGAAATTTCGTGGAAGTGTCTAGATTCAATATATGTAGACTTGGTACTTATCTAATAAGCTTATAAATATGTAACTTTTCTGGTGAATGAAATCAAATTGAATTGTTTAGGAGGCGTTTGGTTTGTTTCATTTTCCATTTTCATTTTCCAGAAAACCGCATTTTCTCGTTTTCTGGAAAATGACTTTTTTTCATTCTCCAGTTTTCCAGAAAACGCTATGTTTTTTTTCTAGAAAACAAAGCTAGAAAATGCAAACCAAACATGTTTTCCAGAAAATCGCATTTTCTACAGAAAATGAAAATAGAAAACAGACTGAAAAATGCAAACCAAACGCCCCCTTAATTTTCTTCTTCTCTTCTCTCCACAAGTGTGTTACTCCTCTCCCATATTATTTTTCCTCCAACAGGCCCGTCCGCCAAACAATTTAAGCAAGTTAGGTTGAAATTTTATCAACATAAGCACGCAGCGGACCAACCTACCAGGCCCACGACCCACGCAAGTTGGCCTGCGACGGGCTTGGGTTAGCCCGCAGATTGAGAAACACGTATAAATCAAGTTTCTTGGAAACTTGTTATCTTTCCTTGTTATAATTTTGAAATAAAAATACAACTTTCCATCAAATATGAATATTCGTTTATATTCATTTATATTTAAATACACGTTTCTAAATACTTGATTGATAAAATCTTTCTGAAGTAAAATATTGATGATATCAATTTTTTTAATTTTTGATAAGCCCATGGGTTAGCCCCCCTAACCCGCAACCCGCCTTAGATTGGATTGAATTAAGGATTTCCTAAACCGCCAAGATGACGGGTCAGCCCACCCCATCCCACCAAATGGTTTGCCCACTACGAGCTATCCTATCCCACTATAGATTAGCCCGTCTAACAGCTCTAGATATGTTAATAGTTGGAATTGACATAGAGTTAGTGATGGAAGTCAATGCATAACTTTTATCACAATTTGACATGAAATGAGAGAAGTTGAGTACATCTTAAAAGAAAAGATCATAAATCAATCAAAGAGACTTTTGAGTTTATCTCAAGAAACTTATATTACTAAAATACTACAATACTTCAATATGTTAAATTACAACATTCACTACAAGAAAATAATCGAAAAGACAATGCTTTTAATGCATTATCTATGTGGCTAAAAAAACGTTGTTAAAAATATTATTATTAAATGTTTGCTCAAAGACAACGCTTAAAAATCGTTGTCATTTATTACAAAAACAACGCTCTTGTAATGATGAAAAATCGTTATCATTTTTTACAAAGACAATGTTTTTGCAATGCTTAAAAAGCATTATCATTTTACAAAGACAACGTGTTTACAATACATAAAAATGCATTACTTTTTCTATTTAGAAAATCGTTGTCTATTATATCTATATCCCAAATTGTTTAATTACACCTTTATAAATAACACTAATTAAAATACCATGAAAGTACAACCGATCAATCTTCATATTATTGAATCAGAAATGTGACATACAATTCAAATAAAAAATATATAGGCATGATCCACAAACTTTAGATCTATGTTAAATCTATATAAAAGCAAAAACTCTACATACTAGACATGTATACTAGTTCTAATATATCTTGCTTCTTGGATTGAATCTTTCTGGTAATATTATATCTTCTCGGAAATATACAAGTACCTTTCTTGATAAAACAAAAATATCACTTTCAATTTTTTCCCATATTAGGAAGACAAGTATTAGATTATAACTTATATAATCAATATATTAAATTATTACATTGTGATTTAAATGAATTAACTTTTTTATAGTTGCACAAGTGATAGCAATCTTTCAGTGGAGGTGTTATGGCTTATTAAGTTGGAACAAAACCTTATGTAGTCTGGATCTCATTTTATTTGGCATGGTGAGATCTTTTAGTATATCATTTGAATGCTTCTTCTTATTAATCTCACAAACAAAATAAATGGTATCCTACAGAAGTAATCCATTAACACTTCTCTTATCACTTCAAATGCTACAACTGAAGTTTGCAATTGATGTTTGAAGAAATTAATTACCTTTGTACTCTACATCATCCACTGCCTCCCTGAAGGTGAAAGAGATGATGCTTGCCATCCTTAAACTCTCTAATATGACCTGTATAAGAATGAAAGTACTTGAAATATTGAACATCTTTTAACAGCTAAACATCTTCACTAATCCTCTATGCTATTGTTCTCCAACAAATGCTCACCAAAAGTACCTCTTTTCCTTTGAAGATTAGAAGATGAAATTTCTGCATCTGCTTCTGAGTCTTCCGTCTGAAACCATTTCCACCACCCCACAATACATTTTAAAATACAAGATACATTCCAATCAAATTACAATTCATTTACCTCACAAAGTGCTACAAGCATTGAGCAAGAACGGAGTTCTATTTCTTTATTCTGCACGCCAGTCATTGAATATGCTTGTCGACTTTCATCAAGTCTCATCTCATCTATAATGTATATGTGAGTTGGCACACTTGGAAACTACATTTAAAAAAAAAAAATTGATTACAGGATTTTAAAAACAACTAGATGATTCAATACACACCTATGATCTGTATTGACAAATTAATATGGAGGAGGTATATAAGGCTCTCTCAAAACCAATATTAAAATAATAAAAGAATAACAAACCTTGTGAATCATGTGCTTTTATCATGGAATACTTGGTCAAATCAATAAACATCAATACATATTTATAGGATAGGAGTAGCCAGTGATCTTAACCATTTGCTAAACAGAAATTATGTAGAGTTTCATCATCCTACAGTTCATGGAATTTCTACAGTGGAAAAACTTAGATTAGACACTCGAGTGCTTAAATAGTTGAATGTGCTCTCAAGAAGAAAACTTCTATTGCAAACTTCTGAGGTTCAATACACTATGGATCACTATATTTCAGTAATGAAAAATTTAATGTTACTAATCAAGAGATAGAAGTATCAAAAGATAAAAATTGAATTCTCTAGTTGAGACATCTCATAGTTCACATAAAGTAAAGATCAACTTTTTAAAAATTGCAACATAAATGCTCTTAGTTTCATGTACCTGATTAATTGATTTTATTCCAATGATAACTTCCACAAACTGCAGAGTGAAAATGAGGCATTAGTAATAGTGAATCATAACGTTTACAAGAAAGTTTTCCAACAATTTGATAACCAACAAATAAGGCAGTGAAAAAAATTCTGATACTGAAACTCGACCAGATAGTAACAGGCAGAATTCATGGAATACGTGAATAAACAATTCGGTTATAAAAAACAACCAGTCATTCAAATAATCAACAAGACACAACTTCTATCTAATATTAATAGAAAATACATGCATGAAAATGTGAGCAATTAATAGAAAATACATACATAAAAAGAATTCAGTAAGACAAAAAGATGTATGCATCAAAATGTGAGCAATTAACCCAAGATATGCTCAATGATGTGAAAGCTTATTATAAGCCTACACATGCAAACCCTTCAGTTTACAATTATAAAAGCAATTGAGAAAGCAAATAATGATGTTAGGGAATCAAATGATTGAGCTTATGAGTAATAACTTCATAAACCCAATAAGAGGATGATTATATTATCTAAACGAGTAACCATTTGTGCATAAATTCAAGAAGCAACTTGCATATAATATAAAGCAATCTAAGTGGTGCATCAAGTCCTAAATGTTTTATGTTTTTTAGGCAACTACAAGCATACACACTGCAAGATCATCTTATCTTGGGTATGGAGGTTTTTTATAACTCAATGTGCCACCAAATATTTAGCTTTACAAATAGCTAGAAGATGAAAATTTTATGCACCAACTGAGAGGAGGTGAAGCAATGTTCAGATGATTGAATTTGCAGTTGAGAAAAAAGGTCTTTTAAAAGAAAAGAAATTGTATATAGTAACAAAGACCACCTGAAACTTGAAGAAAAGCTCTAACAATGGGAATGTTGAGGATGAGTTGAGCCTATTGGCAATGTGAAGTGCACGGCTAGCAATAAAAGCATTGCTTTGGAAGCTGCAATGCCAAAAACAACACAAAAAAAACATCGCTATCGCAAGGCAAATCCACTGCACAAGTTGCAAATGAAGAGAGCAAACCATTTGTCCATATATGAGTTGTTTTGTTTCAGTAGATTTATTCATTCAAAAGAGCAATCAAATGAATAAACTTCGTGTCTATTCAAAAAGAAGAACACAATGGATGAGAAAATATGAAAAGGCTCAAGAAGAAGCCATGTGAGCGTTCCAAAAGGTGAAATCTACTACTTTGCATAATTTTCCACTAAAAAAATTCCATCAAATTATCAATCCGACTTGAAGAAGTAAAGACGAGGGTTTCAGGATCAAAAATGCTAAAGGAAGATCAAGTGAATCGTTTATACTCCGGAGTCATCGGAGTAATCCTCTGCCGAAGGTGAAGCTGCTAATAGACCCTTTTGATAAACTGCTGTGCCTCCTCGTCTATATGGTTGTCCGCCTCCTCCTCCTCCTCTTTCAAAGGGAACGGTGAGTCAATAACCTTTAGTTGTCGCACTGCCATCGGGCTCTTCTCGAAGCCCCACAACCTAGGCGTCGGCGACGGGGATGATGTCATGTTAAAGGACTCAGCGTAATCCTCTTCCGAGGTCAGCATCTTGAGCACCTTCGTAAAAGCCATCTTCATAATCGCAGTTGTGACGGTGGGAAGCCGACGGTGGGAAGGATAGGCAGGGCATGGATGAGAAGCCGACCGTCGGATCTCACCGCGCCCAGAACTGTCGTACAGGGGAGGGGCAAAGAGAGGGGAGAATCAGCGTCAACATCGGTCTCGCTCGTGACAAAAGGTAAATGCTTGCCCTTGTCAACTCGAACACAAAATCTCTAGTCTATCACTCTTTTATCATTTCAGTTATGTCTATAAGCTTGTAAAAAAAAAAACGTCATCTTAGCGACCCCCTGGTTCAGACCTCATAGAAATTTATAGAGAAACAAACCACGATTATCACTGATATGGTGAGGCACCTAGGGGGCCCAGGCCCCATAGAAATCCAGAAGGAGACAACCCACAGTTATCACTGGTGTGGTGATCAGGGATCTGAGGTCGAGGAAATTAATGCCAGCAGACCAGGATTTTATCCCCATGCGTAACTGGCGACCCTTAAACCTGTGACCTTCAAATAAATGACCAGACGTCTTACCATCGATCTAGCTCGTGCACATGGGAGAGAAGGATTTAGGACGAGGGTGGAATAATCCTAAAATCAAGGTTGAGAGGATTGAGGAGGGAATTATCTTTAACCCAAATAAATACTAATAGATAATGATTATTTTAAAAAAAATATCTTTAATAAGAAAAAAAATATAAACAACGATTTTTATTAAAACGTTATTAAAAAAATAATATTTTTTATAAAAAGTATTGTCTTTTAAGTATTGTGTATGTATTTTTTTTCTTATAGTGATTGAACAAACACTTGTAGTGATAGGTACTATTCTGAATAAAAATATGTGTCTCTTGATTCTTAAGGAAATAGTCGAGATGAACAAAAGATAATATGTCAAAATCATTGATAGTTTAATGTACATTATATTCATGTCCTAATATTAGCTATATTGTTGGCTTAGTTAACCATTTATTGTCAAATCTAAGACTAAGACATTAAAAAGTAATGAAGAGGATATTTAGATATCTTAAAAGGAAAACAAATTATTATCTCTATTTTCAAGGGTTTGATATGAGCTTGAAAGGATTCACAAATACAAATTGGGTTGAGAACCTTGACCATAGAAAATCCACATTTAATTATACATTCTTGTAAAATGGAGGCGCAATCTTATATAATGGCAAGAAAATAAGTCTGTATAGCATTGTCAACAATGAAAGTTGAGTATGTGGCTTGTTTAGTGATTTTGTAAGAAATCGTCTGATTAAGAAAGTTCCTAAAGCATCTAAATATTGCTAAAGATAGTGTGAATCATATTACAATTTATTATGACAATCAAGTTAGCATAGCTTTTTCTAAGGATTCTAAGTGGCACAGCAAGAGCAAGCACATATCTATTAAGTATAATTTTGTAAGAGATACAATTGATAAGAATAAGATAATTCTTAAGTATATTCCTACACATGTTATAGTTGTTGATTCTTTTTTAAAACCATTGACTAAAGAATCATTTAAATGACATATAAAGTCCTTGGGAGTTCATAGAATATAATGTATTGTGAAAGCAATTGGATATTGTAAATGTTTGATTGTGAAATACCATGATCTATTCAATGTATATGACATTATTAACTTTAGATAAGTTTCGGTGAGCATATTGACAAATTGAGATTGATCCTCTCACATGAATAATTATCTCTATTTGTTTAGTATAAATAGAGATAAGGTTATGACTTATGGGATAGCTAATGAAGATGTGAATGGAGATGTGCCTATAAGATGGGGTTGTCTTGGCAATAGTATCAAGATAAGATCATTTATAAATTGATAATGAACGGAGAATGTACTCACTATTTACTAAACCTATTAGAAGCCGGATAAGAATTCATTAGTTGAATTCAAGATTAGAGGTTAGATATGTCTAGATCAAAATTTGTATGATATTAAATTTGTGAAAAACATGTGCACTTTATTAGTAAAGAAAATAGCATCGTAACATATGATTTATATCGCATGTGCTATAGTGATAATAAAGTTAGTAAGAGAATGAATTTACATATCTCTACTATGTAAGACCTTTGAAATTATAAGATAATCTCAATTTTACCCTCAGTAACTTTTTACTTATACACTTAAAATTTTAATTAGTGATTGTTACTTTAGTATGTATCCAATATAATCCTAATGATGAACCAGGCAGTAGACAAATTGAACCTGGGGTGACCGGCCTGGCCTCACAATATAATCCTAATAACTATAGTTGATTTAGTTTATAAAGTATAACTAAGAAAATGACTATTAAAATGAATTGATTTTAGCTAAACAAGGGAAGATTATAATTTTTTTACATCTTTATATTTATTTACTAGCCGACCAATTATATTTGTTGTTTAGTCCTAAAATGTAACTATATATAATTGTAATGATTAAAGATATTAAACATGCTTTGTCATAATAGTCATTATGAGATATTAGAAATGTTTATATGGATGTAAATAATTTAATCTAGGATAAGAGCAAAATATTGATGTCTCTAAATTGTCTTAAAGGTCGGCTATATAAAGTATAACTATTTTCTTAGTATTAATCTAAAGTATGTTTGTTATCACATGAACTAATTTTTCTTTAGATATGAACCCATTGGATATTCTTATTTGCTTTTTATGGTTATTTTGTATTTGTGGCAGCAATTGGATGGGTGGGAGATGCTAGCAGTTGTATTGTAGTTTGTCAATTGCATGTTCGCAGTTGTGGCAACTGCAAAGTGCAGTTGTTTTGCAATTGCAAGGTGTGGCCTGCCCATTATAATATGTGCATCCAAGCGAAGCACAAGGGCGTGTAAAGAGATCTCACTATTGAATAACATTGAAACTCGAGGAATGTGGTTCATGAATATTGTGAAGGGTTATTCGCTCATAATCATCCTTCTGACAACAAGCATAGGATCAATAAGACACTAAAGAAAGAGGAGGTGAAAACATGAAAGGTGTAAGCTTTATTTTTGCAAGTTATTCATGCATTTATCTACAGTGCAACAATAGCTTTGGCTTGACAAAATGAGAAGATCAAGGGATGCATGCCTCCTTAGTCTAGCACCTCTCGAAGAACAATGCACTTTGATCAACACTTTGATCAAACCACACCTTTGGCTTAGCATGATAAGAGGACTAATCCCGGGCCAGCTTGCGTGTAGCCTGGTCCGGCAGCCTGGCGTCTAGTCAGAAGGAAAACGGTTGATGGGCTGGAAAGACCCGGAGGATAGACGTCGCTCGGGCCAAGGCCCCTGATCGGATGCGTGGCGGCCCACGCTCCTCAGGATCGGTCTGACTCAAGCTTAGATATTCATGCTCCCATACCCCTCTCGGTTTGGCTCCCCGCCGACACGTGGCGGACAATGCTCCGGGGGTAAGCCTGAGCCAGAGGGGGCATTACTTGACATCCCGTCATGCAGTGCCCCAGTCGGCACTCTCTCTCTTCAAGGGTCCTCAGTTGGCGCTAATATGCCCCAACAAGCAACACAACCACTCCCTGACACCAAACTACCAGAAGCTGTACGGGGTCGGCGCAGGATTGGAGCCATCCTGGTCTCACACGACGGATATCTCGCCGAGGTATTGATCTTCCTGCCATACCCTGTCCCCCCGTACCACGACCACATATACTGATGTCAGGCCGAGCGGCGTCAAACGACGCCAGTCATTAAGTTGACAGTGCCCCTTTCCTTAACACAGTATGCGATACTTTATCCTACCACCTCTGGGCATGCATCACCTTGTCCTCGCTATATAGCAATCGGTGGCAAGCGGGGCAGGAACTGTCAGCTTCCCTAGCTATATAAGCCTCCTTACTCCGCATTCCTCAGGTACGCGCAATAGTGCATTTTCTACTGTTCTATTGCTTTCCATTGCCACCGTTGAGTACTGACTTGACCGTCGGAGTGCCTGGCCGGGGACTTTTCCCAGCGGGTTCTAACGGTCTTTGCCTTGTAGGATCGGAGCGCGCTAGCTCGGCAGACAGCCTCAACGACCTTACGCTCCCCGGAGGACCATCTAGCCGCAGGGGCGCCACCTCGCTTCGCGACAGGATCAAATTTGGCGCTAGAAGGAGGGACACCAGTAGCCTGATCGGAAGCGAAGATGGGAGACCCTAATCCGCTCGTGATGACTGTCACCCGTGAGGAGTACGAGGTTCTGATGGCTACACGAGCTCAGAGGGCTTCTCAAAGGCCTTCGCAAGCTACTAGTCAGGCGCCCAAAGCCCCGAAGCCGGTACCTCATCGACCTTCCGGAGGTCAAGGAAGGCCTGCTCGACCGGAAGGCGGTTCTGTGCCTCTCCCTGCAGCCCCCCACCGGGGTCAAGACGACGAGGCTCACTCCATATCAGCGGAGGCCTCGGTGTCTAACCCAATGCGCGGGAAGCGTCCGGATAAGGGAAAGGCCCCGGCCGACCCTGCTCCAACTATCCTGGCACGCAGTCCTTTCGCTCCATGGGTCCTGGAGGACCCGGTTCCCCGTCATCTCCATTTCTTCACTATCCCCGAGAACGCGGGGACTACAGATCCGGAGGAGCATCTGATGAAGTTTGAGAGCGCAGCTCTACTTCATCAATACCCGAAAGTGGTCAAGTGCTGAGCCTTCTTGACAACCCTCTCCGGCACCGCCCAGAGATGGTTTGACTGACTCCCTAATGGGTCGGTCACAAGCTTCGAGGAACTCAAGAGAGTTTTTCTGCAATACTTCGCCAGCAGCAGGAGGCACCACAAGACAAGCCTCAACTTGTTTGCTCTGAAGCAGAGCCCGAAGAAGACCCTCCGGGCCTACATCAGGAGGTTCAAAGGGGTGACACTGGATGTGCCAAATGCTACACCCGATGTCTTGGTCAGCACCTTCTCCCAGGGCTTGCAAGAGGGAGAATTCTTCCGCTCGCTGATCAGGAAGCCCCCGGCGGACTTTGACAGTCTTCTCGGCAAGGCTGTCAAGTATATCAACGTGGAGGAAGCTCAGGCCGCTCGGAAGAAGGAGTCGGTCAATCCATCGCCTCCCCATCCCGTTCAAGACACCAGGTCCCCGGGTGGATCTATTCGTAGCCCCTGTGGACCCATCGACCAAATGGGAGGGGAGCGGCGGCATGTGCAACAGGTGGACCAGGGGTGCCTTCCGAGTCGGTGGAGGTCATACTGCACGTTCCACCAGATTCATGGCCATGCCACCGAAGAGTGACGGCAGGCTGGGCGAGGTCGGGCCCCAACTCCTCGGGGGCGAGGACGACAAGCACCCCAAGGACGGGGAGCAGGACGAGGAGGCAGGGCCATCAACCCCGTCGCTGAGGAGCTCCGAGGAAATCCCCCAACTGCCCGCAATCTATTCCCTCAGGGGGACCGGCTTGAAACCTCATAGATGGAGGAGGAGCGGGCCAATCAGCAGAAAGTTGTCCGGGGTGGCGTAAACATCATCTCCGGCGGACCAACGGGAGGAGACTCCAACCGCGCTAGGAAGGCACAGGTGCGCCGACTGGAGATTCATCAGGTTGGCACCAGCTCGGCCCAAGTCGAGGGGCCCCAGATCAGTTTCGGGCCTCAGGATCTACAGAAACTGGAGGTCCCACATGATGACGCGCTGGTCATTACGACCGTCATCGCCAACTATCAAGTCCACCACACCATAGTGGACACCGGGAGCTCAGTTAATATACTCTACAAAAGAGCATTTGACCAACTCTAGATAGAGAGGTCCCAACTGGACCTAGTGGCGACCCCGCTGTTTGGTTTCATGGGGAACCAAGTGCAGCCTATCGGCTAGATTCGACTGGTCATTTCCTTAGGCGAGGAGCCGCTGAAGAGGACTAGATAGTCCACTTTCTTGGTGGTGGACGCTCCTTCAGCCTACAACGCCATCTTGGGGCGACCGACCCTCAATGAATTCTAGGTCGTCGCCTCCACCTTTTACCTGAAGGTTAAGTTCCCAGTCGGGGACAAGGTGGGAGAAGTCAGGGGCAACCAAAGAGTGGCCCGGAGATGCTATGTGGACGATGTTTAGGTGGAGAGCCACAAGTCTCCGCGCCCCTTCTCTGATTGCAACATGGTTCAAGCTTCCCCGTGGGCTGAGTTGCATGAAGACAAGGAGGAGGTCCAGCTTCTCCCAGATCGGGAGGAAGCTCGAGTCAAGATTGCGGCAGGGATGCCGGAGGAGTTGAAGAAACCCCTGCTGGAGTGCTTGGCTCGAAACCAAGATACTTTTGCCTGGTCAGTCAAAGAATTGAAAGGCGTCCGACCGGAGGTGGCAGAGTACCGCCTCCACGTTTATCCCCATGCTCGGCCCGTGAAACAGAGGAAACGGGACTTCAGCACCGAACAAAATAAAGTGGTCCGAGCCGAAGTTAAAAAGCTGATGGAGGCAGGTCACATCCGGGAGGTGCAATTCCCAGCCTAGCTATCCAACATGGTGTTGGTGCCCAAGCCGGATAATAAGTGGCGGATTTGCATCAACTTCCAAGATCTCAACAAGGCCTGCCCGAAGGACTGCTATCCCCTGCCTCGGATCGACCAGATGGTGGACTCGACGGCTGGCAGCGAGTTCATTTCCATGATGGATGCCTACCAGTGGTATCATCAAGTACCCCTGGCTGCTGAGGACCAGGAGAAGGTCAGCTTCATCATGACGGGCGATACCTACTGTTACACCGTCATGCCATTCGAGCTGAAGAATGTTGGAGCCACCTACCAGTGCATGATGAATAAAGTCTTCCGATCTCAGATCAGAAGGAATGTTGAAGTATATGTGGATGACATTCTCATCAAGTCCACCCGAGCCGAAGACCTGATAGCCGATGCCGAGGAGACATGCCAGACACTGCGTAGGTACGGGCTCAAACTGAATCCTGCCAAGTGTCTCTTCGGTGCCCGGAGCGGAAAATTCCTGGGGTACATTGTGACCGGGCATCGAAGTCAATCCCAGCAAGGTCAAAGCTTTGCTGGAAATGCCCCCACCCAGGAATCTCCGAGAAGCACAGCTGCTCACAGGGCGAATTACAGCCCTGTCCCGATTCATCTCCCGGTCAGCCGAGCGAGGATTACCGTTCTTCAAGACCCTTCGCAAGGTCACCAAATTTCAGTGGGACGCTGATTGCGACAAGGCGTTTGAAGAACTGAAGGCCTACCTCGTCGATTTGCCCATGCTAGCCAAGCCAGAGGTCGGGGAAATCTTATATGTCTACTTGGCTGCGTCCGCTGACTCGGTGAGCATGGTCTTAGTCAGACAAGAAGCAGCCGAGCAGCACACAGTGTATTTCTTTGCTCATTTACTCAAGGGAGACGAGTGTCGTTATATGACACTCGAGAAGTTGATGTATGTGTTGTTGTTGGGTGCTCGAAGGCTCCGGCCTTACTTCTTTGCACATCCCGTCGTGGTGCTGACAAATAGCAACCTGGATCGAGTGGCCTCTAATCCTGAAGCATCCGGACGGCTGATCAAATGGATCATCGAGCTGAGCGAATACGACATTCTGTACCAACCTCGGCCAACCATCAAGGCTCAAGCCCTCGCTGATTTTCTAAGTGAGCTGCATGCGGACGAGGTTGAAGAAGCATGGCAAATATATGTGGATGGCTCGTCAGCTCGGTCGGGGAGTGGGATCGGTATCCTAATGATCTCCACGAATGGAGAGCAGATGCACTTGTCCGTCCGGCTGGAGTACAGAGCCATGAATAACGAGGCCGAGTACGAAGCCCTCATATCCGGACTGTAGGCTGCCAAGCATGTGGGAGCTACTCGGGTGATACTTTACTCTGACTCCCAGTTAGTCACACAGCAAATTGTCGGGCGGTTTGAAGTTAATAATGACCGGCTGCAGGCTTTCATCGAGGCTTACGAGAAATTTAAGGCCGAATTCCAGGAGGTACAAGTCCAAAAGATTCCTAGAGAAAACAACTTCAAGGCGGATGAGCTAGCTAAATTGGCTAGTTCCGTCGGGACTTGGGTACTCCCCCAGCTGGATGGTCCGGCCTTGTTGGTTATGCAAATAGAAAGACAAGCTGACTTAGAGTTGGAATCCGACTGGCAAACCCCAATCATTGCTTACCTCATGGAGGGAGTCTTGACGGCCGACCAAGATGAAGCTTAGTGGCTCAAGAAGCATGCAATTCGATACACCATGGTCGGCGACGTGTTATACAAAAGAGCGTTCTCCTGGCCTCTACTCAAGTGCCTGGGCAAGGAGGATGCAGATTATGTGCTGCGAGAAATTCATATGGGGATCTACGGAAACCACGCGGGGGCTCGGGCGACGGCTCGGAAGGCACTAATGTCAGGTTATTATTGGCCGACCCTGCAGAAGGACGCCAACGAGCTAGTTTCCACCTGTTTCTCTTGCTAAAAGCATCACTGCTTACCACATCAGCCCGCAGAAGCAATGAAAGCATCGGCGGTCTCTTGCCCCTTTGATCAATGGGGCATGGACATTGTGGGGCCGTTCTCGACTGTCGCCGCCCAGAAGAAATACTTACTGGTGGTCGTCGATTACTTCCCAAATGGATAGATGCTGAGGCTCTAGCATGTATCACTGAGCAGGCGGTGATGAAGTTTTTGTGGCGGGACATATTATGCCGATATGAAATCCCGCACAAAATTGTCTCGGACAACGGAAGGCAATTCCAAGGTCGAAGGATACAAGAGTGGTGTTCGAGGTATGGTATCAAGCAAGCCTTCACCTCGGTAGCCTATCCCCAAAGCAACGGCTAGGCAGAAGTGGCCAATCGGGAGATCCTTAAAGGATTAAAGACTAAACTGGATCATGTCAGCGGAACATGGGTAGATGAGCTCCCGAGTGTCCTGTGGGCCCTGCGGACTACGCTTAAAGAGACCACGGGGTGCACACCTTTCCAGCTAGTCTACGGGGAGCAAAGCGGTAATCCCGGTCAAGGTCAGATGTGAATCGGATCGACGGGCAACCTATGACGAGGATAACTCGGAAAGGAGGCGGTCGGAGCTGGACTTGGTTGACAAAATCCGAGACAAAGCAGCCGCTCGGATGTTCGCATATCGGCAGAAAATGAAGCAGAAGTACGACCGGAAGGTGTTGTCTAGAACATTCCAAGTGGGAGACTTGGTCTGGAAGAGAGTCAAGCCCGTTGGAGACGTAAGCAAGCTGGAACCGCAGTGGGGAGGACCCTTCAAAGTTGTTCAGAAACTCGCCTCGGGGGCCTATTACCTGGAGAATGAGCAAGGGAAGAAGTTGGATCGGCCCTGGAGTTCGATTCACCTTCAACCATACCAGGTGGCCGAATGAGAGGTTATAATGTAAATGTAAAATACTCATGATAGTGGAAAAACATGGTCCTCACTCCACTCGCAGGTACTCCAGACTCTCATCTCCACACGAGTTATAATCTATCCCTCGGATCGGCTCTCAGTCGGACGCGTGGCGGTCCACACTCCCTGAGTCTTGCCTGACCGAGTGGCAAAACTCTTGCCTTGCCAGCAAGTTATAAGCGGACCAGCTTCCGCGCCCCACTCCGCTTAGTGTCTCCGATCGGATGCGTGGCGGCCTACGCTCCTGAGAATCGGCCTGAGCAAGTGTCCAGACTCTCGTCTCCGCACAAGTTATAATCTATCCCTCGGATCGGCTCTCAGTCGGATGCATAGCGGCCCACACTCCCTGAGTCTTGCCCGACTGAGTGCGCAAAACTCTTGCCTCGCCAGCAAGTTATAAGCGGACCAGCTTCCGCGCCCCACTCTGCTCAGTGTCTCCGATCGGACGCGTAGCGACCCACGCTCCTGAGAATCGGCCTGAGCAAGTGTCCAGACTCTCGTCTCTACACGAGTTATAATCTATCCCTCGGATCGGCTCTCAGTCGAACGTGTGGCGGCCCATGCTCCTTGAGTCATGCCCGACCGAGTGCGCAAAACTCTTACCTTGCCAGCAAGTTATAAGCGGACCAGCTTCCGCGCCCCACTCTGCTCAGTGTCTTCGATCGGACGTGTAGCTGCCCACACTCCTGAGAATCAGCCTGAGCAAGTGTCCAGACTCTCGTCTCCGCACGAGTTATAATCTATCCCTCAGATCGGCTCTCAGTCGGACGCGTGGTGGCCCACGCTCCCCGAGTCTTGCCCGACCGAGTGCGCAAAACTCTTGCCATGCCAGCAAATTATAAGCAGACCAGCTTTCGCGCCCCACTCTGCTCAGTGTCTCCGATCGGACGCTTGGCGGCCCACGCTCCTGAGAATCGGCCTGAGCAAGTGTCCAGACTCTCGTCTCCGCACGAGTTATAATCTATCCCTCGGATCAGCTCTCAGTCGAACGCATGGCAGCCCATGCTCCCTGAGTCTTGCCCGACCGAGTGCGCAAAAATCTTGCCTCGCCAGCAAGTTATAAGCGGACCAGCTTCCGCACCCCACTCTGCTCAGTGTCTCCGATCGGACGCGTGGCTGCCCACGCTCCTGAGAATCGGCCTGAGCAAGTGTCCAGACTCTCGTCTCCGCACGAGTTATAATCTATGCCTCGGATCGACTCTCAGTTGGACGCGTGGCGGCCCACGCTCCCTGAGTCTTGCCCGATCGAGTGTGCAAAACTCTTGTCTTGTCAGTAAGTTATAAGTGGACCAGCTTCCACGCTCCACTCTGCTCAGTGTCTTCGATCGAATGCGTGGCGGCCCACGCTCCTAAGAATCGGCCTGAGCAAGTGTCCAGCCTCTCGTCTCCGCACGAGTTATAATCTATCCCTCGGATCGGCTCTCAGTCGGACGCGTGGCACCTCACGCTCCCTGAGTCTTGCCTGACCGAGTGCGCAAAACTCTTGCCTCGCCAGCAAGTTATAAGCGGACCAGCTTCCGCGCCCCACTCTTCTCAGTGTCTCCGATCGGACGCGTGGCGGCCCACGCTCCTTGAGTCTTGCCCGATCGAGTGCACAAAGTGTTCAAACTTTCATCCTCGCAAGATCTAAATCGAGAACAGCCCCCAAACATCTTCTCAGATCGGCCCTTAGTGGGGTGCGTGACGGGCCACGCCCCTGAGCATTGCCCGAGTGGATGCACCATTAAGGATCTTTATGAGGCCCCTGGCTCAGCAAGGGGACTTCAAATTACCCAAGTTAGCAATTCACTCAATCAACTCAGACGAGTCCTCCAAGTACTGGGCACTCGCTTTCGCCCGATCAGCTGACACTCAGAAACTGTTATGCTCCGTCATTTGCAAAGGATGGATTACCTAAGGGTGTTCCTTCCCGAGTGGCCAATACACAGAGATCATTACGCTCGCATATTTCGTATCCTCACTCGGCAAAGCGAGACCGGGCTGGAGTACCCTCGCTCGGGTCACCCACGCCGACTGGACGCCCAACCCTCAAGCATCACACATGTATGCGCAGGAACGAAAAAGGGAAATAACTAACATTGATAATGACAAGGCTAATACAAAAAATGAGGCATAGCCTCTCTTCAGCAAAAGGAAGATAAAGAAAATATCTAGCAAAATGATCATTCATGGTTCTCGGGTTGCCTGACGAGCCTCTCCGTGGGACTTGTCTTGGCGCAGGGACTCGGCGTATGCTTTGGCGCGTTGTAGACACCGCTAAGTCGCCTTCAGCACCGACGCCCGGACGTCATGCGCTTGTCTGAGTTTACAAAGCTCAGCGGAGCAAGCAACCCGCTCCTCTTCTTTGGCCTTCAGGTCAGTTTTGAGAGAGGAGATGATGTGACGCACCTCTTGAAGCTGGGCCTTGAGTGTGACCAGTTCCTCGAGGTCCCAAGCTGGGCGTGCCACCTGCAAGAAAGATAGCGAATGTTAAGATAAAAGGAAGAAACAACGATCAAAGGAAGAGCAAACCTGACTGGCCATCGAGGCAAAAGCGCCATCGCGCTGGATAGGGCTCCAGTAGCTGGCATCATTTAGGCCATCGTTGGAACACTCACCGAGCAAGCCGTACAGATGCACCGCCCGAGCCTGCTCCTGGAACTCGAACTTGCAGCTAGGGTAAGCTCGGTAGCCCGTGGCAGGGTCGACTCGGGACAGCCCGACCAAGTGTAGAGGCTAGCTGATAGTAGCCCTTACAACATTGGTTAAGGCATGTAGGTCGACCGACCCACATGAAAGACCACCCTGAGTTGCAGGGGGCAAACCAGCAGGAGCACCTACCGCAGCAGGAGTCAGAATAGGAGGGGGAGCCCCGCAAGTTGTAGCGCTCGGGGAGGTCACCCTTGTCAAGAGAGAGCAAATAAGACCTCACCAGCAGAGGTTGTGAGAATGCAACAAAAGAGGCCCCACGGGATAGCGGGGTTGAAGGGCCGCCTTAGCCGGGGACGCAGGAATGAAAGCCCCCAGCTGAAGCAAGGCGGAGGGGGTATCGCGAGTCAGCGGAGGAAGAGATACCTCGTGAGTTGGTGGAGGATGGGTGATCTCCAGATCAGAGATCATTGGAGTGGCATCCGCCGCCCATTCCTTGGTCAAGGCTGGAAGAACCAGCCTAACCCTCTTAGCCGAGGGGGAATGGCCAGCCGCTACCCCTTCCTTGGTGACGACTGGGAAAACCAGCCTGACCCTCTTAGCCGAGGGGCAATGGCCAGCAGATGCGGATAAGGGTGACGAACTAGCTAGCCGAGCCCCCGGCTGAAGCACGGCCGGGAAGGCCTCACAAGTCGACGGGGGAAGAGAGGTCACACGGGATGGCAGAGGAGCCGCGGCAGAAGGCTCTGCAGGAGAAGACACCTCGGTCTGCTTCACCGGGCGAAGAGTGGTGGCAGTACCAGGTGAAGATGAAGAATTGGCCGACTGAAGCATTTGACGCCTGATTGCCAAAGGCTGGTCGTCCATATCCATAGCTTCCAGACTGGAAATAAACACCTCCCCCAGCAGTCCTTTCCCCTTACGTAGAATAACCCTATTGGGGAAAGTGGCTGCCGGAAACACCCCTATCGGAAGCGGGGAATCAGGAGGAAGCATCATCTCAAGGAATTCCATGTCTAAGTCTTCTGAAGAGGACATCTGATAATGAAGGAGCGCTGAGGAAGGTGGTCAGAAAATGGAAGTGGACAAAGTCCGAGCGGGATAAACGGCGATACTGGAGTGTTGATTCGTGGCGACGAGAACTGTAAGTCGCTCCTATATATAGGAGAACACGAGCGGTCTCAACTATTCAAAGAAGGCCTTGGTAAATCGCGGGATCGAACGGTGCCCCTTTGGTTATGTCAGGGGGGAATACCGAGGCCCGATGTGACAAAAGCATGCTCTTGGCGATGGATGGTTCATCGCCCGAGGTCACTAATGACCGGTGATTGACGCTTCACTGCTCGACACGTCATTCACCCATTGATACGTCCACTCACCAGTTAATGCAATCGTCAGAAATCAGGATACTAATCGGCCTGATGTGACAATCAAAGAGACGTAGGCTGGTCAGTCGAACAACTGAGCCAGAGAGGGCTGGCCTAGCCCAGACCCTCCTTAGAGCGTAAATCCCTTGGTTCGGGTACCGGCCGGATGCGTGGCGACCCACGCTCCCCGGGTCTAACTCAGCCAAGTGGCTAAATCTTCACAGACGGGCCAGCTCCCGCAAATCCATTGGTTTGGGTACCGACCGGATGCGTGGCGACCCACGCTCCCCGAGTCTAACTCAGCCAAGTGGCTAAATCTTCACAGATGGGCCAGCTCCAGCAAATCCATTGGTTCGGGTACCGGCCGGATGCGTGGCGACCCACGCTCCTCGGGTCTAACTCAGCCAAGTGGCTAAATCTTCACAGGCGGGCCAGCTCCCGCAAGTCCATATGTTCGAGTACCAGCTGGATGCGTGGCGACCCACGCTGCTCGGGTCTGACTCAGCCAAGTGGCTTAATCCCCCTAAACGGGCCAGTTCTCACAGACCCACCGGTTCGGGTCCCGATCGGGCGCGCGGCGACCCGCGCTGCCATAGCCCGACTCAGCCATGCGACCCTGGTGCCCTGAGCATTATCCGAGTAAAAGGCTCATATCTCGGGTCTGTCAGGCTGGGTATACTCTTTCTTGCGTGGCCAACCTTTAGAGAGGTTGTTCATCCTCAACTTCTCGGCTCAGAGGCTTGCGCAACAGAGACATCTCTCAAACCAAGCGTTCGAACGGCTCTCACTCGGATCACTAGCACTCGATAGTAAAGGCAGTTGCAAGAAGTCTGAGTAGAAAGAAAAAATTTCATGCCACAGAACGAAGGTGTTACATGATCAGGGGTCAATCGCCCTTACACACGCAGAGAGAGAAAGGCAAAAACAAAAGACCCGACCCTTACTTAAAAGACTCTTTGGTTATGTCGGGCAAGTCGGGGCATATATCCCGAAGATGGACGACAGTGGGGGGCAAATCGGGGGATAAATACCCGCCCCGTTTAAGTTGCTGGATTGTACTAATTCCCCGATGCGCCAACACGGCCCGAAACCGCTTGGAAATCTCGTCGAAATGCACCGGGGAATTAAGGCACTCGAGCCAGTGCGCCTCCAACCTTTCAGCTTCCGACTCCTTGTAGGAGCGAAGCTCCGCCAGCTCTGCCCGAGCTGCCTCCCACTCTGTTTTCTCCCTTAGCAGCTACTCAAGCTCATCCTTTCGGTCTTGTAATGACCGATCCTTGGAGGAGAGCTCGACAGCCAGCTCAGCTATCCTATCTGCCTGCACCAGGGCCTCGGTGCCTTTGGCTCCCAGCTGAGTCTTGAGGGACTCGGCGGCGGCGGATGCCTCCTGTAGCTGAGTCTCTGCCCGAACCAGCTTCTCTTGGGTCTTCACTTGAAGAGCCCAGGCCTTTCGCTCGTTGTGCTTCATGGTGGAGACTCGGATGTTCGTTTGGGACGCAACCTGGTTAGCCGTCTCGACCTGGCTGCTAGCAGCTTCAAGTTGCTCCTCAGAATGAGCCAAACGGTCCTGCAGGGCCTGGACCTCGGCTCGTAAGCTGCTCAGAATCGACTCGTCGGAAACAAGCGAAGAATGAGCCAATTAGGTCTCTAGGCGCTCCACCTTCCTCTCAGCTTCTGTGCGGGCCGAGCCCTGAGCTAGGAGGGCCATAGAGAAACCCTGGCAGGACCCCAGGAACTGCAAAGCAGGCACCAACCTTGAAGGTAGGAGAGAAAATACTCGTTCAAGGACAAGAGTGATCCCGCGCATACCTAAGTGGCCCGAAGGAAGAAGGCGTTGGCATTGCTCTGAGGCCCCCGAAAGTGGGATTCCTCGAGCCCTTGAACGTAATGATCAGCCACCAACCTATACATACGGATATCCTGATGCTGGGTGGGTAGCTCGCCCGATGGCATCCCTAGATGACAATCCGACCGGGTGGGTACCAAAAGATGCAGCATGGGGCGGTCAGCCTGGTCCTCAATGGACGAGATTCTCTCACCCTCGGGCAATGACCGGTCAGAGGCATTCGAGGAGACGAGTAGGGTGGCCTCTGGTATAGTTGAGGGTGAAGGGACAGAGGGGTCGGTAGCCGGTGCAATAGTATGGGGATCGGCAGCGGAGTCATGCGCAGGGCCGGCTGCAGGAGTAATTGTCGGCGGGTTGTCAGGGGAGTTGTTAGCAGGTATGATGGCAGAAGAATCAGCGACAGAGGGCACAAAGGGGACAATGGCTGTGGAAGTGGGGGAAGCTCCAGAGTCTGGAGCTGTTCTCTTCTTTTTCTTCTTCTTCTCCAGGCGTTTACTAGAAGAAGGATGAGATGAGCCCCCGGTCGGGGACGATGCTCGTCGACTCTTGGAAGGAGTACGTTGCTTGGCAGTTGTGGGTGGTGCTGTCTCAGAAGCGGTGGGCGCCGACTCCGGGACAGTCGGGGTCGGGTTCGCCAATGCATCCTCCGCCGAGGCACCTCTCCTTGCCACCAACTCGGCGGCGACCCGGGCCCGCAGCTCGCCCTCATCTAGTCTGAAGCCTTCCTTCAGGGACGCGGACAGCAGCATGGGAACTTCAAGAGTAAAAGGGACTCAGTCATAATTAAAGAGTATGCTAGGAAGATGTCGTAATGCTTACCGACTTCGGACAATGAGGGGATCGGCCTGGGGCTGAGACCGAAAGCAGAGAGAATCTCCTCCTTCAGCAGGTGGCCTCTATGAAAGTGCCTACCCTCTAGCTCGGCCGTGACAGTCTGGTAGGCCACGGAAGTGCGATAGTTTTTGGGGAGGAGATCGGGGACAGGAAGCTCCTCGATCCAGGCCATGGGCCAACTCGGGGCCAAGGTGGGCTTGATGAAGAATAACGCTCTTTCCATCCCTTGTTGGAAGAAGGAAGATTCAAGAGGAAAGAAGCTTTAGCTCGGGCTTGGAAGAAGAAGTCGCCCGATTCTTGCTATTTGGGGTAGAAAAAGTAATGGAAGTGCTCGGGCTCTAGGCGAATCTTGTATAAGGCGAAAATGATGACCGAGCCGCACATTAGGCATACGGTGTTCGGAGCCAGCTGGGATAAAGGAATTTGAAAGTGCTCGCAAATATCGGAGATGAAAGAGTGAATGGGAAAGTGGAGACCGGCCTGCAGGTGGTCTCGAGATAAAGTAATATAGCCCAATGGGGCAGAGTTGGGTCGATCAGTTGATTTCGGCAGATGCAGGTGGTGGTCGGAAGGGATTAAGAAGTCTGACCGGATTTGATCCAGGTCATGGGCGGTAAGATCAGTCACCATGGCTGAGTACCAGGGCAGAGAAGGGGAGGAAGACGAAGAAGAAGAAGCCATCAGATAAGAAGGAGAGAGGAAACTGACCGAGGGAAGGAGTCACCGAAGAAGGAAGCCGGCGAGAAAGAGCTGTCAAAACCCTAGCAGAGCTATAAGTGGTAGAGAACGATGTCGAAGTAAAGACGCCGTAAGAAGAACAACCATGCGAGAAGCCTATTTATGGGGATAGAAGAAGGACGCCAGTCGTCCGATGGAGAATCGGGAAAAGCATGCGGTCATGTTGAAACCGTCAGATCAGACTCGGATAGTTCTCGGGATAGTTGGCCACACGTGTGGGTCGAACATTCGAGAAGAGGGGTGGCATATCCCTCGATATGCAGGTGCAAGTGGCTTGGGAACGTGAGTCCCGGGTCATCAAGGCGGCAATTAATAAGAAGATACACCATGATTTCAAAGGGTCCCGAAGAAACAATTTGCCTGGTGGATGATTCCTCTGGGTGAAGCTGATTGCAAAACCTGGTCATTCGGGTGCGCCAGGCTCGAGCTAGAGTCAGGGTCCAGTCAATCGGACTGCGTGCCTCCTTCGACTAGACTTGAGGGGGATGCTTATGATCCCGGGCCAGCTTGCGTGTAGCCTGGCCCGGCAGCTTGGCGCCTAGTCAGAAGGGAAACGGTTGATGGGCTGGAAAGGCCCGGAGGATAGACGTCACTCAGGCCAAGGCCCCTGATCGGATGCGTGGCGGCCCACGCTCTTCAGGATCGGTCTGACTCAAGCTTAGATATTCATGCTCCCATACCCCTCAAGGTTTGGCTCCCCGCCGACGCGTAGCGGACCACGTTCCGTGGGTAAGCCCGAGCCGGAGGGAGCGTTACTTGACACCCCGTCATGCAGTGCCCTAGTCGGCACCTTCATAGGCCCTCAGCCGGCCTCGTCATGCAGTGCCCCAGTCGACACCTTCATAGGCCCTCAGCCGGCCTCGTCATTCAGTGCCCCAGTCGGCACCTTCATAGGCTCCCAACTGGCCTCGTCATTCAGTGCCCTAGTCGGCACTCTCTCTCTTCAAGGGTCCTCAGTTGGCGCTAATATGCCCCAGCATGCAACACAACCACTCCCTGACACCAGACTACCAGAAGTTGTACGGGGTCGGCGCAGGACTGGAGCCATCCTGGTCTCACACGACGGATATCTCACCGAGGTATTGATCTTCCTGCCATACCCTGTCCCCCAGTACGACAACCACATACACTGGTGTCAGGCTGAGCGGCGCCAAACGACGCTAGCCATTAAGTTGACAGTGCCCCTTTCCTTAACACAGTATACGCTACTTTAACCTGCCACCTCTGGGCATGCATCACCTTGTCCTTGCTATATGGCAATCGGTGGCAGGCGAGGCAGGAACTATCAGCTTCCCCGGCTATATAAGCCTCCTCACTCCTCATTCCTCAGGTACGCACAATAGTGCATTCCTACTGTTCTATTGCTTTCCATTGCCACCGTCGAGTACTGACTTGACCGTCGGAATGCCTGGCAGGAGATTTTTCCCGGCGGGTTCTAACAGTCTTTGCCTTGTAGGATCGGAGTGCGCCAGCTCGGCAGACAGCCTCAACGACCTTACGCTCCCCGAAGGACTAAGAGATGTATATTTCTTGCGTCGAAAAGAATACAATCTGGGTTAGAACTCTGATCAAACCACTGTAGCTTTGGCTGAACAAAATTGGTAACCCACGGATGTATGTTTTCTAGATTAAGCACTTCTCGAGAATAAGTGCGATCTTAATCAAACACTCTGATTAGATTACCATAGCTTTGAGTTGGCGAAATTGTAAGACAAAGAAATTTAAGCTTTCTAGATCAAATTCAATCTTGGTCAACACTCCAATTATATGATCATAACTTTGTCTTGGTGGAAGCAAAAAACCAAGGAATGCATGCTCTCTAGATCAAACGATTCTCAAAATAGATGCAATATTTGCCAAACTTCAATCTAACCTTTGTAACTTTTAGTTCAGCACGATTAAGAGGCCTAACAAGGATGCATGGTTCCAAAGGATAACGTGGTCGTGTTGTGCAATAGAAACTTTGCCAAACGTGTTACATAACCTTTGTCTTTCATCGTGAAGGATATTCCATCATCAATTATTGAAGGATGAGATCCGTCTTCTCCAGAATTGCCTTCATCTTTAATTTTGTACATTACAAAATTTATACTCGAGTTACATTCGAGTCTTAAACTAATTTTAACAGAAATAATTAAAAAAACCGACACGCAGGTCGCAATCACAATAGGGTTCTGGAAGGAGGAGCTTGGAGAAGCTGCTGCCTAGACCCTAGGTTGACCAAAAGATCTTCTCATTGGCTTGAGAAGATCTTAGTAGGGCCATGACTAATCACACTTAATTTTCTTGTATATTTTATTTTTGCTTATATGTATGTGATGCATGTTAGTATAGAATAGAATATACATGAGTGTATGTGATGCACATGTAATGTGGGAACCACATTTTGATGTGCACCTAGTACACATTTAGGTTAAATTAGATTTAATAAATGCCTTGATACGATGCACATCATCGATTAGATTAGATCTAAATCGAAATCAACTCGTATATGCCTAACGAGCCTTGATACCCATCACTACCATGATCATATGCGATTGTTGAATCTGCCAAAGCAGAGCAATGCATTTAATCTTGGTGGGATGCGGAGGGACAACCTTGGTCCCGCCTATCACGCTTGGGTTAGATTGAGCTCAATTAGATTGAGTAACTAGTTAGCTCAATTGGATCGAGCCTAACTATAGGCATATTCCAATAGTTGGAAAGGTAGGACAAGATCGCATTTATCAATAGTCTTGGGCGATTTAGCCAAAGCTAACTCAAGATTATTCATAAATGTTAATTCTTGATCCTATAAACAAGAGTTGCATAGAGATTAATTGGTAATTGGTACCTACCGATCATACTAAGTCTTGGCGATTTAGCCAAAGCTAACTCAAGGCGTAGTATGATGTGGATCTTGACCTACGAGAATTATAGTTAGTTGGTGTGGATCTAGTAGTGTGGTTTACCACATCTATGACTCGATTCTACCAAAGCCCTATAATTCAGTGGGAGCATCATTTAATTAAAGGCCTAGTTAAATGATAAATATGATACAATGGTGGATATTTATTCTCTGTATTTTATGTTGTAGATTACCATGACAAACGCGAACACTCTCTCTCTGCGATCTGTCCTTGAGAAGGACAAGCTCACTGGAGCTAATTTCCTGGACTGGTACAGGAACTTGAGGATAGTCCTCAAACAGGAACGTAAGCTGTACGTTCTAGAGCAAGCAGTTCCTGAAGCACCACCACCCTCAGCCATCCGTAGCGTTAGAGATGCTCATCAGAAGCATCAAGACGACGCGTTAGACGTGTCGTGCCTAATGCTATGCTGCATGTCCTCTGAGCTTCAGAAGCAACACGAGAACATGAATGCTTACGATATGATTGGCCACCTCAAGCAATTATATCAAGGGCAGCAAGGCATGAGAGTTTTGAAGTGACTCAGGCCCTCTTTTCATGCAAGATGAAAGAGGGAACCTCTGTAGGAACTCACGCACTCAAAATGATTGGGTACGTCGAGAACCTCGAGAGGTTGGGGTTCCCTTTGGGCCAAGAGCTGGCTACCGATCTGATCCTGCAATCGTTGCCGGAAAGTTACCGTCAATTCGTCATGAATTACAACATGAACGAATTAGACAAACCACTGCCCGAGATACTCAGCATGTTAAAACTGCTGAGCCTAATCCACCACTGCCAAGTCCAGTACCGCCCTAATGGTACAAAAGGCAAGGGTAAGGGCAAGGGTAAGGGCAAGTGGAAGTCCAAAGGTAAGGGTAAGACCCAAACCAAGGGCGAAGCCAGCTCTTCAACACTCAAACCTAAAGGTGGGGTTGCTAAGGATGCTACCTGCTTCCACTGCGGTAAGACTGGGCATTGGAAGCGAACTGCAAGGTATACCTGGAAGATCTGAAGAAGAAGAGAAGTGAGACTTCTACTTCAGGTATAAATGTTATAGAAGTCAACCTTTCTATTTCTACATCATGGATATTAGATACTGGATGTGCTTCTCACATTTGTACTAATGTGCAGGCGCTGAGAAATAGCAGGGCATTGGCCAAGGCGAGGTGGACCTACGAGTAGGCAATGGAGCAAGGGTTGCTGCTGTTGCTATAGGGACTTACTTTCTATCTCTACCCTCTGGGCTTGTACTGGAATTGAATAACTTTGTTATGTACCTGTACTAACAAAGAATATCATTTCATTCATGTTTAGATAACAAAGGTTTTTCATTCATAATAAAGGACAAATGTTGTTCTGTTTATTTAAAGGATATGTTCTATTGTAGCGCACATCTGATGAATGGCCTCTATATTCTAGACTTAGAGAGCCCTATCTATAACGTGAATACCAAGAGTTGAGATCAAATGAGTTGAACCCAACCTATCTCTGGCACTGTCGCTTAGGCCACATAAATGAGAGTCGCTTGTCCCAGCTCCATAAGGATGGTTTGCTGGACTCATTTGATATTGAATCATATGAGACATCGATTATGCCTTCTAGGCAAGATGACTAAGACTCCCTTTAGTGACATAGCGAAAGAGCGACAGACTTGTTAGGACTCATACATAGTGATGTATGTGGCCCTTTCAATGTCGCTGCCAGAGGTGTTACAGGTACTTCATCACATTTACTGATGACTTCAGTAGATATGGCTATGTGTATTTGATGACACATAAGTCTGAATCCTTTGAAAGTTCAAAGAATTCAGAAATGAAGTACAGAACCAACTTGGCAAGAGTATTAAGATACTTCGATCAGATCGAGGTGGAGAATACTTGAGCCATGAGTTTCGTGACTACCTAGCTGAGTCTGGGATTCTATCCCAACTCACTCCCCCTGGAACACCACAGTGGAATGGTGTATCCGAAAGGAGGAATCGTACCTTATTAGATATGGTACGATCTATGATGAGTCACGCAGATCTTCCTATATCCTTTTGGGGATATGCTCTAGACCACGGCAGCGTTCACACTAAACCGTGTTCCATCAAAGGCTGTCATGAAGACACCATATACGATATGGACGGGAGGAGTCCCAAGATGTCTTTCATGAGGGTTTGGGTTGTGAGG
>JAGFNQ010003565.1:0-81650 GCA_024364735.1 Boesenbergia rotunda
AAGAGTGAAGTTGAGAGACTCAAGAGTGTTCTTGAGAAATTCTCAACTAGCTCTAAAACCTTAGACATGATCCTAAACTCCCAAAGGGTGGTTTACAACAAGGCCGGTATATGTTACCGACCTAAGGAACCAACCTTTGTATCATTAATGTCAAGAACCCAATTTAGAGCACAAGATGATTCTAGGGTTCAAAAGGTTAGGAAGAAAATAACTAAGGTATAGGTGCCAAAGTCTTTACTTGAAGGTTCATTAGGTCTCAAAATTTGGGTACCTAAAGCTTCCATATTTCGAATTGTATAGCTTGTTTTGAGGGGGAGCATCTATCAACATGGGTGGTTGATAGTTGGTGCTCCAAACACATAGCCATTTCTTGCTAGGAATGTGCTTACCATTTCATCAAATTCACATGGATGGTTTAGATTAACACATAACTTGCTTTTGCCATGGATTGCTTAGGATAATAAGTTTTTCTTGTTGCAAGTTATGTTTTCCTGCAAGTTATGGTTTATGATATGCTTTATCTCAAGCTTAAGGCGTTTTGTTTGGTGAACATGATCGAGTATGCCATGATTTTCTTGTATGTGTTATAGAACATGAATGCGTATTAAAGAACAAGTATGTACACATGAGTTAGTATTGATTCAAAAATCACTATGAAAACTTCACCATACATCATTAGACAAAGAACATGAACTTAAGGTCTATGACTTATTTGTTCAAACCTGATATGTTTCATGTGCCGAATACTAAATGGATTATCAAGTTTGGGTTGTCATATGCCTAACACTTAGTTGATCAGAACCCAAGAATAACTTGGATTATCAAAATTGTTTGGTATAAACATGATCATGCTGAATATATACAAATCATACAAATCTGCTTTTGGTTTTTCATAGAAATTCATGAATTTTCTTATTAGTAAAGTACAACTTTATGATGATGAACTCATTGTGATCAAAGGAGCATGAGTAGTTTCCTGTAGACATTATACTATGCTTCACTTTGATACAAACTTGATTGGAACCATGAACTTGATACACACACTTAGAACTATGAATTTTTCAATCCAAATCTATGAATTATCAAAATTGATCAAAACTTGGAAACATGTTATAAACATACAAACTGATGAAAATTTGGAAATTTTGATCATGCTTTTTATACTAATTTGATCATATCTTCTGTATCATGAAATCTGATCATGTTTTGGAAATTTGATATTAGTATCATATTTTGGTAATTGGTTGAAGAAATATATTTTTGATTAAAGGAAACCATTTAGGATCGTTGGATTAAATCTAATTGGATTAGGTTTTAGGAGTGGTTAAGAGGTGAAACAAACAAGTTTTGGAACATATCAGACCTCTGAAATTTCATTTCTGAAATCTGGTCGAAAGACACATTCTGTATCAGACCTGATCGGTCCACCGACCGATCAGGACTCACCCTGATCGGTCCACCGACCGATCAGGACTCACCCTGATCGGTTTGGTGACCGATTAGATCATCACTGATCAAAGGTATCAGGCTAATTCTCAGTCTGATCCTCTTTTCATCAAATTGTATCAGATTATTGATCATACTGATACACACGAATTTGATACAAACCATTTACCATTGAAGCATACTCGATCACCCATTGGTACAAACCTGGTACTAAGAGAGCACAAATTTGGTTAAATGGTAAAATATGGGTAGGAAGTTTTAGGACCCTTGATTCTCAGAAATTTTTTTGAAACATCGAGTGCTGAAATGAAGTTTGGCTACTCATACTGAACCTAATATTGATTTGATACAAATCTATGTTGGAATATTTAAATTCATAAGAAAAGGTTTGTTGAGTCCTGACTCTTGTTCTTAATGTCGTGTTTCAGAAATGTTTCTAAAATATCGAATATCAATAGAGTCCTCTCCTCTGTTATGGAATGCAAATTGTTAATGCAGTCTGATCAGGAACGTATCAGAGTTTCCGAAATTTTTCTAAAATCTGATCACTCCCCAGACTAATCAGATATACTTCTATATCACGTAATCAACAGACCTGGTTGGTCACGGAGACCAATCAAGACTATGTTTCAGATACAGTTGCATTCCTTACTCATCCTATGAAGCATATACGTATTTGACCACGATATACTTCTGTATATGTCTTCACATGGAAGTCCAAGTGTTAATGCAGTCCGATCTTGAACGAATTAGAATTATAGAATTTTTTTTGAAAATTGATCGTTCATAGATAAATCAAAAATTTTTCTGTATCGATCATCAGTCTGATGGAACTATGATAATTATTGTCATATGATGCATATACATTGTTGCCATGATACATTTATGGTATATGCCTCTCATATGCAATTCCAAAATCATCCTTTGACTTACTTGTCATATGAAACATATACATGTTTGACCATGATATTATTCTGTATATGTTTTCATGTGCGATTCAAAAATTATCCTTTGATTATTCTGGGTTTGGGGAGAGACCCGTGTTTGAGGGGGAGGTATGTTCAAACTTAATAATCATACCCTTTTCGATGTTTGACAAGGGGGAGAAAATGGTTGATTAAGTTTAGGGTTATTGTAGGGGGAGGACTTTGATTCCCTTATGATAATTGAACTGCCTTCAATTGATCATCAATGCCTAAACTTAAATCGGGTTATCAAACAACAAAAAGGGGGAGATTGTTGATGCAGTCTGATCCTGATTGTTGTTTTGGTGTTGACACCGATTTAAGTTTGGTTAAACGAATGGGGATTAAGTCCTAGTCGCGGACTGGGCACGAAATCCTAGCTTGGAGGGCTAGGTGAGAAAAGTCATAACTTGGAGGGTTAGGTATGGAAAAGTCCTAGCTTGGAGGGCTAGGTGAAAAGTCCTAACTTGAAGGGTTGGGTGAAAAGTCCTAGCTTGGAGGGCTAGGTGAAAAGTCCTAACTTGGAGGGCAAGGTGAAAAGTCCCAACTTGGAGGGTTAGGTGAAAAGTCCTAGCTTGGAGGGCTAGGTGAAAAGTCCTAGCTTGGAGGGCTAGGTGAGAAAAGTCATAACTTGGAGGGTTAGGCATGGAAAAATTTTAGCTTGGAAGGCTAGGTGAAAAGTCCTAACTTGGAGGGTTGGGTGAAAAGTTCTAGCTTGAAGGGCTAGGTGAAAAGTCCTAACTTGGAGGGTTAGGTGAAAAGTCCCAATTTGGAGGGTTAGGTGAAAAGTCCTAGCTTGGAGGGCTAGGTGAAAAGTCCTAGCTTGGAGGGCTAGGTGAAAAGTCCTAACTTGGAGGGTTGGGTGAAAAGTCCTGGCCTGGAGGGCTAGGTTGATGAAATCCCGGCTTGGAGGGCCAGGTCCTAGCCTGGAGGGCTAGGTTGATGAAATCCCGGCTTGGAGGGCCAGGTCCAAGCTTCGAGGGCTAGGTTTATGAAATCCGGGCTTGGAGGGTCAGGTCCTAGCTTGGAGGGCTTGGTTGGATGAAATCCTAGCTTGGAGGGCTAGGTTGGAGTCCCTGGATCGGTCTGGTGACCGATCAGGGAAGTTGGCACGGTGCTCCTTCGTGGATCGGTCTGGTGACCGATCCAGCGATGACTGATCGGTGAGGTGACCGATCAGGGAACACACAGTGAGGTTGTGAACCTACTGCTCGGCTCCTGATCGGTCTGGTGATCGATCAGGGAGCATGCAGTTCACTCACTGCTTTGCTCCTGAACGATCTAGTGACCGATCAGGGAGCTCACAGTGAGTTGAGTTCCCCTGCTGCTCTGCTCCTGATCGGTCCGGTGACCAATCAGGGAGCATGCAGTAGGTTTGGAGAACCTTACTGATATGCTCCTGATCGGTCTGGTGACCGATCTGGAACACTGTTCAGACCGTTCTGGTGAACGATCAAGCGTCGCGGACTCCGTCTTACAACCGATCAGGATGGAGCCTGATCGGTCAGGTCACATCCTGATCGGTCTGGTGACCGATCAAGTCACAGCCTGATCGGTCGGGTGACCGATCAGGTCACAGCCTGATCGGTCCGGTGACCGATCAGGCCTATGTAGCCACGAAAGATAGGAGTCCCAGCAAAGCTGTGGATCGGTCTGGTGACCGATCCACGAGCCCTGGATCGGTCCGGTGACCGATCACTTTAATTCAAAATGCACTGTCAAACGCTCTGATCACGTCTGAACACATCTGTTTATCTGTGCTTAATCTATGATACTTGATTCTCTGCTTGATATGATGTGCTAATGCTCTGATTAAGTGTGCAGGTGACAGGGATGGATTCAAACACTCAAGGAGAGTCAATGGAAGCCTTTCCTTGGAGCAGGTTTGTCCATTTGCCATCTCAGGTTGCAACGGCTGGAACTGCTGACTGGAGCTTGACTGAGGAAAGCTCAGGGAGTCCAGGGAGAGCTCAGTGGTAGCTGGCTATGGCAGGTGAGCAGCTGGAGGCTGCAGTGAGGTGGTGACCTGGAGATTGGTGAGCTGAGACTTAAGAGCTTCGTGGAGAACAAGTCTCAGTAACGTTACAGCTTGCGTTCTTACGACATCTTGTGTTCTGCTCTTGCGACAACTCTGTTCCGTCATCTTGAGCAAGCAACTGCGATTCTTGAAACAACCTTCTGTTACTTGGGTACTTGGGAGAAGAGAAATAAGAAGCTTGAGTCTATCAGCGAGAAGACACGAAGAGGAGAGTCTTGCGTGAGATCTGCGCTGGGTGGAGCTCGGAGAGGTTTGCTTGTGTTCTTGTGATTCTAAGTGCTAAGTAAGATCTTTTTTGTGTTTCCTGTACTTTACACTTCATCATCTTGAAACATTGTGGAGAGGTTACTCCACCGAGAAGGAGGTTGCTTTCTATCCGGATTTTTCGGGGCTTGATCTGCCGACGATCAAGGGATCGCCCACCTTAAGGGCACGCCAAGGAGTAGGGGCAAGTTATCCCCGAACCTTGTATATCCTCTTGTTAGCGTTCTTGTTTGTGCTTAGCTTAGGGTGTAATTTCTACAATACTCTGTTTTGTGTTATTTGCTTCCGCTGCTACTAAACGTTTAAGTGCAAAAAATCGAGAAGTGTTAAAGTTCAAGTGTCTGGCTACATTCACCCCCCCTCTCTAGCCATCCAAGTTCCAACAAAAGATGTGTTGGAATTGGTTCATTCTGATTTGTGTGGTCCTATGTCTATCCAGGCTAGAGGTGTCTTTGAATATTTTTTCTCATTTATAGACGACTATTCAAGGTATGGATATATTTACTTGATGTGCCGCAAGTCTGAATGCTTTGATAGGTTCAAAGGATTCAAGGTTGATGTGGAGAAACGTCAAGGTAAAAGTATCAAGACACTACGGTCTAATCGTGGTGGTGAGTACCTCTTGGGAGAGTTTAGGAGTTACTTATCAGAGGCTGGGATTCAATCCCAATTGTCCGCACCTGGTATACCCCAACAGAATGGTGCGGCGGAGCGAAAGAATATGACTCTTATGGAGATGGTTAGATCGATGATGAGTTTTTCGGAGTTACCGAATTCGTTCTGGGGATATGCTCTGGAAACGACAGTGCACATTCTGAACTTGGTACCTTTTAAATCAGTACCCTCTACTCCCACAGAGTTGTGGACTGGGCGTAAGCCTAGTCTGAGACATATTCGAATTTGGGGTAGTCCAACACATGTGCTGAAGGGAGGCGTTGATAAGTTGAAATCTCGTACAGAAGTACGCTTGTTCGTAGGCTATCTTAGAGGAACGAATGGTGGTTTATTTTATAGTCCTAATGATTGGAAAGTCATTGTTAGCACGAATGCATGATTTTTAGAAGAAGACTATGTGATGAACCACAAGCCCATGAGTAAGATTGTTCTAGAGGAAATGGAAGGGGGAAGTTCCTACTTCAGTACCAACAGTACAGGAGGACATACCACAAGTGACTGCACCTAGTGTCACAGAGGATACTGTTAGGATGTATACTAAAAGCCTTGCTTTTATATAGACATCTACATTTTGAAAAAGAATCACAATATCACTGTTTGCATGTTTATATTAGTATGCGCATATTGTCTGATACTTTACATTGTAGATAACATGGTGTGTGGTGTCGCACAAAAGATCATGTTATCAGTCCCTTGTAAAGTATAAGTAGAGGCTCACAACCGAGATGGATTTGGAAAACCATCGGGATGGTTGTAGTGTAATTTGATGTTGGGTTATCTTAACCATAAAATTACACTAGTGCACTTTGTGTGTATTGAGCAGGACTGACATATAGGCGATTCAATTTGTACTGACTTTATAATTGAATTAGACCTCAGTTATTATGGAGTACATGCTCTGAATCCCGATATAATAATGGGCACATGTACTTAATATTTATTTCTTTGATTTACCAATGGGCGAGATTTATGTGTCAAATCGATAGACATGGTAAGTTGGGAAATAATATTATTTGCATGGTGTGTCGTTGATTATAGAAGAAAATCGTGTCCTGGTAAGTCGGGTTGATGATGCCCCCTTGAGGAGCTCATAAGGTTCATCATGTTAAATCCTGCAGGTGGACTTGGTTCGACATGATGATAAGGTTGAGTGGTACTACTCAAGGAGTTAGATGTTGATTAATTAAATTGTTAGTAATTTAATTAATCAACGGGCATTCGATATCTTAAACACGGGGAGATACTTCTACTCATAATAGGTGAAGCTCATATTTAAATATCGGGGTTGGTGAGGTAGTTCAACGAGGATCCTTTAGTGGAATGAATCTTCATTAATGGATCGAGCCTTGATCCATTAGGTGGCCAAGACCCAACTCCTCCTCATAGTCTCTATTGTAGCCCCTATATATACCCATGTAGTCATGAGACCAAATAATCCAATTGATCATCCAACCCTAAGCCTCTCATCTCCTCTTCTTTCTCTCTCTTCTCTCTCCTAGGACACCTAATGGCAAGGAAGGAGTTCTCCTCCTTTCTTCTCTTTTCTTCCCTTCTTCTACACCCTTTGGTGGCCGGCGATCACAAGGACAAGGAGGAGTCTTCTCTTCCTTTTGTGGTGCGGCGAGAAGAAGAAGAATTGAGGGCGGCCGGAGTAGGAGGAGAAGGGAACCTTCTTGGTGGCGTCGGCGCCGCAAGCAAGAAGTTGTGAGGAGCTTGGGTCGGGTAGGGTTGGTGAAGGAGAGCTCTCTTCTTCTTCCTCTTCACCTCTTGGCTGGCGCATCGTTAGAGCAAGGAAGAGGACCGGCGGCTTGAGGGGAAGGAAGTGTGGTCGGCGGCGCTAAGTAAGGGAAGGAGGTGAACTTTCCTTATTTGTGGTTGGAGCAAGCAAGGGATTGGTTAGTGGCCATGGTGACTTCGGTTCTTGGTAGATCGTCGCCCACACGACGTCCAAGAAGAGAGAGCCATACAGTAGAAGATCGCGAGATAAATGGGAAGGTATAACTTCTCCCATGGCTCTTTGATCTTATTATTTCATGTGATTGTTTAATTACATGTTGTTTAATTAATTATCATTGTTATTAATTATTTGTTAATTAATTATGATAATTAATTATTTTGGACCCCGATGATAAACACAAAAATCGGCGATCCGCTCATCGTCTATTCCGCAGCTAATCGGTTGGACGAGATTGATCGCTAGAATAACTTGGTTATTCAAGCGATCGCTCGAATCGGTTAGCACGATGATGAGACGGTCGTTTGGGAAATATGTCTATATTCGGATTGAAAATTTTTAATCCGTGGACACGGAGAGGTTTTCCATGCGCGACCCGGAATCCACGACCATCAGATACATAGGTAGTACCTCGTCGTAGTGGGAGAGTTGTTAGACAACCTGACAGATTCATGTTCTTGGGAGAGTCTTCGGACTTGGTCCCTGGTGAACATGAACATAATCCTTAGACCTATGACGAGACACTCTAAGATAAAGATGCGGTATCTTGGCAAAAGGCGATGAATTTTGAGATAGAATCCATGGATTCTAATCAAGTCTGGGAGCTAGTAGAACCACCTGATGGTGTAAAAGCCATTGGATGCAAGTGGATCTACAAAAGAAAGAGAGGATCAGATGGGAAGGTGGAAACCTTTAAAGCTAGGCTTGTTGCGAAAGGGTATACTCAGAAAGAGGGTATCGATTATAAGGAGACCTTTTCGCCGGTAGCTATGCTTAAGTCTATCCGGATTCACTTGTCTATTGCCGCTCATATGGATTATGGGGTTTGGAAGATGGATGTCAAGACGGCTTTCCTTAACGAAAGTCTTGAGGAAAACATCTATATGAAGCAACCAGATGGGTTCATTGCAAAGGGCAAAGAGCATCTTGTGTAAGCTTAATCGGTCCATTTATGGATTGAAGTAAGCTTCAAGATCTTGGAACATCTGGTTTGATGAGGTAATCCAGTTATACGGATTTATTCAAAGTCCGGATGAATCATGTATATACAAGAGATGTGATGGAAACGTAGTGGTGTTTCTTGTACTTTACGTAGATGACATTTTGCTCATTGACAACAATGTCAATGTGTAGTCAGACGTAAGGGTATGGTTGTCCAAGCAATTTAATATGAAGGGCATGGGAGAAGCTGGTGTTGGTGCAAGATGCATCAGTGATGTCCACCTCTAGTGTTTCAATGTTTAACAATATGCTTAAGTTGGTGATACATTGAACAAGGGAAGGGTAAGTCAAGAGATCAGTACCAAAGTGAAGGAAAGTCCTAGTTAACCTAGGTAATAAGTCCTGGTTCGAAGAATTGGGCACTAAGTCTCGGCCGAGGGCTGGGCACCGAAGACCTGACCGAGGGTTGGGCACGAAGTCCTGATTCGAGGAATTGGGCAATAAGTCCTGGCCGAGGGCTGGGCACCGAAGTCATAACATAGGGTTGGGCAGTAAGTCCTAGTCACGGACTGGGCACGAAGTCCTGGTGAGTGAAGCTGGGAAAAAGTCCTGGTGAGTGAAGCTGGGCAAAAGTCCAACTGGATGGGCCGGGTGGCGACCTTCTCCTAAGAGGAGTAGGCGAAAGGCGCGTTCCCCGGGAAGGGTACATAGGTGTCGGTTCGACCTAGGGCTTCGTGGGAAATATGAAGTCAGAACTAATTCGTTAAGGTTTAGAGTATATATGTGTTTGCCTTGTGTTTGTGCATTTTACAGGTACCTAGAATTTGAGGCAAAGCAGGTAAACAAACACAAATGAAGCTGAAGTCATCATCCTGGGCACCCCCAATGAGCCAGGTGCCTTAAGCATTCAGGCGCCCTGGAAGGTCTAGGGCACCCTAGACTAGTCCTTATCACCTGTTGCGAGTTCTTCACGAGGATGAGTGTTGACCATGGCTTGTGAGGCGCCCCATACAACACAGGCGCCCGAGCTAAAGCTATATAAAGGGGTTCGACCCCTCAACTCAGTACAACAATCACAACGACATTCTAAGCATTCCGAGCGAAAGAAAAGTGCTAGAGACGAAGCCCTACGACCAAGGAGGCTCCAGGAGGAAGTGCGTGGCACTTCGGAGTTCTAGATCGGCCGGGATCGTTGACTCTTTGTTTGATTTGAATTTAATTTCTATATTTACTTTCCTTATCTTTTTGATTGTAAAACGTGCACTGTAAGATGAGTTTCTCTGCCTCCGAAAAGTCCGGAAAGGAGACCATTAGTGGACGGGTGTTTCCTGTGCTTAGGCTTTGGATGTACTAACCCTGGGGGGTTGGGAACCAAGTAAAAAATCCGTGTGCATCTGTGTCATTTCATTTTTAATTCTTTCTGTTTTCCACTGCTACTAACTCTGTATCTGGAACGAATGATCGAATTTACGACAAGTTTTCGCAAATTTTTACAAGTCAATATTCAACCCCCTCTATCGACGGCACCGGTCATCACAAGTGGTATCAGAGCCTGGTAGCTCTTCACCAGGCTAACCGCCGACGAAGCAAAAGACGCTAGGAGTTGAGGGGGAGCCCAGGGGTGAATCAGGTATATTTTTTTAAGTATGTCAATTTTCAAATTTCATATTACATGTTTCAAGTGCAGGGAGAGAGGACACTATAAAAATCAGTGTTCTACTCGTAAGACTCGATCTTCACCACCAGTGGCAAAGGAGGATCAACGCCCGGAGTCCGGAGGGACAAGGGTCAAATCAAGTGTTTAAAAAGTCAAAAGGACGGACACTACAAGAATCAGTGTCCGTCCAAGGTACAAAAAGTTTATGTTTGTAAAGATTTTCAAATTCCTGCATAGTCATATGATAATTTAGATAAGTTAGATAATTTTTTTGAAAAATTAAACTTTTTGTATAGTCAAATTAATATTTTGCATAGCCAATTACCAAATGTAGATAATATTAAAATATCAGAAATTAACCTTTTAATCTTTAATATCAATGCAATAATTTTTAGAATTAATTCTAATAATTTTTCTGATAATATTAATGAAAATTTTGAAAATAATAAAGATAATTCTGAAGATTTTTCTGAAGATATTAAAGATAGTTCTAAGGATAATGATGATATCAAAGATAATTCTGAAGAATTTTCTGAGGATATAAAAGATATTTCTGAGGATAATAATAAATCTATTATTAATTCTATTATTTTATTTGAAGATAATCCTGATAATCTAGAAACTTCTGTAGATGAGAATGAAGATTTAATTAATATTGATTTCCTGGTTAATTCTGCTAACTTCTTGGATATTAATTATGAAACATTAATTAACAACCCTGAAAATTACTCTATTTACTATGAAGATATAGAAGAATATGACCTTGATGATGAGGATGAGGAGGAAGATGAATTTTCTAGAATCAAGACTATAGTTAATAAAATCTATAAAAATTCAAACAAAGTAGAAGCGTTAGAAAAGCTTGAAAAATTAAATGAAGAAGAAATAGTAGATAAATCAGACATTTTTGAAATAATGAAAATTAAACCCACAACTATTAACTAACCCAGAAATTTTGAAACTTAAATCAAATTAAATCTTAACAACCTTAATTAAATCTTAATTAATTTTGACCTTAATTTAATCCTTAATTTTTACGTTAAATTAATCCTTAATTATTTTAACTTAATTAATCCTAATTAATCTTTAACAACTTAAATTAAACCCAAATTAACTATTAATTCTCAACAATTAAACCTTAATTAAGTTCCAATTAATTCTTAATTAACTTAACTCCAATTAATTCTTAATTAACATAACTCCAATTAATTCTTAATTAACTTAAATCTAATTAATTCTTAATTAACTTAAACTCAATTAATCCTTAATTAACGTAAAACCAAGAATGCTTAATTAATCCAATTAATCCTTAATTAATTTAAATCCAATTAATTCTTAATTAATTTAATTTCAATTAATCTTAGTTAACTTAAATCTAATTACTTCTCTAATTAATCCTTAAATAAGTTTAACCTCTAATTAAATCTTAATAACTTAAACTCCAACTAAATAAAATATTACCCAACTGCAACAATCAATTTAATAAAATTAAGTATATCAATGTGAGTTGGCATATTCACGGGTTCACACGACATGTATCAAATCGTGAATTTGATACATTATTAGAAACTTAAGTAAAATGTTTTGACTTGTTTGACTCATTCATAACTGCCATGCTCATGCATTTGCTATTTTTTAAAATATATGTCATGACATTCATGTTTAAATTTCTGCATGATTTAGAACGATTAGTTAAGGACAAAAGACTTACTTGAAACTTGAACAACATAATATTAGGTGGAGTTGAGATGATAGTACGTTAGGAAAACCCTTCTAATAAGGTCAAGTGGGGTAAGGTGTACCCTACTTAGTCTGTTTAGTCTGGTGGAACTAGCCGAAGCTACCAATTCAAAATCTAAGCTAGTTAGACCAAAATTTCTCAAGAAGTAATTTGAAAAGGAACTTTCGGTAAAAGGCTTTGTCAAGGAAAGGGTTGTTGCTCCAATAAGGCTACGACCAAAGAAGGCCTTTGTGCCTCGCCAAGACCTGGAAGCCAATTATCGAAACTCATTTTTAAATTACTATTTGATAAATTTGAATCTAACACAAGTTTTAATTAAATATTAGATTTAACATTAATTCAAAGAAAAATTACTCATGCATCTCATAATACACCCATAAGGCAACTATGCTTGATTGTACTGAGACATTTAGAATGAGTGAGATGTTAAAGACTAATAAATTGAAAGGTGCTTTTCAAAATTATTTTCAAAATTTTTAGGATATTTTTCTAAAAATCTACTCTCAAAATAATGTTTTAACATAATAATGTTTTTATGGATTTCATGCTTGTCTGATTGCTTATATACAATACATTTTCAAAATTATATCCTTTTGAAAAATTGTTTGACTTACACAATTAGACACAAGCCTTTTAGGTCAACACTAAAGCCCTTTAAGACACTTAGATAGAGTCAGACGGTGTCGGATATAGGGGGAGTTTAAAAAAAAAAGGTTAGTTTTTTTCTTTCAAAACCTTATGCTTTAAAAATTTATTATCATCTCAAAATAAGGTTTTCAAAAATTGTTTCAAAAACCTTGTCATATCACTATCTCTTTGAAAAATTATCATACTATCATTCTAAAATGTTTTTCGAAAACTTTGCTTTAAAAATTACTATCATTTCAAAATGCATTTTAAATTGTGCTTATTTCCCTTTTGATTTTTATAAACCCTAAAGACACAAAGGAAGTCTTCTTCATGATCTACATGAACTCTTAGGATGTGTCAGATTTAGGAGGAGTCTAAGTCAAAAGAAAACTTTCTGACAATTATCTTTCAAAAATTTTTTGATAATTATTTTATGAAATTATTAAATATTTCCATTGATATGAATTAAACGCTAAAGACTCAGAGAAAAATTACTTGTAGTCAATAAGCTTCCGAGGATTGTGTCAAGTTTAGGGGGAGGTCAAATTAAAAGAATTATGGAATATTTCAAATGTTTTCATACACTATTTTCAGAATTTTTTTGAAAACATAAGTATTTTCTTTTTAAAATACTATCATTTTAAAGTCATTTTTTCTTAAAAATCACTCTAAAAAAACTTGTCTTTTTTATGGAATCACATTTGAAAATAATATTTACTTGAGTTTGGAGAATTTTTAGGACACTTAGGGAAATGCCCTTGTAGTTAACAAGGTTTCCTAGGATTGTGTCAGACTGAAAAAGAAACCAAGTCAGGTAAAATATTGAGTTCTCAAAACAAAAATTTCATTAAAAAGACTTTCTTGCAAAAATATTTTAAGTGCAAAATATTTTGCAAAGTACTAATATTTTTCTAAAGTGCAAAACATTTTTCAAAAGTACTAATATTTTACTAAAGTGCAAAATATTTTTCAAAATACTAATATCTATTAAGTGCAAAATATTTTTCAAAGCACTAATACTTTTTCTAAGCACAAATTTTTCTAAGTGAAAATCTTTTCTAAGCACAAATTTTTCTAATTGAAAATCTTTTTCAAAGTACAATTTTTTTTTAAAATCTGTTCCAAATGGAAATGTTTCTAAGGCAATATTTTTCTAACTGCAAAATTTTCTAAGTTCAAAATATTTTTCTAAAAGTACAAAATATTTTTCCAAGTGCACAATACTTTTCACAGTACAAGTTTTCTTGTGCAATTTAAGTCTTAGTTTTTTTAAACTAGTACTTAGTTTTTTAAACAAAAAGAAGTTTCAAAATATTTTTTCAAAGAATTATACTGAGTACCATCAAAAGGAAAAGAATTTTTTAAACGTTTCATTGTTGGTGCAAGTATTTTGTCATTTTTTTGATGTATGACAATGGGGGGAGAGAGCTTAAGTTAGAAATTTTTTAAATTGTTTTCTCCCAAGGATCAAAGGTTAAATCAAAATGTTTTTCCAAGGAGAGAGCTTATGTTAGAAATTTTTTTTACTCCCAAGGGTCAATGTTTAAATTAAAATGTTTTTTCAAGGATCAAAACTTAGATCAATTTTTCCCAGTTTATACCAAGGATCATAACTTAACCCTTTAATCCAATCTAACTTAAGATATTTTCAAACATCAAAAAGGGTGAGATTGTTGGAGCAAGATGTATCAGTGATGCCCTCCTCTAGTGTTTCAATGTTTAACAATATGCTTAAGTTGGTGATACATTGATCAAGGGAAGGGTGAGTCAAGAGATCAGTACCAAAGTGAAGGAAGGTCCTTGTTAACCTAGGCAATAAGTTCTGGTTTGAAGAATTGGGCACTAAGTCCTGATCATGGATTGAGCACTAAGTCCTGGCCGAGGGTTGGGCACCGAAGAGCTAACCGAGGGTTGGGCACAAATCTTGATTCGAGGAATTGGGCAATAAGTCCTGGCCAAGGGCTGGGCACCGAAGTCCTGACATAGGATTAGGAAATAATTCTTGGTCGCAGACTAGGCACGAAGTCTTGGTGAGTGAAGTAGGGCAAAAGCCCTGGTGAGTGAAGCTAGGCACGAAGTCCTGGTGAGTGAAGTTGGGCAAAAGTCCTGGTGAGTGAAGCTGGGCAAAAGTCCAACCGGATAGGTCGGGTGGCAACCTTCTCCTGAGAGGAGTAGGTTAAAGGCGCATTCCCCGAGAAGGGAACATAGACATCAGTTCAACCTAGGGTTTCGTAGAAAATCTGAAGTCAGAACCAATTCGTTAAGGCTAAGAGTATATATGTGTTTGCCTTGTGTTTGTGCATTTTGCAGGTACCTAGAATTGGAGGCAAGGCAGGCAAACAAACACAAATGAAGCTGAAGTCATCATCTTGGGCTAAAGGCCTAATTAAATGATCTAGACATGACACTTATCTCTGCATGTTGTATTGTTGTAGATCACCATGTCGTCTAATACGTCGAATACTCTCTCTCTGCGATCTGTCCTTGAGAAGGACAAGCTCAACGGAGATAATTTCCTGGACTGGTACAGAAATTTGAGGATAGTCCTCAAACAAGAAAGAAAAATGTACGTCCTAGAGCAACCCCTTCCAGAAGCACCCGTTGCTACTGCCACCCGTGCTGAAAAGGATGCTTACAAGAAGCATCAGGATGATGCATTGGATGTGTCATGCCTTATGCTTGCCACCATGAACTCTGAGCTTCAGAAGCAACATGAGAACTTGAATGCACATGATATGGTTGAGCATCTGAAACAACTATATCAAGGGCAAGCTAGGCACGAGCAGTTTGAGGTATCCAAAGCCCTATTTGCATGTAAGATGCAAGAGGGAACTCCTGTAGGGACTCACGTACTCAAGATGATTGGGTATGTGGAGAACCTTGAAAGACTAGGATTCCCACTGGGCCAAGAATTGGCTACTGACCTTATCCTGCAATCGTTGCCAGAGGGTTACAATCAATTTGTCATGAACTACAATATGAATGAAATTGATAAGCCTTTGCCCGAGATGCTCAGCATGTTGATAACTGCTGAACCCAATCTCAAGAAAACCAAGACCAGTAATGTACTGATGGTGAATAAGGGTAAAGGCAAATGGAAGCCTAAAGGCAAGGGCAAGACCCAAGCCAAAGGCAAGGCCAATTCTACTACATCCAAGGCCAAAGTCAAAGTGCCTAAGGAAGGGACCTGCTTCCATTGTGGTGAGACCGGACATTGGAAGAGGAACTGCAAACATTACCTAGAGGAAGCAAAGAAGAAAAGAAGTGAGACTTCTGCCTCAGGTATTTTTGTTATAGAAGTCAATCTATCTATCTCTTCTTCTTGGGTATTAGATACCGGATGTACTTCTCACATTTGTACTAATGTGAAGGGCCTTCAAAGAGCTAGATCATTGACCAAGGGCGAAGTGGACCTACGAGTAGGCAACGGAGCAAGAGTTGCTGCTATTGCTGTAGGGGCATATTCTTTGTCTTTGCCCACTGGGCTTATCTTAGAACTAGAAGAGTACTTTTATGTACCTGCATTAACTAAGAATATTATTTCAGTATCTTGTTTGGACAAGAAAGGCTTTTCATTTACCATAAAGGACAAATGTTGTTCTATAATGCTAAATGATATGTTCTATTGTAATGCACCATTAATGAATGGACTCTATGTTCTAGATCTAGAAACTCCAATCTATAACATAAATACCAAACGGGTCAAAACAAATGATTTGAACCAAATATATCTCTAGCATTGTCGCTTAGGACATATAAATGAGAGTCGCATATCCCAGCTCCATAAGGATGGATTACTGGACTCATTTGATTTTGAATCATATGAGATATATGAATCTTGTCTTCTAGGCAAGATGACCAAGACTCCATTTAGTGGTCATGGTGAAAGAGCGACAGAGTTGTTAGGACTCATACATATTGATGTATGTGGCCCTTTCAATGTCGCAGCTAGAGGAGGTCATTAGTACTTCATCACTTTCACTGATGATATCAGTAGATATGACTATGTGTATCTTATGAGACACAAGTCAGAATCCTTCGAAAAGTTCAAAGAATTCAAAAGTGAAGTACAAAACCAACTTGGCAAAAGTATTAAGATGCTTCGATCAGATCGAGGTGGTGAATACCTTAGCCAAGAGTTTCGTGACCATCTAGCAGAGTGTGGGATCATATCTCAACTCACTCCACCTGGAACACCACAGTGGAATGGTGTGTCCGAGCGGAGAAATCGAACTCTACTAGATATGGTACGATCAATGATGATTCAGACAGATCTTCCTACTTCCTTCTAGGGATTCGCTCTAGAGACAGCTCTTTTCACACTTAACCAAGCTCCATCAAAGGCCGTTACAAAGACACCATATAGATATGGACTAGGAAGAGTCCCACAATGTCTTTTATAAGGATTTGGGGTTGTGAGGCTTACGTTCGACGTCAAGTCTCGGATAAACTAGGACCCAAATCTGATAAGTGTTATTTTGTAGGATATCCCAAGGAAACAAAAGGATATTACTTTTACAATCCCACACTTGGCAAAGTGTTTGTCGCCAGAAATGGCGTCTTTCTAGAAAAGGAGTTTATTTCTAGAAGAGTTAGTGGGAGTAAAGTCCATCTTGAAGAAGTTTAAGATACAAATAACACAGAGGCCTTAATGGATATTGAACAAACACCACAAGATGTTGTGGATCATGAGGTTGTTGCACAAGAAGTTGTGGAACAACAAGCTGTTCAAGTAGACCAACCTCCTCGCATATCTGATAGGATACGTCGTCAGCCTGAGAGATACTCTTTTCTCTTGTCTGACCATGATGACGTTACACTCATTGAGTTAAATGAGCCTGCATCCTATCAAGAAGCTGTGATGAGCCCAGATTATGAGAAATGGCTAGAAGCCATGAGGTCCGAAATGGAATCCATGTACACTAACCAAGTATGGACTTTGGTTGATCCACCTGAGGGAATCAAACCCATTGGGTGTAAGTGGGTCTTTAGAAGAAAGACTGACATGGATGGACTCATGCATACCTATAAGGGGCGATTGGTGGCTAAAGGTTTTAAGCAAATTCATGGTATCGACTATAATGAAACCTTTTCAACAGTTGCGATGCTTAAGTCAATTCGGATCATGTTTGCTATTGCAGCTTACCATGATTATGAGATCTGACAGATGGATGTCAAAACCGCATTCCTAAATGGGAATCTACTCAAGGATGTGTACATGACACAACCTGAGGGTTTTGTAAATTCAGAGCATGCTGGAAAGGTATGTAAGTTGCAAAGGTCCATTTATGGGCTAAAGCAAGCATCTCGAAGCTGGAATCTTCGATTCGATGATGCAATCAAAGTGTTTGGTTTCATCAAAAATGAAGATGAACCTTGTGTCTACAAGAGGGTTAGTGGGAGCACAGTTATCTTCCTGATTTTGTATGTAGATGACATACTTCTCATTGGGAATGATATCCCTTCACTACAATCTGTAAAGACTTGGCTCGGGAATTGTTTCTCAATGAAAGACTTAGGTGAAGCAGCCTATATCCTAGGCATCAAGATCTATAGAGATAGGTCTAAGAGATTGCTTGGCTTAAGTCAAAGTACATATGTTGACAAGGTGCTTAATCATTTTGCCATGCAAAATTCCAAGAAGGGATTTCTGCTAATGTCACATGGTGTGAGTCTTTCGAAGACTCAATGTCCCTCTTCTAAGGAGGAGAGAGACCGTATGGATCAGATCCCTTATGCATCCGCTATAGGGTCTATCACGTACACCATGCTTTGTACTCGTCCAGATGTCATGTATGCTTTGAGCATGACGAGCAGGTACCAGTCAGATCCAGGTGAATGTCACTGGACAACTGTCAAGAACATTCTTAAGTACTTACGAAGGACTAAAGAATATTTCTTGATATTTGGAGGCGATAAGGAGCTAGCTGTAAAGGGTTACAGTAACGCAAGCTTCCAAACAGACAGGGATGACTTTAGATCGCAGTCAGGGTATGTATTTTGCCTGAATGGTGGCACTGTGAGCTGGAAGAGTTCGAAGCAGGACACAGTCACAGATTCTACAACAGAGGCCGACTATATTGCCGCATCTGAGGCGGCAAAAGAGGCTGTTTGGATCCGGAAGTTCATTACAGAACTTGGTGTGGTTCCTAGCATAGCAGACCCGATAGACCTCTATTGTGACAACAATGGGGCTATTGCGCAGGCTAAGGAACCTCGTTCGCATCAGCGGACCAAACACATACTGCGGCGCTTCCATCTCATTCGAGAGATCATCGATAGAGGAGATGTGAGGATATGCAGAGTACACACTGATTCTAACATCGCAGATCCTTTGACCAAGGCTTTGGCACAAAAGAAGCATGATGGTCATACCAGGTCACTGGGTATTAGATACTACGGCGATTGGCACTAGTGCTAGTGGGAGATTGTTAGTAGGATCCCTAGAGCCAATTATATGATGATTGACTAGGGATATTTTGTATCATATTCTATCATTAATAAAGGCATGTTTGGTTATTATACTTACTTTGTATTTGTGCCAAATAACTAAGTATAATAATGTCCTTGGGTAGTAGGTTCTTATCTACATTATATCGATTGGTTGAATCGATAGTGAGATAATGTAGAGAACACTACTCTAAATATTCCTAGTCAAGTATTAATATTCAAGGACAATATTAATACATGGAGACTAGCATGTAGGTCAACTGATGACTTGAGCTCACAAGTCATGGATATGTGATATCAAGTTGACACATGGATATACATTGGAGAATGTGTACTGAATGACCCGCCATGAGAAAGTTTCATAGATTGTCATATGAGTGTCATAAACATTCTCATGTGACTATTGGTATGAATAGCCCTTAGACCTGAATTCACTACGGTTCCCTACATAAGGAGTTATGTAATTTGGTATCGTCAAACGTCACCCGTAATAGGGTGGACTATAAAGGCGATCACTGGGTATGTAATGAATTATGCAGAGGGATATGAGTGATATAGATGGGATCTATCCCTCCCATATGACGGGAGTGATATCGGTGGGCCCCTTGATCGAGTAGGACTGCTAAAACGCATGGCCATGCTCAAATGAGTCAATATGAGATATTGAGCTCATTTGTTTGAGTGAATCTACTCGGGGATCAAGAAACACAAGATTGATTGAGGATGACACGGTCTATGCCTCATTGGTCAATCTAGATATCAAGGATAGAAGGACAAGGTCATATATTGCCATAGTCACGGAGGTTAAGTCGGATCTCAACATTCTTGTTACTTGGGTAGCATTGATGCATTGCTAGATGCCGCTCATTTCTTTTGTGTCTAAATTGGTTTAGACATATTGCCAATGTTACGAGAGCCTATTGGGTCACACACTAAGGACACGATGCTTCGGAGATTAATTGATCTTGATTTGGCTAAGATTTAATTGCAATTGGATTAATTGAGTTAGACTCAAGTGAATCCAATTAGATTATGGATTGAGATCTAATTTGAGTTAAACTCATTTAGATTAGACTCAACCACATTTGGATGAAATATTAATTCATTAAAATGTTTAATGAATTAATAAGAGAGGAAGATAGAGAGTTTCTCAGCATTAGAGTGTTACATGAAAAGTTAGAGAGTTACATTAAAATGTTTAATGAAGGGAAGTTTAAAAGAAAAAAAACTCCTCATGATATGAGTATAAAAGAGTTTTCCCCTTGTCATTTGGATGACAACTTCTCATTTTCTTTCCCCTCTTCCTTCTCTTCTCCATCTTGGTCGAAACTCACATCTTGGGTTCTTGGTGTTTTGTGAACTACCTCAAGTTGCTAGCACAACTAAGGTAGTTCTTCTCCAAAGTAGAGATATCGTGTTCGTGTGGATACGAATAGAGGCACGGACACTTGAACGTGCAAGAGATCCGGCGGTGCTTGGACGAGCGGGATAAACGTAAGGGCATGCTCCAAAGGTATACGCTTTAGATAGATCTATTAGATTGATGATTTCGTACGAGTTTTTCTTTCACATGGATCACTCGAGGGATCTTGTTTCCGCTGCGTTTTTGTGTTTATGTCACCTGAAGATCCCAACACAAGAAACACAAAGATTGATCGAGAATGACACGGTCTATGCCTCATTGGTCAATCTAGATATCGAGGATAGAAGGACAAGGTCATACATTGTCATAGTCACGGTGGTTAAGTTGGATCTCGACTTTCTCGTCACTTGGGTAACAATGATGCATTGTTAGATGTCGCTCATTGCTTATGTGTCTAAAGTGGTTTAGACACATTGCCAATGTTACGAGAACCTATTAGGTCACACACTAAGGACACGATGCTTCGGAGATTAATTGATCTTAATTTGACTAAGATTTAATCTGAATTGGATTAATTGAGTTAGACTCAAGTGAATTCAATTGGATTATGAGATTGAGATCTAATTTGAGTTTGACTCATTTAGATTAGACTCAACCACATTTGAATGAGATATTAATTTATTAAAATGTTTAATAAATTTATAATAGAGGAAGATGAAAAGTTTGTCTTCATTGGATGAAGTGAAGTTGAAGAGCCACATGAGAAAATGTGCTCTAAGTGGGTTTTTATTAGCATTAATGGAGGGAAGCTAAAGGGACAAAAACTCTTCATATTCATGGGATGAGTATAAAAGAGTTGTTCTTGTCATTTGGATGATGAACTTGCCATTTTTCCTTCCCTTCCTTCTCTTGGCCAAAATCCCTCTTCTCCCTCTCCTTCTTGCTTTGTGAATCTCCTCTTGTGGTTAGCACCTCAAGGCGATTCTTTTCCGATGCTTGAGAGATCGAGTTCGTGTGGATACGTGTTGAGGCACGAATACTTGAACATGCAAGAGATCCGGCATACCTCAGACAAGTGGGATAAGCGAAGGGCACGCGACAAAGGTATACCTATACGATAGGAATTTGTAAATTAACTTTGTATGAGTTTTCTTTCGCTGGATCGCTTGTGGGATCTATTATTTCCGTTACGATTTTTGAATAATTTTGCCTATAGATCCCTACAATATTCACCAGAAAGAATAAGATCACTAAGATGGACCAACAGAAGGTAATGTACCCCACAACAAATGACCCCAAGAGCAACATCACCTGCTTCGGATGCAACAAGAAATGACACTTTAAGCACGAATGCCCAAACAAGAAGAAAGACAAACCCACGAAGACTAGAAAGATGAAGGAATCAAGGCTCAAATTAATTAAAGGTAAGTTGAGGTCTAGATGGGAAAGTTCATTTCTTGTTATTAATGTTTTTCCTTATAATGTTATTAAGATTAAGGATGAGGCTAATGATTTTATTTGGAGAGTTAATGACCACCGGCTCAAGAAATATTTTGAAGAATTGAAGGAGCTAGATGTGGATGGATTGGATATCAATGATGCTATCTACCCAACTTAAAGGGGAGTTTGTTCCTTCTTGCACTCTTATTTCATTGTATATACCATTTTTATGTTTTCTAGCAGAAAATTTTTCTTTTACAATGAGTTTTGGTCAATAAATACTTAGGTAGTGTAGAGTGAATAAAGATTCATTATAGATACCATTTTATCCTTTTTGGGCATCTTGTTTCTTGCATGATTTGGAATAAATGTATCCCTCTAGATTTTCTTTATATCATTTTAGAATCCATTGAAAGTGAGTTAAATTTGGTTGTTAAAACATAGGATTTAAGCCAATGGATGAAAATTGTTGGATACTTGAGTACTACTTAGTTATGGACTCTAGATTGATGATTTGAGATAAATTCTTTTTACCTAGTGAGGATTTGACCTTATTGTTGAGATACACACATGTGATTGTACTCAAGAACTTGCTTAGGTTCTTTCAAAACTATATTTCTATGATTAGACCACATTTATAGAGGTGAATCATCTTGTTTCCTTTTTCATATCAATTTTTGCAATATTCCTTATTGATCTACTCTATATTCTATTTTCCTTTCCCTATTCTTCATGTTCATAATCATATTTTCCATGGACTTGGGTGCTTTGATGTTTCTTGATGTTACTTTGCCCGAGACGGTCAAAAAGCTAAGTATGGGGGAGGATTAAGCATTGAATCAAATATTGAGAACAATTTGAAGCATTTGGCAACCTACAAGCAAAAGTGTGTCAACTTAAAGGAGTTGTGTATCAAGAGTGAGTTGCAAGAATTGGTTAGTGATGGTAACACTTGAAGCATCTAAATTCCAAATTATAATTTGATGTTTCGAGTTCTATGAGGCAAATTCTGAAGGGAAATGAGAGTTTACACAAGAAGGTTGCAATTGATTTATCAACAAGTGTAGTTGCGTGCCAAGAACCTGAAATCCGTGAGTTAGCTAAAGTGAAGCTGCACAATTCAGAAAACAATCAGAACAAGAAACGTTATCAAGTTGAAAGGTTGAAAAGTTCCATTGAACCAAGTTATCAAGTAGTGAACAAAGGATGATAACATTCCATTGAACCAAGTGAAAAGTCTGAAAGTCTGAACATTTCATATTGCTGCTACAAATTGCTGAACATTTTAGATTCCATGAGTTGGAGCTAGCCTCTGCTATGGATTTGGGAGCTGGGCACAAAATGACTGAAAAAAAGAAGAAGAAGGAAAAAAAATAGAAAAATAGAACAGTCGGGGAAAAGAAAAAAAAAGCATGAAGTGTCAGGAGTTGAGTTAGATTTCTGAATTAGAAGATGTGAACAAGGAGCTAATTGGATTTAAGATGTAGCTGTTGATTGAAAAGAAGTGAACGGCAGAAATAGTTTCAGACTCTACTCAGTTTCAGACTCTGATCGGTCTCCTGACCGATCAGGGAAGTGTCTGATCAGTCACCGTGACCGATCAGCAGAGAGCCAGACCGATCAGCAGATTGCTTGACCGATCAGGAAGAGTCTGATCGGTCTCTTGACCGATCAGAAAGAATTGGCACAGAACAGAACCTTGGCACACTGAATTCAGTAATGTTTCTCATCCAAATCAGCTGATCCTTGCTTACCTTGGCTCTGATCTATGCAGGATAATTCAAAAAGTAGGGGGGCAAAGTTCATTAGGTTACATTATTTAGTATCCAAGTCTTCCACTTTCTTACATTCTTCATCTACTACATTTCTATTTCATATTTTATCATTCCATATTTCCTAACTTGTTCAAATAAGCCTTTGTAGGTGTGGATTCAATTCAAGAATGATGGTGGAGAGTAGAGCTTAAGCAAGCTTATGGTAGCGCAAGAACCATGATTGTGTTTGAGTGAGCTCCACTATCATCAAAATTTAGAACTTAGGAAGAGAGCCACCAAAAATCTCCTTGGGAGGATTTGAGTGTTTAATTCATCTCAATTAGTCATGAAGGATGATGTATAATTTGTTGTTGACTAAGAACAAGATTCTAGTCCATTGAGTTTAGATTTTTGAGAATTGACAACCCTAGGAAATTCCCTTTCAATTGCTTCTAACTATGATTGAGAATAATCTAGGGGGTACATCATTAGTTCACTAGTTAGCTTGTGCGAGACGCCCAAGAGCAAGTATGGGGGAATTGATAATTACCATTTTGTTATTCAATTTAGGCTCTCAAATTCATGTTTTGATCCCTTTTTACATGCTTAATCTTGCATTTACACTAGGTTCTATGAGTTTTTGTTATTTTAGTTTTAGATGTAATTCTTTTTATATTTGAGATGTTTTGGTATTAAAATTTGAATATAATTTTGTAGACTTTAAATGATCATGGACCTAGATCAGATTGGATCAAACTTGAGCTAAGAATCGGCTTCAATCAAGAGGATCAAGAGATGGATAAATGTGGGTCGTCCAATCAAGACATGGGGAGATCTGAGTCATCCATCAGCTTTTGGTCAATCCAAGCTCAAGATAGAGTTAATCAAGACAATAGATCAAGATCTGAAGTTTTGGTCCAAATTAGAAGTCATCTTGCCGTTGGATCAAGCTCAAGGGGAGTCTTAGCCGTCCATTCAAAAATTAGGGCAATCTGAACCATCCGTTGCAGATCTGATCGATCCAAGCTGAGGGGGAGCAGATCCTGACCATTGATGGAGATCTAGAAAATTTGGGTTCAATCTGAGAGGATCTGACCGTTGGATTAAGCGGGGATGATCACAACCGTTCAATTGCAAATAGAATTAATCAAAATCAGAAACTCCTCCACTGCGCTTAGTAGTCGCGAATTCTGCTCCTATTCTTCGTTTTCTTCATTGTTTTCTTCTCCGATCGCGCGCGGCCACATCAGATCCAATCTTGTTTCGAGTTTTCGAATCATCGAGGTAATTTTCTTGTTAAGTTTGCTAATCAATTTTGTTTTGGAAAGCTTAGGTGAGGGTTTCGTGGGAGCTCTGTTCCTGCCCATTGACTCTTTTGTTTGATCGTCGATCTTCATCGACCGGAGCTATAGGAGCGTTCGGAGGGGTTCTCCGAAGTGATCTGAAGGCTTCTGAGCTCGATCGCTATTCAGCGTGTCAAGAAGAAGAGCCTGGTGGGAGTTTTTCAGTTACTGATCGATCGTTGCGATTGGACAGAGACACCACTGACCGGTCTTCAATCCGATCAGCAGAAGTTCTGATCGGTCCAGTGACCGATCAGGAAGATCAATTCGCACCTAAACCATTGCAAACTGATCAAGGGAGTTGTTCTTCGCCGGTTTTTGAGCTAGAGGGTTTCTAGCTCAACTTTTGTGTGACGGCAAAGGGAAATCTTGGCAAGGGACTGATTTGATGTTCAATTTAGAATAATTTTGGTTATAAACACTTATTTCTTCAAGTTGCTTTAGTTTGCTACACTTCAAGTCAAGTTTCTTAAGCATTGTTTTGTTCTAGCTTTCACATTTCTGCAATTAGTTCCCTGCATTCAAGTTTAGTTCTTAAGTTTCAATTCCATAGTTTTGAATTTAATTGCTCAGTTGTCAAATAGGTTAAGTGTAGTTTCTGTAATATTCGAATTAGTTCTGCTTTAGCTGAGTTCATCCTGTTTTAAACTGTTATTTCAGTCATATTTGCAAAACAAACCCCATTTCAATTGAAAACCCAAAAGAAAATGACGAATTCAAGCTTGAGTTAAGCATCCTTAACTAGTCCTTGGAAAAATACGACTTGAGGCCCCTATACTACACTTAGATTTGTGAGCTAAGGGTTTTCAACTTATAAATTCAAATTTGAGGCCCATCGTGACACTCGTTGTGGGCACCATCACCTGCCCCTTGGGGCAGTCGACTGGTGTCGGGGGTTGAGTTGTTTAAGGAACAACTCTCTCCTCTATTTAAGGAGGGACTTTGGAGCAGAATAGAGTTGCGGTTCTTAAGTGTAAGATCCTATTCTAAGTGCTCAAAATCTCATTCTCTTCCTGACACTCTAATTTCTATTTTGTAAAAGAGGAAGAGAGCACCTTGTGAAGGTTTCTCCACCTCAAGGAGAAGTTCATAGTGAAGCTTGTGTGTGTGGCGTGGATCCTTGGATTAGTCACCTCTTAGAAGTGGATACCAAGTAAATCAGGGAGTTAGCATTATTTTTTTTATTGATTATTGTTTTTGTCTTGTGCTTTAGCTAACAATCTTGTAGACAAAATGGAAAAGAAGCTATTCAACCCCCCCCCCCCTCTAGCTAAACGTCAAGGTCCCAACAAGTGGTATCAGAGCCCGGTTCATTTTAGAAGAACTCACCGTCAACCAGAACATCAAGATGTCGTTCCAAGAGGGATATAGCACCGCACGACCACCATTCTTCGATGGCAACGACTTTACATATTGGAAAGGTAGGATGGAATATTATCTAATGAATGATATTGAGAATTGGTTTAGTATTGTAGATGGCTTTGAAATGCTAATGAATGAGAGGGGAGAACCTCTTCCTATGAAGAATTGGTCAAAAGAAGTTATGAAGAAGGCGCAAGCAAATGCAAAGGCCACAGCAACCCTACAATGCGATTTTTCAAAGGAACAACTAAACAAAGTAGGACCATTCAAGACCGCAAAAGAGCTTTGGGAAAAGCTCATTGAGCTAAATGAGGGATCAAATGAATCAAGAAGATCCAAGAAGGATCTCTTGGTGGCGCAACTCCAATCCCTCACCATGAAGACAAATGAAACCGTAAGTCAATTGCACGGTAGAGTTAAAGAAATCATCAATGAGCTTCATGTGATAGGTGAGAAATTGGAGAATAGGGATCTAGTAAGGTATGCGCTTCAATCTTTCCCTAGAACCACTCTATGGACCTCAATGGTTGATGCCTATAAAGTCTCTAGGGATCTTTCTTTAGTAAAACTTGATGATTTATTTTGTGAATTTGAACTTCATGAACAAGCTAATGTGTCTACTAAAGAAAAGGGTATAGCTCTTGTTGTAGAAAAAGAAAGAAAGAAGAAGAAGGAAAAGAAGAATGTTTCTTACTCATCATTCGATTCGGAAGAATCAAGCGCCTCAATGGATAGCGATCAAGAGGCATATATGGTAAGGAAGATGAGGAAAGCTTTTAAAAGTTTTCTAACAAATCCTATGGTAGGAAAAACTCAAGAAGTAAGAGTAAGGCAAGGAAGGTCATCATATGCTATAATTGCTATGAAGAAGGGCACATGAGGGATGAGTGCCCACTTTTGAAGAAAAAGGAAGAAAAGGAGGAAAAGAAGAAGTATGAAAAGAAGAAAAGAAAAGAAAAAGGCAAGAAGGCTACAAGTCTAAAGGCGACATGTCATCATCGGAAGAAGAAGAACACCACGTGTCTCATTTTGCGCTAATGGGAGTTGACAACATAGCATGTGCATCATCTGAAGATGAGAAGAGCTCAAGTAATGATGAAGAGGGGAGCTCAAGTGAAGGGGGAGGTCAATCCTCGGATTCGGACGTCTCGGTAAGTGAGGTATACAAGCTACCCCCTACTGTACTTGTGAAGATTATCTCTAGTACTAATGATGATTTGTTTAATGACAAAAGGAAAATTAAGAATTTGAAAAATGAGATTTGCATGTTAAAGGAAAAAAATTAGAATCCATGACAATCAAGGACAATATACATGATTCTTCTTTTAGTTTAAATGAGTCATCTTTAGAAGAAGAAAATAAGGAATTAAGGGAAAAGGTAGAGAGTCTCACCAAGGCCCTTAGCAAATTTCAAATTGGCTCAAAGAACCTTGATATGATTATTAGTAGTCAAAGAGCCGTATACAACAAGGCCAGAATATGATATAAACTCAAGACCAAGGAAGTTGCTTTTATTTCTCTTATAGGAAGAAAGGGTGCATTTAGAAAGCAAACCATTAATGGCAATGTAAAGCAAGCATGGGTTCCTAAGAAATAATTGAATGATGTTTGTGGATCAAGTGTATGGGTACCAAAAGATTATATTTTTCGTGTTGTTTAGGTAGAAAAGAAGAAGGATTCAAACAAGTGGATTGTAGATAGCGGTTACTCAAGACACATGACCAGTGATGTGAGCAAGTTCTCCACAATTAGCTACTTAAAAGAAGAAACAGTGTCTTTTAGGAATAGTGGAAAGCTCAAGATTATAGGTAGAGTCACAATTGAGGTATCACCTACAATCATCATCCATAAAGTGCTTCTAATTAAGGACATGGAATTCAACTTGCTTAGTGTTAGTCAGTTATGTGATGTCGGGTATAGAGTTGAGTTTCATGCTAATAAATGTTTGGTTAGGCACAATAGCTCGAAAAATGTTATGTTGGAAGGATATAGGGAAGCAAATCTTTATTATCTTAATCTCTCCTATGCTTCTAACATTTCTACTAAGTGTCTCATACCAAAAGAAGAAGAAGGATGGCTATAGCATAGAAGGCTTGGACATATCAACATGAAGAACATAGCAAGAGTGGCCAAGATGGAGTTGGTAAAAGCACTACCAATGATCAAGTATGCTAAGAATAAAATGTGTGATGCATGTCAAGAGGGTAAGCAATCCAAGTCATCACATAAAGGTAAAACCGTAACTAGTACTTCTCTACCATTGGAATTATTGCATTTAGATTTATTTAATTGACATAGTACTCCCTCATTAGTAGGAAATAAATATTACTTTGTAATTGTTGTTGAATTTTCTAGATATACTTGGGGTTATTTAATGAGACATAAGGATGAAACTCTAGAGATATTTGTAGGATTTAGCAAAAGGGTTGAAAATGAGAAACATCTCAAAATCAACCGAATTAGGCTTCTCTAACTTTTCTTTAGGAAATGGGTACAAACATGAATTTTCATGTCCAAGAACACCACAACAAAATGGGGTTGTAGAAAGAAGGAATCGGGCTTCGTAAGAAGCGGTTAGGACTATGCTTAATGTTTATTCTTTACCTAGCTATTTTTGGGCGGAAGTGGTAAATACCGCTTGTTACATCCAAAACCGAGTTTTAATTCATAGATTTTTAGGAAAGACACCTTTTGAATTATGGAATGGAAAAATCTCTTAAATTCACTATTTTAGAGTGTTTGGTTGCAAGGTCTATATCTTAAATACTAAGGATGACTTAAGGAAATTTGACTCTAAGGCGGATAAAGGGATTCTAGTTCGGTACTCATCTGCTAGTAGAGGGTATAGAGTATATAACAATAGGACTAAATTGATTGAGGAATCATCCAATGTGGATTTTGATGAGTCTACTAGTACTTACCCTAGGAAATCCTCCATTGACAAAGATATAGGAGTAAATCAAAACCTTACCCAAGCAATCCAAGACTTACATTTAGGGGGTATTGATCAAGGGGGAGGAAGAAATACATCAGATGATGAAAGAGGCACTAATGATCATGAAGTAGATGAGCCCATAATCTCTAGGACCTTAAGGCACCATCAAGATCATCCTATCAACCAAATAGTTGGAGATGTTAAACAAGGAGTAAGGACTATATCCTATTTTAGAGAACATGCTAGTCAAATTACTTTAATATCACAACTAGAGCCAAAGTCAATTGATGAAGCCTTAGTTGATGCGGATTGGATTCTAGCAATGCAAGAAGAGTTAAACCAATTTGAAAGAAGTGAAGTATGGGAATTAGTTCCAAGGCCCAATGATAGTACAATTGTCACAACAAGACGAGTCTTTAGGAATAAATTGGATGATCAAGGGAGAGTTACTAGGAACAAGGCTAGATTGGTAGCTAGGGGTTTTAACCAAGTTAAGGGACTTGACTATGATGAAACTTATGCTCCCGTAGCTAGCTTGGAGTTCATCCGGATTTTGTTAGGATATGCCGCCCACATGGGTTTTAAACTTCATCAAATGGATGTGAAATCGATATTTCTTAATAGATTTATTAAGGAGGAGGTGTATGTAGAACAACCACCCGGTTTTGAAAATATAGACTACCCTAATCATGTTTATAAATTGAGGAAAGCCTTTTATGGGTTGAAACAAGTTCCCCGAGCTTGGAATGAAAGGCTTTCATCTTTCTTAGTTTCCAAGGGGTTTAGAAGGGGAACAATTGATCCAACTCTATTTCTTCAGTCTAAGGATAAGGACATTTTTGTAGCCCAAGTTTATGTTGATGACATCATTTTTGGGTCAACAAATAATGAGTTCCTTTATGAATTTATCAAGCACACGGAAAATGAGTTTGAAATGAGTCTTGTTGGGGAGTTGACTTTCTTTTTAGGGTTACAAGTCAAGCAAACAAGTGAAGGAACTCATGTCTATCAAACAAAGTATGCTAGGGAAATTATCAAGAAATTTGGATTGGAAAATGTTAAAGTAGCATCTACCCCCATTGGAACAAATGTCAAGATGGATAGTGATTATGAGGGAAAGGTAGTTGATCCAAAATAATATAGGAGCATGATTGGTAATTTGTTGTATCTCATAGCTAGTAGACCGAATATACTATTTGTGATAGGCATGTGTGCAAGGTATCAATCTTGTGTCAAAGAGTCTCCCTTAGTAGTAGTAAAAAAGATTTTAAGGTATATTAAGGGCACTCTTAATGTCGGTCTTTGGTACCCTAGAACTCCAAAGATTGATTTATTTCAGTACACCGACTCCGATTATGAGGGTTGCAAATTGGATAGAAAGAGTACTAGTGGTTGGTGTCAATTTCTTGGATCATCCCTAGTTAGTTGGAGTAGTAGAAAATAACCATGTGTTGCATTGTCAACAACCGAGGCCGAATATGTGGCAATGGGTGGTTGTGTAGCTCAACTACTTTGGATTATGCATACTTTAGAGGATTATGAGTTTCATTACTCCAAGGTCAAAGTCTTATGTGATAATGTGAGCACTATTAATTTGGCCAAATATCCGGTGCATCACTCTAGGACAAAACACATTGAAGTGAAGCATCACTTCATTAGGGATCATGTGGCAGGGGGTGACATTGAATTACATTATGTTGAATCAAAGTCCAACCTTGCCAGCATATTTACCAAGCTTCTACCCGAAGTCGAATTCACATCTCTAAGAAGAGGACTTGGTATGCGTTTTGTAAAAGTATAAATTTGGTCTTGGGGTAATGCAATAATAAGGTAGTGCATGAGATGTTAGGATGATACAAATAACTCACTTATGTTTATGGCATATTATTGGGTGTTGGATGTATCACATTATTAAAAATAGACCAACTATAGGAAAAGCAAATGTTTAATTAATGGGCATCTTGCCCATCGATCATAGTTGGACATTTCAAATAATTTAAAAATATTTCAGTGTTTTATTTGCTCTGATACCACTTGTTGGGACCTTGGCGTTTAGCTAGAGGGGGGTGAATAGCTTCATTTCGATTTTGTCTACAAGATTGTTAGCTAAAGCACAAGACAAAAACAATAATCAATAAAAAAAAACAATGCTAACTCCCTAATTTACTTGGTATCCACCTCCAAGAGGTGACTAATCCAAGGATCCACGCCACGCACATAAGCTTCACTATGAACTTCTCCTTGAGGTGGAGAAACCTTCACAAGGTTCTCTCTTCCTCTTTTACAAAATAGAAAATTAGAGTGTGAGGAAGAGAATGAGACTTTGAGCACTTAGAACAGGATCTTACGCTTAAGAACCACACCCCTATTCTGCTCTAAAGCCTCTCCTTAAATAGAAGAGAGAGTTGTTACTTAAACAGCCCAACCCCTGACACCAGTCGACTGCCCCAAGGGGCAATCGACTGATACCCAACCTGTGGCTAGCCAACGGCTATATTTTCGAACAAATCAGTCGACTGGTGCCTGGACCAGTCGACTGATCTTTCTGTGAGTTTCAGTTTTTCACTAGCAGTCGACTGGCCCTTCCCGCAATCGACTGCCCAACTTACATTTTCACTCAAACTCACTCCGAAGTTCATCCTTCACGTATGCCTTGAAGTCCACTCCCTTGGCTTGCCCCTTGAAGTTCTCTTCCCTTGGCTTTCGTCCCTCGGATGCGTACACAAGCTCACGGCTTGCCTCCATTCCATCCTTCATGTATGCCCTTGAAGTCTACTTCCCCGGCTTACCCTCGGAGTCCTCTTCCTTTGGCTCTCGTCCCTCGGATGCGTACTTCATTTGTGATTCACCAAGTCCTGCATGACTCAATCACACATATCAAACCAACATGACAACCTAACTTAATCATATTGACACACACATCAAAACACATAATCCACTCGATCACACTTGGGTCGATTGCACCAACAATAATTAATTAACATCACATAAAATGATAGAATCGAAGAGCCAAGGAAGAGATTATACCTTTCCGTTACCTCGCGATCTTCTATCGTATGGCCCTCCCCTCTTGGACGTCATGTGGGCGATGATCTACCAAGACCCAGAGTCACCAAATCTTCCAATCACCTCTCTCCTTGATTGCACCGGAAAACCCTAATCAATAGGGTTGCCGTCGGCCAACCAAGGAGCACCACCACTCCTTCCCTATCTTGCACCGGCCACTCCTCCTCCCAGCTTCGAGCTTGCACACGCCAAGGGAGATGAAGACAACAAGATGAAGAAGATGAAGAGTAAGTAGAGGTCTCTTCATCTTCCACAAAACCCCGTCGGCGCTCCTTCTTCCTCCTCCTTGCCATCGGCGCCTTCAAGGAACCAATCCTTGCCGCCGACCACCCTCCTTCCTCCTCAATTGGGATCGCACAAGAGAGGGAGAAGAGAGGATGAGAATAAGAAGGAGAACAAACCTCCTTCCTCTTCTACCCGAGGGCTTCTTCTTCCTCTCCAACCGGCGCCGCCCAAGCTTCAACTGACCACCTCTCCTTCACCTTCTTGTTGCTGCGCACCACAAAAGGAAGAGCAGAGCCCCTCCTTGGCCCTGTGATCGCTGGCCAAGAAGTTGTGAAGAAGATGAGACAAGAAGAAGGAGAGAACTCCTCCTTCTTTCCTACTGTCGATGACCTAGGAGAGAAAAGGGAGAGGGAGGGGAAGAGAGAGGGCTTAGGGTTTTTGTTGTGTGTTGGATGATTAATTAGAATTGGTTTCATGACTCCAATGGGGTATTTATAGGACTACAATAGAGACCATGAGGAGGAGTTGGGTCTTGGCCTGCTAATGGATCCAAACCCGATCCATTAATGAAGAACCATTCCACTAAAGACCCTTCATTGAACTACCTCACCAACCACCATATTTACATATGGGCTCCACCTATTATGAGTATAATTTCTCCCCGTGTTTAGGATATCGAATGCCCGTTAATTAATTTAAATTACTGATAATTTTAATTAATCAATATCTAACTCTTTGATTAGTATCACTCAACCTTATTATTATGTTGGACCAAGTCCACTTGCAAGATTTAACATGATGAACCTTATGAGCTCATCAAGGGGGCATCATCATCCCGACTCACTAGGATATAGATTCTGTCTATAATCAATGGCATACCATGTAAATAATATTATTTCTCAACTTACTGGGTCTATCGATTTAGCATAATAAATCTCGCCCATTGGTAAATCAAAGAAATAACTACTAAGTACATGTGCTCGTTATTATATCGGGATTCAGAGCATGTACTCCATAATAAATCGAGGTTCGATCCAATTATAAAGTCAGTATAAATTGGATGATCTCTATATTGGTCCTGCTCAATGCACATAAAGTACACTAGCGTAATTCTATGGTCAAGATAAACCATACCAAATTACACTACAACCATCCCGATGGTTTGTCCAACTCCATCTCGGTTGTGAGCCTCTTCTTATACTCTGCAAGGGGCTGATAACATGATCTTCTGTGTGTCACCACATACCATGTTATCTACAATACAAAGTATCAGACAATTATGCATATACTAATATAAATATGCAATAGTGATCTTGTGATTCTCTTTCAAAATATAGATGTCTTATACAAAAAGCAAGACTTTTAGTATACATCCTAATAATAAGATTCATCATATTAAATTCTGCATGTGGACTTGGTCTGACATGATGATAAGGATGAGTGGTATTAATCAAGGAGTTAGATGTTAATTAATTAAATTGTCAGTAATTTAATTAATTAACGGGCATTCGATATCTTAAACACGGGGAGATATTTGTAATCATAATAGGTGGAGCCCATATTTAAATATGGGGGTTGGTGAGGTAGTTCAATGAGGATCCTTTAGTAGAATGGATCTTCATTAATGGATCGGGCCTTGATCCATTAGGTGGCCAAGACCCAACTCCTCCTTATAGTCCCTATTGTAGCCCTATAAATACCCCATGGTGTCATGAAACCAAGGCATCCAACACACACCCAACCCTAAGGCCTTTCTCTTCTCTCCCTCTCCTAGGGCAGCCGGCGGTGTGCAAGAGAAGTTCTCTTCTCTTCCTTATTCTTCCTTCTCTTCTCTTGATTGTTGGCGTAAGGAAGAAGAGGATCCTTTCTCTTCTCTTGGCCGATGTGATCTTGAGAAGAAGAGGAGCCGGCGGCAAGGAGGGGAAAGGTGGTGCTTGGAGCGCCGGCAGGTGAGAAGAAGGTGGTGGTCGATTAGGGTGGGTGAAGAAGAGAATTGTTCTCTTCTTCTTCATCTTCTTCTTCATCTTCTTTTGCTTCCTCTTCTGTGATATCTTGTGGTCGGCACACCTTGGTGGCTTGGAGTGGTCGGCAGCGCAAGATTGGAGGGGAAGTGGTGGCTGGCGGCAACCTTTGGACCTAGTGTTCTTGGCGCAAGGAAGAAGGAAGAAAAGGGATTGGTTGGTGACCTTGGTGACTTCGGTTCTTGATAGATTGTCACCCACACGACGTCTAAGAAGGGGAGGTTCATACAGTAGAAGATCGCGAGGTAAAAGGGAAGGTATAACTTCTCCCATGGCTCTTTGATCTTATCATTTCATGTGGTTTAATTAATTATCATTGTTGTTAATTAATTATGATAATTAATTGTTTTGGACCCCGATGATAAACATAAAAATCGGCGATCCGCTCATCGTCTATTCCGTGACAAATTGGTTAGGTGAGTTACAAGGCTTGAACAATAAGTTTGGTTAAGTAGTAACTCGAATCGATTAATACGACGATGAGACGGTCATTTGGGAAATAGGTCTCCATTCGGATTGAAAATTTTAATCAGTGGACATGGAGAGGTTTCCCATGTGTGACCCGGCATCCCCTTTGGTGAAAACCAACACTAAATCCATTAAGAAGTTCCTGAGCCATACAGCTTCTTTAGCTGTCTCAGAGGTTGCCACATACTCAGCTTCCATGGTGAAGTCCGCAATGCATTTCTGCTTAATACTCCTCCAAACTATGGCTCCACCTCCCAAAGTAAACACAAATCTGAGGTAGACTTACTGTTATCCCTATCCAATTGGAAGTCAGAATCCTTGTAACCCACAGGGAGCAAATGATCTGCCTGGTAAACTAGCATATAATTTCTACTCCTTTTCAAGTACTTTAATATATGCTTTAGCGCAGTCCAATGTCATTGTCCCGGATTACTTTGATATCTGCTAATCATGCCCACGACAAGGTAGATATCCGGTCTCGTACATAGCATAGCATGCATTAGGCTTTCTACAACCGAAGTATAAGAAACTGTCTTCATCTCCTCTATCTCCTTTGATGTTTTAGGACGCATCTCCTTAGATAAAGGTACTCGTGCCGAAAAGATAGAAAACCTTTCTTCGAGTTTTGCATGCTAAAATGAGCTAGGATAGTATCAATATACGAAGCTTGAGATAAGCACAACGTCCTTTTCTTGTGATCCCTTATAACTTTGATCCCAAGGATATGTCCAGCTGTGGGGACCGGTGCCGTTAATAGAGGCGGGTGAATATCAACTTGTAAAAATTTATGAAAACTTGTCGTAAATTCGATCGTTCGTTCTAGATACAGAGTTAGTAGCAGCGGAAAACAGAAAGAACGAAAAATGAAATGACACAGATGCGCACGGATTTTTTTACTTGGTTCTCAACCCCCCAGGGTCAGTACATCCAAAGCCTAAGCACAGGAAACACCCGTCCACTAATGGTCTCCTTTTCAGACTTTCCGGAGGCGGAGAAACCCGTCTTACAGTGCACGTTTTACAATCAAAAAGATAATGAAAGTAAATGTAGAAATTAAATTCAAACCAAACAAAGAGTCACGATCCCGGCTGATCTTGAACTCTGAAGTGCCACGCACTTCCTTCTGGAGTCTCCTTGGTCACAGGGCTTCGTCTCTAGCACTTTTCTTTCACTCGGAATGCTTAGAATGTCATTGTGATTGCTGTACTGAGTTGAGGGGTCGAACCCCTTTATATAGCTTTAGCTCGGGCACCTGTGTTGCTATGGGATGCCTCACAAGACATGGTCAACACTCATCCTCGCGCCGAACTCGCAGCACGTGATAAGGACCATTCCAGGGCACCCTAGACCTTCCATGGCACCTGAATGCTTCAGGCGCCTGGCTTATTGGGGGCACCCTGGTTCAACTAAATCGTAGAGCTTTTGTAGGGGCTAGTCGTGGATGTAGGCAAACTCATTTTTGTCCACACTACTAGCTCCGAACCAAATAGCGACTACATTTATATGGGACAAGATCCAAATTGTACTTCATCTTGAGTTAGCTTTGGCTAATCGCCCAAGACTTAGTACAATTCGGTAGGTAACATGTTACCAATTACATCGTATGCAACTCTTGCAAAGGGTCAAGATCCGCGTCATTACACATCATCTTGAGTTAGCTTTGGCTAATCGCCCAAGACTTAGTATAATTTGTTCTCTTACCCAATTTTCCCAACTTTTGGGATATGCCTCTAAGTTTCTCAATCCAATTGAGGTGACTTAGTTAAGTCTCACCCAAAGTTCGATAGCGGGACATCACAATTGTCCACTCACACTCTACCAAGATAAAATGCATTGCTTTGCTTTGGCAAACTCAATAACAAATGATCGAGGTAGTTTATGAGTACCGAACCTTGGTAGGCATATTGAGTTGACTTAATTAAGATTAACATCTAAGCATGCATCACATACACACACATAGCATATATCAATATATAGGCAAGAAAATGTGACATGGTTATGGCCAGTATACTACGATCTTCTCAAGCTAATGAGAAGATCGATGGTCAACCTAAGGATAACTTCTTCTCCAAGAGCATCCTCCGGTCATCATGTGTGGTTGGCATCCTCCTTGTAACTTCATTCTTCAATGGACACTCCATTCCTCTTTTGTACATTACAATATAGGAAAACTCGAGTTACATTCGAGTCTAAATCTAATTTTACAATTAGGAAGAATAGATACAAGGCACGACACGCAGGCCGTATTATGAATTACAACATGCACACACACACATACATCCAAACACATTGGGGTTAAGGCTATAACCATTCACCATGTCATCAATCATACACAATAGATCTAGGACATCAATTTCATTATGAGTGCAATATAAAAATCACTCAAGAGTAGAAACTCCGTTGGTGCATTCTTGCGACAAAAAATGCACAATCTGTTCACAACAGATTGACGCAACTTCATCAACATTAACACCAAAGGTTATAATATTTTGTCAAGAGCGATCAGACTTTAGCACGCTATCATATGAATGATGATGTTATAGCCTTTTAATTTGATCAACACAAACTTTTGCGTAATAACAAAATATTCACACTATTATATGCAACCCATAAAGAAAAAAATTTGTCCTACTTCTATATCACATATAAAAGTGCATAAAACTTCATACGATCTTTCGCAAGTGGCTCTGATACCACTGTTGGGATCTTCAGGCGACATAAACACAAAAATGCAGCGGAAACAAGATCCCTCGAGCGATCCATGCGAAAGAAAAACTCGTACGAAATCATCTATCTAATAGATCTATCTAAAGTGTATACCTTTGGAGCGTGCCCTTACGTTTATCCCGCTCGTCCAAGCGCCGCTGGATCTCTTGCACGTTCAAGTGTCCGTGCCTCTATTCGTATACACACGAACATGATATCTCTACTTCGGAGAAGAACTACCTTAGTTGTGCTAGCAACTTGAGGTAGTTGACAAAATACCAAGAACCCAAGATGTGCGTTTCGGCCAAGATGGAGAAGAGAAGGAAGAGGGGAAAGAAAATGAGAAGTTGTCATCCAAATGACAAGGGAAAAACTCTTTTATACTCATATCATGAGGAGTTTTTTTCTTTTAAACTTCCCTTCATTAAACATTTTAATGTAACTCTCTAACTTTTCATGTAACACTCTAATGCTGAGAAACTCTCTATCTTCCTCTCTTATTAATTCATTAAACATTTTAATGAATTAATATTTCATCCAAATGTGGTTGAGTCTAATCTAAATGAGTTTAACTCAAATTAGATCTCAATCCATAATCCAATTGGATTCACTTGAGTCTAACTCAATTAATCCAATTGCAATTAAATCTTAGCCAAATCAAGATCAATTAATCTCTGAAGCATCGTGTCCTTAGTGTGTGACTCAATAGGCTCTCGTAATGTTGGCAATGTGTCTAAACCAATTTAGACACAAAAGCAATGAGCGACATCTATTGTTGGGACCGGGTGCATGTTGACATGGATGCGGTTCGTAATTTTTAAAATTAATTACGTGCAGCGGAAGATTTAGCATAAATAATTTCTCAAATTATTTAACCACACATCTAGCATGCAACCTTATGTTATGTAGACATGATCATATATTTAAAATTTTACAGAAATGTAAACTAATTTACTTGTTACCTCGCGTAACTCGAAGAAGGGGATGAGATCCAACCGTAAGCGTCCCTTAGAAGCTCCGCCTCTATTCGCGTCCACGCCGAGTTTTCTTCGGGATGACTTCGCAAAGCCACGAGTTTCGTGCCGACAAGAACTACTAGATTCTCCAAAGGCACGACAAGAATACCAAGAGAGAGATGGAAAGACTAACCACCAAACGAAGAACGGAATCAAGATTCCGGGAAGAAGGAAGGAGTTGCGCCCGCTTCTTCTTCTTCTTACGGCGGCTGCTTGGTGGCCAAAGGTGGCTGAAGCTCACGGCAGCAGGGGGCCTCCTTTAGGGCCGGTGGCACTAGAGAAGGGAGAGGGAGAAAAGGAGAGAGAGAGGGCTTATTCCTAGATCTCTTGGATTGATTTCCAAGCCTTGCCTTGGTTCCTATATATAGTGGCCTCTCAACCGCCAAGTCTCCTTTTTATGGAATAAATTTTTCATAAGAAATTTATCATATAAATTTTTCTATGATTTATTCCATCATGCCAAGCTTTTATCATAATTTAATTTATGATAAAAAATCAACCATGTCTCCCTTTTCTTATGGAATAAATTTTCACAAGAAATTTATTATATAAAATTTTCTTATCATGGAAAATCAATTCATAATTGATTTTATAAAATAAAATAAACTATTCAAAGTTTATTTTAATTTCCATGAAAATAATAAACCAAACCTCAGTTTATAAAATTTATATTATCCATAATTTTATAAAACAAACCACACTTGGTTTATTTTATAACTTGAACCAAACAATTTGGTTCTCCCCTTTTTGTTGTGGCCGGCCAAGCAAAAAGGGTGGAGACCCTCTTTGGCCGGCCACATCCAAGCCTTGACCCAATGAATTAAACTCATTTAATTCATTCAATAAGTCTTCAAAAGACTTAGCCATTTTATGCTTCCGATGCGTCTTTGCAAAATTCAGATTCGACTTATCTCTCTTGATCGGAAAATCCAATTTTCAACTCGTTTTAAATCCCTCGGATTACTCGTAGTGCGTGTGACTAAATAGGCTTTCGATTTATGTTGGTCGTCTATAATTAACCAATTATAGAACGATCATGAGTGGCACCTAGTAGTACATCATGATCCCCAATTAATCGAAAGATCAACGGTTGACCTTAGAAATGATTCTGAAACCCTTCAGCAGCTATAATAAATCGTGCCTCATTCCCTTCACCATCTTATACCCACTTGGTTCAGGACATGGTCTATGTGTGTCAGTCTCCACTAGGCTAACTACGTCACACCTAGCCCAAGTAACATTTTCTCGTCCTACGGATTCTAATTACTCTCATGTATCTAAGAGATCCATACTCTGAACATGTCATGCTCTGGCCAGAGGCTTCGAGTAACAATCCGACGACAGGCCTTGGGTATACATCTCCTAGCAAGGAGTGATGAATCATTTGTAAGCTGTTCAAAACATCTTCGGGCACTTCGGCTTATACCCAATCATCCTGGGTCCACACCTCCTTGGAGATGCTTGTTTAAGATGTCAAAGTATAAGTCTTCATGACCAAGATGACTTGAACACCGCAAGTCAAAGGAACATCGCACTTAAGCTGCAGTAAGAACTTCACTGACATGTCTATATGTAAACTACCATATGAAGTTTTACAGCCAGTCACTCCAATGAACTAGTTCCCTTAACTAGCATTCATGTTTATCTCCGGACATCCCAATGTCTCCAGCCAGTGAGAATCGGCTGATTAGAGAATAACCCATGCTAGTCTCAATAGAATTGATAGTGTTCGTATCTATCAATTCATCGACTAGGGACAATTTCAATACTTCACAATTGAACATGTAGAGATAATCACTAGTTGTGAATTCATCACAAATTCTCTCATGTTGTGAATTGTATTGCGGGCATTCAGTAAATGAGTTTAAGATCTTAATCAAATACACAGACATGTATACTCAAATAGTGAATATTCATTTATTAAAATAAATGATTACAATTATAAGGCGATTGCCTTAGGACACTTCTCTCATATTACTAGCATCTATCAATGCATCAATGCTACCCAAGTAACAAGAAAGTCGAGATCCGACTTAACCTCCGTGACTATAGCAATGTATGACCTTGTCCTTCTATCCTTGATATCTAGATTGACCAATGAGGCATAGACCATGTCATCCTCAATCAATCTTGTGTTTCTTGATCCCCGAGTAGACTCACTCAAACAAATGAGCTCAATATCTCATATTAACTCATTTGAGCATGACCATGCGTTTTAGCAGTCCTACTCGATCAAGGGGCCCACAGATATCACTCCCGTCATATGGGAGGGATAGATCCCATCTATATCACTCACATCCCTCCGCATAATTCATTACATACCCAGTGATCGCCTTTATAGTCCACCCTGTTACGGGTGACGTTTGACGATACCAAAGTACATAACTCCTTATGTAGGGAACCGTAGTGAATTCAGGTCTAAGGACTATTCATACCAATAGTCACATGAGAAAGTTTATGACACTCATATGACAATCTATGAAACTTTCTCATGGCGGGTCATTCAGTACACATTCTCCAATGTATACCCATGTGTCAACTTGATATCACATATCCATGACTTGTGAGCTCAAGTCATCAGTTAACCTAAATGCTAGTCTCCATGTATTAATATTGTCCTTGAATATTAATACTTGACTAGGAATGATTTAGAGTAGTGTTCTCTACATTATCTCACTATCGATTCAACCAATCGATATAATGTAGATAAGAACCTACTACCCAAGGACATTATTATACTTAGTTATTTGGCACAAATACAAAGTAAGTATAATAACCAAACATGCCTTTATTAATGATAGAATATGATACAAAATATCCCTAGTCAATCATCATATAATTGGCTCTAGGGCTCCTACTAACATCTTGATCCCCGAGTAGATTCGCTCAAACAAATGAGCTCAATATCTCATATTGACTCATTTGAGTATGGTCATACGTTTTAGTAGTTCTACTAGATCAAGAGGCCCACAGATATCACTCCCGTCATATGGGAGGGATAGATCTCATCTACATCACTCACATCCCTCCGTATAATTCGTTAAATACCCAGTGATCGCCTTTATAGTCCACCCTATAACGGGTGACGTTTGAGGATACCAAAGTACATAACTCCTTATGTAGGGAGCCGTAATGAGTTCAGGTCTAAGGACTATTCATACTAATAGTCACATGGGAAAGTTTATGGCACTCATATGACAATCTATGAAACTTTCTCATGGCGGGTCAATTCAGTACACATTCTCTAATGTATACCCATGTGTCAACTTGATATCATATATCCATGACTTGTGAGCTTAAGTCATCAATTGACCTACATGCTAGTTGTTAGTGATATGAGAGAAGTGTCCTAAGGCAATCGCCTTATGATTGTAAACATTTATTTTAATAAATGATAATTCACTATTTGAGTATACATGTTTGTGTATTTGATTGGGATCTTAAACTCATCTACTGAATGCCCGCAATATAATTCACAGCATAAGAGAATTTGTGATGGGATCACAACTAGTGATTATCTCTACATGTGCAATTGTGAAGTATTGAAAGTATCCCTAGTCGATGAATTGATAAAAACGGACACTATCAATTCTGTTGAGACTAGCATGAGTTATTCTCTAATCAGCTGATTCTCACTGGCTGGTGACATTGGTATGTCCGGAGATAAACATGGATGCTAGTTAAGGGAACTAGTTCATTGGAGTGACTAGCTGTAAAACTTCATATGGTAATCTATAAAGATATGTCACTGAAGTTATTACTGCAGCTTAAGTGCGATGTTCCTTTGACTTGCGGTGTTCAAGTCATCTTGGTCATGGAGACTTATACTTTAACATCATAAGCAAGTATCTCCAAGGAGGTGTGGACCCAGGATGATTGGGTATAAGCCGAAGTGCCCGAAGATGTTTGAACAGCCTACAAAGGATTCACCACTCCTTGCGAGGAGATGTATACTCAGGCCTATCGTCGGATTGTTACTCAAAGCCTCTGGCCAGAGCATATCATGTTTAGAGTGCGAGACTCTTAAATACATGAGAGTAATTAGAAATCCAAAGGACGAGAAAGACATTACTTGGGCTAGGTGTGACGTAGTCAGCCTAGTGGGGACTGACACAAATAGACCATGTCCTGAACCAAGTGAGTATAAGATGGTGAAGGGAATGGGGCACGATTCATTAGAGCTGCTGAAGGGTTTCGGAATTCTTTCTGAGGTCAACCGTTGATCTTTCGATTAATTGGGGGTCATGATGTACTACTAGGTGCCACTCATGACCGTTCTATAATTGGTTAATTATAGACGGCCAACATAAATTGAAAGCCTATTTAGTCACACGCACTACGAGTAATCCGAGGGATTTAAAACCAGTTGAAAATTGGATTTTCCAATCAAGAGAAATAAGTCGAATCTGAGTTAATCAGATGCGCAACGGAAACTTAAAATGGCTAAGTCTTTTGAAGGCTTATTGGGCGAATTAAATGAGTTTAATTCGCGATCGGTTCGGCTCAGTTTGGCCGGCCAAAGAGGGTGTTAACCCCCTTTGGTTTGGCCGGCCATTAAAAGGGGATAAAACCAATTTATTTGGTTTAATTAATAAAATAAATCTAGCGCGATTTGTTTTATAAATTATGGATAAATAAATTTGTGTAAAGAAATTTATATAAATAAATTTATAGAAATTTATTCTTTTATGGAAATTAAAATGATCCATGAAATGGTTTATTTTAACTTTATAAAATCAATTATGAATTGATTTTTCCATAATAAGAAAGTTTATAAATTTCTTATAAAATTTATTCCATAATAAAAGGAGAAGAAGTATTTGTTTTATTATAAAATAAGTTATAATAAAACTTGGTTTAAACGGAATAATTCATAAGAGAATTTATAGGATAAATTCCTTATGAAAATTCCGTTAAGTGGGAGACTTGGCAAGGGAGAGATTATTATATAAAGGAACCAAGGCTAGGCTTAAGTTCCCTAATCAATAGAGTAATCTAGAGATTAATTCTCTCCCTCTCTCTCTTTTATTCTCTTCCTCTCCTTCCCTTCCCTCCTAGGGCCGGCGCCCCTTAGTCAAGCTAGGGCCGGCGCACCTTCCACCCTAGGGCCGGCGCACCACCCTCCTTTGAGGATTGCCGTGAGCCATCAACACCAAGGAGATGCCAACCAAGAAGAAGAAGAAGCGGATCACATCTCCTTCCTTCTCGGAATAAAGATTCCGTCTTTTGGTGGTTAGTTTTCATTCTTTTCTCTTGTTGTTCTAGTTGTGCCTTTAGAGAATCTAGTAGTTCTCGTCGGTATAAAACTCGTGACTTTGCGAAGTCATCCCGAAGAGAACTCGGCGTGGACGCGAATAGAGGCGAAGCTTCCAAGGGACGCTACGGTTGGATCTCGTCCCTTACTTCGAGTTACGCGAGGTACTTAGTAAATTAGTTTACTTTTCCGCAAAGTTTTAATTTATGACCATGTCAACACATCATAAGGTTGCATGCTAGATACGTGGTTAAAATAATTTGTGAAATTATTTTATGCTAATTCTTCCACTGCACGTAAAAATTTAAAATTTTACGAACCCGTATCCTTGTCAACATGCACCCGGTCCCAACACTAGTCTCCATGCATTAATAATATTCTTTAATATTAATGCTTGACTAGGAATGGTTTTGTGTAGTGTTCTCTACATCATCTCACTATCAATTCAACCAATCGATATGATGTAGATAAGAACCTACTACCCAAGGACATTATTATACTTAGTTGTTTGACACAAATATAAAGTATGTATAGTAACCAAATATGCCTTTATTAATGATAGAATATGATACAAAGGGTCCCTGGTCAATCATCACATAATTGGCTCTAAGGCTCCTACTAACAAATATTTTTCTAACTGGGTTCACTAGATACTCTTCATCTTCTGAGTTTGAGTCTGACTCACTTTCAGAATCATCCTTGGTTCTGTTCCTTGACTTGGACTACTTTCAAGTATTTACAAACAAAGCTATACCATTCTCGACTGGTTTGACATTAGTCTGCTCATGCAATTCTAATTCACAAAATAGTTCATCTAGCTTAAGTTTAGAGAGATTTTTCAAAATTTTGTAGGCATCAATAATAAATGCCCACAATGTATTCTGAGGGAATGCATTAAGCGCGTACCTTATCACATCCTTGTTCTATGGTTGGTGACTAATTAGATGCAGCCCATTCATTCTGTCCTTGATCCAAGCGTGTAATTAACTTGTCGTCTCTCCAGGCTGCATTTTTATGTTAAATAATTTATTCAACAACGGTTCCCATTTTGTTACCTTTGCGTTACTGGTTCCTTCATGCAGCTTGATCAGCTTGTCCAAATGTTATTTTGTACTTTGGACTGATTCGGTTTTGTTCTTCCTTGGTCAGTCCACACTGAAGAGTATTTAGGCTTTGAACTTTGCTTGCACCATTTTTTTCATCTCCATGTTCCACTTGTCTGGTTTTCATGGAAGATTTCTTCCTTCATCCATTAGAGGTGAGTATCTAGTCTGGATTGTGAACCACTGGTTCATGTCAGTCTTTAGATAGATCTCTATCCTCCTCTTTCAGTAGGAAAAGTCCTCCCTGTTGAACATCGAGGGATGGACATTGCTATAACTGTCACACTGGGCCATTTTGGTTATATAGCACACAAGAAGTAAAAGAAATAAGGTCCCAAGACTAGGTCTTGGATTAACAATGTGGGACTAGAGGAAAAATAGAAGAACAACTCAAGTGGTATTGCACCAGTTTCGAGTAAAAATCGATCAGTGAAAAATCTGTCAAAAAGAAGTAATTATGCCAACTTTAGATTTGTAGGAAAACTAAAAGCCAATAATGAAAAAAAATCCCCCAACTCTTACGGTGGTTGCATCGATTTAGAGTGAATATGTCTCTAATACCACTTATATGACGGATGCACTGTGGGATCGGTGCCGTCGATTGAGGGGGTGAATATTGACTTTTGCTTTCTTCGAAATCTCATCGATTGTTCGTTTAACTTTCTATCAGAGTCATTAGTAGTACAACGGAATAATAAAAAAGAAAGCAAACATAAGTACTTGGCGTGAGTCGTTTATTTACTTGGTTCCCAACTCCCCAGGATCAGTACGTCCAAGGCCTATGTACTTGGCGTGAGTCCACTAATGGGCTCCTTTTCAGAATTTTTGAAGGTGGAGAATACCCGTCTTACAGTTCAAGTACAATCATAAATAAGGAAAATGGAACTTTACAACTTATTAACATGCAAACCGAATATGGAGAATATCTCGACCAATTCTAGAAGTCCGAAGTGTCGCGCACTCTCTCCTGGAGCCGCAGAGCTTTGCCTAAACACTTTAACTTCACAATGAATGAGTATTAGGATAAAGAAATTGATGTTCTGTAACCACGACTCGAACCCTTTTATATATGGGACACTCGGGCACCCGTGTGCCTATAGGGGTTGATCAACTCAGCACATGCATTGCAGGGGATAAAACCTATGGAAAAGGTTGAGGGCACCCCTATGACCTTGAGGGCACCTAGGTCATGGGGGAGCCTGGGAGCCTTGGGGGAATCTGGGTAACTCAAGCGCCCCTATGGAAGATAAACAAACAATCCTAAGCCTTAGTTATGTAATTCTACTTGACCTACTAGTCTTTGCTTGGAGTTAACTCTCCAAGACTTTACTATCTAAGGTCAACTCCTTAGGGTTTCCTAATGCTTAGCTTCACTCACTAGGACTTTACCTTGCTGGGCTTCACTCACCAAGACTTTTACCCAACTTCACTCACTAAGATTTTGTGACCAACCTACGGTCAGGTCTTCGTGCCTAGCTTCACTCACCAGGACTTCATCCACTTAACTTCACTCACTAGGACTTAGCTTCACTCACCAGGACTTTGCTTCACTCACCAGGATTTCATGCTCGATCCTCGACCAGGACTTCGATGCCCAACCCTCGGCTAGGTCTTCGTGCTCAATTCCTCAAACTAGGACTTCGATACCCAACCATCAGCTAGGTCTTCACTCTCAATTCCCTGAATTAGGACTTCGTGCCCAGCTTCACACACCAGGTCTACGGTGCCTTGACAATGACTTCTTTGTAAGTCATCTGATCCCGACTAGACTTCTCTCTGCCAAACATCAAATCCTGTTTGACTTAGTCCTTATTCTAACTGACCATATCTATGTTTAGTCACTCTATCAAACATCGAAACAGTAGAGGTTGACTATTCATGTCTGATGCTTTTTGCACCAATAATCTCCCCCTTTTTGATGTTTGACAATAATCTTAAGTTAGGCTTAGGTCTAAGGGTTTTAGGTCAATACTTGGGAGATACACAAAATATCAAGTCAAAACTTGGGTAATACACAACGTATCTAACTTAAGGTACTCTCTTCCCCTTTGACACACATCAAAAAAAATAAGCTAAAAAAAATGTTAAGTATAAGATTTGCACTAACAATGTGATTTTTGAAAATACTTAAAGTTTTTAATAAAAAGTGTGATTTTCAAAAACCTTTTTATGTAAAAAAAAACTAATTTTCTTTTTGTTTTGAAAATATTTTAGGGACGCTAAACAAAAATGTTAAGAAATAAAATAAATGTTTTGTTGATTTGGACTTCCCTAAATCTGAAAAAATCCTTGGAATCTTGTTGACCATAAGAAAATTTTCTATGTCTTGAAGATTTTCTATATCTTGAAAATTTTCTATGTTAAGAAATAAAATAAATGTTTTGTTGACCACAAAAAAATTTTCTATGTGTCTTGAAGATTTTTTAATCAAATAAAATATTTTCAATATGTATTTAATTTTTAAAAATAATATGCTAGTTTGGATTCTTCCCTAATCTGACACAATCTTAGAAATCTTGTTAACCACAAGAAAATTTCCTATGTGTCTTCGAGATCTTCTAATCAAAATAAAATGTTTCTAATATGTATTTAATTCTCAAAAATAATTTCTTAGTTTGGATTTCTCCCCATCTCACAATCCTAGGAATCCTTGTTAACTACAAGGAAAACTTTCCAATGTGTCTTAGATATTTTTCCAAACTAATTTTTTTTTTAAAATTCAAAAATCATTTAGAATACTAAAAGATTTTTGAAAAATATTTTAGAAAATGAAACTATATTATTTTCAAAAATATCATATTTTTGAAGATTATGATAGTTCTTTTTAATTTGAACTCCCCCAAAGCTTGATACAGTCCTAAGAAGCTTGTTGACCATAAGATGATCTTCCTCTGTGTTTTAGGGTTTAACTCAAATAAAAAGAATAATATAAAAAATATAAGATTTTTAAAGTAAGTTAGAGTCAATTTACAAAAATGAATTGTTCTTTTAATTAGGATTCCTCATAAGTCTAACACAATCTAAGGAATCCTTGCAGATTATAAAAAACATTCCTATGTATCTTTAGAGCTTATCCAAATCATAAGAGCAATTAGGGTATATTTTTCAAAAAAGATAAGTTTTAAAAAGAAATATTTTTGAAAGATATGATAATTTTTGAAAGAAAGGTTTTCCAAAAATAAATTTTTGAGCGAAAAAATATTTTTCAAAGACATAATAATTTTTGAAAGAAGAATAATTTAGAAAACATAAAATTTACACGAAAGAAAAAATTGACTCCCCCTGAACCTGATAACTTCTAGCTACCCTTGTTAACTACAAGGAACTCTACTTAAGTGTCTTTAGGGACTTTAGTGTTGACCTAGAGGATTTTGTTAGGATGTATACTAAAAGCCTTGCTTTTATATAAGACATCTACATTTTGAAAGAGAATCACAAGATCATTTTTGCATGTTTATATTAGTATGTGCATATCATCTCATACTTTACACTGTAGATAACATGGTGTGTGGTGTCGCACAGAAGATCATGTTATCAGTTCCTTGTGGAGTATAAGTAGAGGTTCACAACCGAGACAGATTTGGACAAACCATCGGGATGGTTGTAGTGTAATTTGGTGTTGATTTATCTTGACCATAGAATTACACTAGTGCACTTTGTGTGTGTTGAGCAGGACCAACATAGAGGTGATTCAATTTATACCAACTTGATAATTAAATCAGACATCAGTTTATTATGGAGTACATGCTCTGAATCCCGATATAATAACGGGCACATGTATTTAGTATTTTGTTTCTTTGATTTACCAATGGGCAAGATTTATTCCGTTAAATCGATAAGCTCGATAAGTTGGGAAATAATATTATGTACATGGTGTGCCATTGATTATTGACGAAATCCATGTCCTGGTGAGTCGAGATGATGATGCCCCCTTGATGAGCTCATAAGGTTCATCATGTTAAACCTTGCAGGTGGATTTGATTCAACATGATGATAAGGATGAGTGGTACTAGTCAAGGAGTTAGAAGTTGATTAATTAAAATTATCAGTAATTTAAATTAATCGACGGACATTCGATATCCTAAACACGGGGAGATGAATGTACTCATAATAGGTGGAGGCCATATGAAAATATGGGGGTTGGTGAGGAAGTTCAATAGAGATCCTTTAGTAGAATGAATCTTCATTAATGGATCGAATTTGGATCCATTAGCGGGCCAAGACCCAACTCCTCCTCATGGTCCCTATTGTAGCCTTATAAATACCCCATGGTGTCATGAAACCAACGTATCCAATTAACCTGGAAAAGTCTCTCTCTATTCTCTCCTCTCATCCTCTCTCTCCTAGGGTTCCTAGTGGTCGGCGCCTAACGGAAGCAAGAGGTGGCGCAAGTGGTTAGGGAAGGAAGAAGACTTGTTCTTTCTTCCTCTTCTCTTCATCCTCTTTTCCTCTTCTTCCCTAGAAGACACGGCAGCAAGGTTGGAGAGGAGCTGGAGCTCGCCAGCGGTGTAATTTGTGTTGCTCGACGCCAGCGGCAATTGAGGAGGAGAAAGTTTGCGGTTAGGGATCTTCTTCATCTCCTTTCTCTCTTCTTTCCTTTGGTCGGCGTTTCCATGAAGATGGAATTGGGGTCGGCAGTGCAAGGTTGAAGAAGAGAGGTCGCTGGCGGTCCACTTCTTGGTGAGGTGTTGGCTGGCGCAAGGGAGTAGCGGGAAGAAGAGCCTAGGGTTAATATCTTCTTTCTTTCTTCACTTCTACTTCTTGTTCTCCATCTTCTCTTGGTGGAGACACAAGCAAAAGAAGGTGGTGTTCATCTCTTGGTGGCCGGCGGTGACTTCCTTGGTGGTTAGGGCTCCAGCGGGTACAAGAGAGGAAGAAGAAGACACCTTATCTCTTCCCTAGGGTTTCGGCCAAGCTAGGGTGGAGAAGAAAGTGTCTTGGTGACTACGGTTCTTGGTAGATCATCGCCCACACGACGTCCAAGAGGGGAGGGGCATACAATAGAAGATCGCGAGTTAAAAGGAAAGGTATATTCTTCTCTTTGGCTCCTTGTTTTCTATCATTTCATATGGTTAATTAATTATCAATGCTTGTTAATTAATTATGTTGGACCCCGATGATAAACACAAAAACTGGCGATCTGCTCGTCGTCTATTCCACGGTTAATCGGTTGGACGAGATTGATCGCTAGAACAACTTGGTTGTTCAAGCAATCGCTCGAATCGGTTGGCACGACGACAAGATGGTCGTTTGGAAAATAGGTCTCTATTCGGATTAAAAATTTTAATGCGTAGGCATGGAGAGGTTTCCCATGAGCGACCCGGTATTCGCTTAAGAAACCCGCAACCAACAGATTTGTGTTTAGGTGTTGGTCTAATAATTTTCAAAATGTTATATTAAATTTTGAAAACTATTTATAAGTACACACAGTCATACATGAAATTTATTAAAATATTATTATATTTAAATCATTATTTTGAAAATATATTTTTAAGAAAATATTCTAAGGATTTTTGAAAATATTTATCAAATAATTAGTCTTTATCATCTCACCTATTTTAAATGTCATAGTACAAATAAGCATGATAGTTTTATGGGTGTTATGAGATGCTTGATTAATTTTTCTCAATTTATTTTTGTTAATTGTTTGACCTTGAGTTATATTCATGTTTAACAAGTAGTACCTTAAAAGTAAATTTCAATAATTGGCTTTCAGGTCTTGGCAGGGCACAGGGGCCTTCTTGAGTATCGGAACACAACTGGGGCTCGTCCTCACCAGATTTTATTTCTCCATTGACTTATCTTACTTACCTTTGTGCAAATTTACTTAGTCTCTTAACCCACCAGGTCTTTCTGCTAGATGTCCCATCTGGACTTCAGCTAACTGTCAGGTCCTGTGGACTCAGCTGGACTTTATGCCAGGTCTCCACCAACCTGGGCTTTAGTTTGTTGTCAGGCCTTGCAGACCCAGCTGGACTTCCTGCTAGGACTCAACCACCCTGGACTTTAGCTTGGTATCAGGTCTAAGCCTTTCAATCATGCACACTCGGTACCAAAGTTAAACAACTACACACTTAACTTTAACCCCTTTGTCATATATTAAAATCTGAGCTTGATCGTTAGTGCAAACTGCACCAACATATTATATCTGTCCTAACATTGTTTTGCAAAAATTATGTGGTTCCGTCAACGGATATAGGTGAACTCAGAATAGCAAATTTTGAAACAAAACCCAGAAGGAAAGATTTGTTCTGACTTTATCAATCGATGGATCAAAGTCTTATTACAGTAAATTCATGTTGAATCAAAGGAGAAAAGGAAACTTTTGGTTCCATCGACTGAAAAGGCTTATCAGTCGATGGATTATTAATTTTGTGATGCGGCAACCAACTTAGTGAATCAATTAGAAAGGAAAAGGTTGGCTTCCATCAACTGAAAGGGTGGTTCAGTCAACGGATCAAGAGAATTTAGGGTCATAAAGCTAGACGTGAACCCCGGACAGATTCATTGGAGGTTCCATCGACAGATCAACAGGATCAGTCGATGGAATAGTGATTTCCGAAATTATCTAGATGGGTTCATTTATAAGAAGAGGCTCAAGAATAGATTCAAATAAAACTTTTACTGCTCAAAATCTGTGCACATCTTGCTGCTATGACGCCAAAAAGCTCACTGACAACAACGCTTCATCTTCTACTATTGTATTATCTGTAATCATTTTTGTTGCACATCCATTTATTAGGAGAGTGTAGGGATCTTTTGCGTAAAGCAATCAAAATATGTGCAGCGGAAAAACCAACCCTTCCAAAAATCCATGAGAAAGGTTTATACGAAGTCTAATTAGAATGGTTACCTTTGTTGCATGTATGGTACGATCCTGACTGTAACTTTGGTTCCGTGGATATCAGCACGATCAAAATGGTCGTGGTTCTAGTAGTATCCACATGAACACATTCTATTCGTTGCACGAACTCGGTCTCGGAGAAGAATCACCTTAGTTTTGCTAGTAACTTGGGAAGATTCGGTCACAAAATAAGCCAAAAACATCAACAAGTGATTTTGGCCAAGAGAAGTGAAGAGGAGGAAGAAGAAGAACAAAAAAAACTCTACGTTATAATGAAAATGATGCCTTTTGTATTCATCCAATGAATACAAAAGGTTTTTTAATTCAGTACTCATTATTCTTGGATGAATTCAAGATTAATGCTCCATGAATTACATTCATTTTGAAAATAAACAAGGGTCCTTTTATATTCATCCAATGAATACAAAGTGTTGAGGCAATCGACCCTTGAATGATTGGAATATCATGGTTTTGATGAGTGGGCGAATAGGTTTAAAGTTAGAGTGTTATGTTGTTTTTGATTTGTGTGATTGAGTTTGAAGGACTTGGAAAATCACACTTGGTGGACCTATCCGAGGGACGAGAGCCGAGGGAGGAGGACTCCAAGGGCAAGCCGGGAAGTGGACTTCAAAGGGCACACGTGAAGGGTGGCATGGAGGCAAGCCAAGGGAAGGCTTGTGTGCGCATCCGAGGGACGATAGCCAGAGGAAGAGGACTGCAAGGGGCGAGCCAAGGGAGCAGACATGAAGGCACACGCGAACGAGAAGGTTTGAAGTGGCTGGAGCTGAGCTGGGAGGCTGGGCAGTCGACTGGCCCGAAGGCAGTCAACTGCCAAAACCCACAGAGAGCTCGCAGCCTCGGACCAGTCAACTGGCCTTGGGGCAGTCGACTGGTATACCCCAAAACTAGCCGTTGGCTAACTGTTCACTAGCCGTTGGCCAGCATTTACTGCTGGGCCAGTCGACTGCCCTAGGGGCAGTCGACTGGTGCGAGTCTGGACAGACTGCGAACCTGTCCTTTTCACCTATAAAAGGAGGCCTCGTTACACGTGTCTGTACAGTTCCGCATAGTAACGAAGTGCTGCCAAATTGTAGAGTGATTTCTTGCTTCCTCCATCATCTTTCTACACCTGTAAAGAGGAAGCTTTTGCTGTAAAGGTTTCTCCCCCTCAAGGAGACTTTTCGATAGTGAAAAGTGGTGCTCGCAGCGTGGATCCTTGGATTAGTCACCCATCTGGGTGGATACCAAGTAAAAGAATTTTTGTTAGCATTGTTATTGTCTTTGCTTATTATTTCTGCTGCGCTAACATCTGTGTAGAGATCAAACGATTCGCGAAAGTCCATTCACCCCCCCTCTGCACGCCCACATCGATCTTTCACAAAGGATTTGTCTCTTGGTCTTCCTCTTTAATAATACATTATTAAAACATTTTAATGAACATTAACCCCTTTTAATTAGTTAAGTCTAATCTAAATGAGTCTAACTTGGATTTTTTAGGATGTATACTAAATGACTTGTCTTTTTCTACGAACACCTACATTTTGAAAGAGAATCACAACAACACAGTTGCATGTTTAAATTAGTATATGCATAACAGTTTGATACATTACATTGTAGATAACATGGTGTGTGGTGACACACAGAAGATCATGTTATCAGTCCCTTGCATAGTATAAGTAGAGGCTCACAAACTAGATGGAGTTGGACAAACCATCGGGATGGTTGTAGTGTAATTAGGAGTGGTTTGTCTTGACCATAGAATTACATTAGTGCACTTTGTGTGCATTGAGCAGGACCAAAATGTGATCCAATTTGTGTTGACTTTATAATTGGATCAGACCTTAGTTTATTATGGAGTATGATAATTAGCATTTTATGCCATTTTATTTGCTCATTTATTTAACATTTTTTTTATCCTATCGTATGCTTAAACCATGTTTATACCATATTTTATGAGTAGCATCTATTTTTGGAGATTATTATAATTTCCTCTAATTTTGGTATTATTTTATGATTTTTGTAAGGAATTAAAGATTGACCTTAGACCAAGGCTTAGATCCAAGAAATTGGACCTATGGTCTAATTTGAAGGCTGCTGGGCTTGGTTGAATGGGTTGGACTAAACCAGGGCTGAACCCAGGCTGAATCGAACTGCTGGGCTGCTGGGGAGCTGGTCTGAACCCATGGCTTGGTCTGAACCCATGGCTTGGTCTGAACCTGAGGCTGGGCGAACCCAAGGGAAGGGATGGGCTGAACCAGCTGCTGGGCTTGGGCTGAACTCGTCGGGGGAGACCACGCGCAAGAAGGGATCCACTCGACTTCTCCTCTGAATGGGGACATCCCGAATCATCTTCTCGGACACAAGGCATCCATCTCTTCTCCATCGACTCAGACCCGCGACTCTTCTTCTCCACAACGGCCGGTGGCTTTCCCTCCTCTCCTTCACCGCTGCCGGCCGGACCACCTTCTCCACCACCTCCGGCCATTGCACAAGAACTAGGGCACACGGGACAGAACTGATCCAAAAGCCCTAGCCGGCCGGAGCTCCATCCCTCCTTCCTCTTCTTCCCCAACTCATCTACGGCAGCCACCACTTCTTCTTCACCCCACATCCGCAACCCTAGAGCTAGGGCGTGGCTGAAACAAGGAGGAAAATCCGAGAGGCTAGGGCATCATCCCGTTCATCTCCTTCCCCTCTTGATTCCACTGCCAGAAGCTTCTTCTTCCAGCCTTCATCAGATTCGGCAGAACCCTAGGCTCATTATCTTCACAGTTTTTCTTCGCCAGCAGTCTCCTTCATCAGATTCAACAGCCACATTAGGCAGCAGCACTCAATCCTTCATCTGGCAGCAGTCCATCCGATCTAGCAGCTCATTGATAACCGTTTTTAGTCGTGTTATGGTTTCAAATACAATTAAAGTATTGAACTCCTCTAAACTAATGTAGTATAGAGTAACTCGAGTCGTCTCCCAACGAATGTAGTTGATACATGATAAACCTTAGGATCGTATGTTATTGCTTTTGGGTTTTGGATGTTAAACTGGGGTTTGGATTTGGAAGCTATGACTACGAAATGAAATAACAAAACAAGTATGAAATCTAATCCTAATTAATGAAAGATAATGCGAGTAAAGAAGATCTACTCTAATCTAAACTATACTTGCAAGGAAATGAAGAACAACATAAAGTAAGCATTTAGGGAAATGGAGCATAAACGAAACCTAACCTAATTGCATCCAAATTAAGATCAAATCTAAATCTAGCATTCAAATGGAATCAACAAACTTAAATGCATCAATTAAAACCTAACTAACGGAAGACACATTTCATCGAACACATAGTATGCTTGAAAGAAAGCATTAAGGAAACTAAGCATGGAATGAAACCTAATCTAACCTAATTTCTCTTAATTAAGAAAAGAACAAACATAACTAATTACCATTCAATAAGAAATGCATTGCAAGAATTTAAACTAGCCTAAGTTGAACAATTAAAGTAACAAAAAATGATTGGGACATTTCATCAAACACTTGGGGAGCATATATTGAATTAAGCAATGTGTGAGCAATTCAAACATGGGAGTTCAAGTTCAATACAAGCATTCAATACACAAATGAAATCTATCAACTCACCACAAAGAAATAACCAACAATCAACTAACACATAAGAAAACTAAAACTTGTCTCATGGAAGGAACAATTCAACAAACACTTGATATGCATGAAAGAATTTAATCAAAGTATGTGCAATCCAAATATGGGGGATCACATTCAATACAAGTCTTCATCAACTAACACAAACAACTCAACAATCAACACATAATAACTCAACACTCTAAAGAAAAGACACAATCCAACACATTGGACAAATGAACCCAAGCTTGCGGATGGGACTCGGAAGCAGGCTGATCGAAGCTCGGATGCGGGCTGTCGTATGATGGAAATAGCTTGAGGAGATGTGAGGGAAAAGAGAGAAGTGGAGGAGAAGGAAGAAGATGGTGGAAGAAGAGGGGAGAGAGCTTCTCCTCAATGTTTCGGCCAAGAGAGCTCCTCCCCTTCTCCCATGCGTGAGATGATAGGAAGTGCGTGAGATGAGATGTGGAGAAGAGGATGAGGGTTTCTTAATGGGTTATTGGATTTTGGGTTGAGGGTAGAGTAAGAAAATTTGGATCCGAATCCAATAAGAGTTGAAATTGGGCTTAAGGATTGGATGAGGTTGATGGGCTTTTGGATGGGTTGGAGCCTTCCTCTTCTTGGATCCAATTTGGGTTGGATGAATTAAACCATCTTCAATTGAATTGAACCAAACTTTCAATTAGACCATATTCTATTGAACCAAGCCTTCAAATTAGACCATCCAAGATTCATCTTTAATTCCCTACAAAAATCATGAAATAATGTCAAAATTTAGAGGAAATTATAATGAGCTCCAAAAATAGATCCTAATCGTAAAATATGATATAAACATGGTTTAAGCGTACGAGAGGGTAAAAAAATGCTAAGTAAATGAGCAAATAAAATATCATAAAATGCTAGTTATCACTCATCAGATTGCTTGATTTGTTCTTGAATGTTTGTTATGTGTTTGATGATGAATGCTTGTATGGATGCTTGATTCCCCATGTTTGGATTGCACGTACTGTGATTGAATTCTTTCATGCCTACCATGTGTTCGTTGAAATGCTCCAATCAAATGTTTTAGCTTAATTTTGTATTTTCTCAGCTTAGATTCTTGCAATATTTCGTTAGTTTGATTGCTTATTGTTTTCTTATAGTTGTCTTTCAGTTTGATGTAATTAGATTAGGTTTCATTTATGCTCCAGTTTCCTAATTGCTTACTTTATGTTGCTTTTCGTTTCCTTGCAAGTCTAGTTTAGATTAGATTAGATCCTCTTTACTCACATTGTCTTTCATGGATTAGGACTAGATTTCATACTTGCTTGCTATTTTATTCCGTAGTCTTAGCTTTCAAATCCAAACCCTAGTTTTATATCCAAAATTCAAAAGCAATAACTTGGAATCCTAAGATTGTTAACCTATCATTACATTCCTTGAGAGACGACTCGAGTTACTCTATGCTACATTAGTTTAGAGGAGTTCGATACTTTAATTGTATTTGAAACCGTAACACGACTTAAAACGATTATCAAATTTGGCGTCGTTGCCGGGGAGTGTAGTGGTGTTTGATAATTTTAGGATTGTTTCTCTATCTTTCCACAAGAATTTTAAAAAAAACAATTGTCATGTGCTTTAATGTTCATTCATTCATGTGTTTTGATATCATGTGCTCCTGAGTCTTCTAATCTTGTTTATTAGTGTTTCAGTGTAAGACCAGGATAGTTCTTTCAGTTCAACATGGATTTCTGCTCTCAATAATTTGGAGGCTTCAATGAATATCACAATTCAAGAATTGGGGGAGTGGAACACATATGCACTAATTGTGGCAGTTCATCTCATTCAGCTGCTATATGCCACCTCATCCAAAAGACTACTGGATTTCCTCAAGAACCCCTGCATCCCTAACATCAATATCAAGATACTTATGATCCAGCTCTGGGCACCTATAATGATGACTGGGGAAATTACTCGACTCAGTACTTTCAACCCCAACAAACTCCAGAGCAGCATGGATACTTCCAACCTCAACAGTCAGATAGGTATAACTCATTTTCTAAATCCTACAATTCTAATTGGGGGGATCAGTCATATTTCAGGTATGAGGATACACAAAGTCAATTTACTGAGCAATATTCAGCATATCAGAACCTACAGACATTCCAGGATGATCCTATACCTTCATGGTCACATTCAATTCAGCAACAAGAATCGGAGTTTCCACTCACTTTGGAGCCCTGTGTCACTCAATTTCTTCAACAAAATGAGAGGAGTTTTCAGCAATTTAGTGCTCAGCTTGACACTCAATTTTAGCAGCAGCGCTCAGATTCAGCAACAAGAGAGAAATTTTCAGCAGTTGAGCACTCAGATTAGCAACCAGATTAGCAACCAGATTAGCACTCAATTTCAGCAGCATCAGGAAGACTTTAGACAGGATCAGAGTAGGACTGATGCTTCCCTTCAGAACATAGCGCGACAAATTGAACAGATATCCTCCACCATTAGTCAGATGTAGACTGCAGGGACCAGGATCGATGTTCAGAGAGGATATTCTAGTTCGGATGAGGCAGAGGACGTATTAGCAACAGAGACAGCTGAGTTGGAGGTTGAATCTGATCCATTTCCAGTTGCAGATGACTCTATAGGTGTAGGGGATTGCACTGAGCCCCAGGGATCACCTACATTGAGTGACATATCAGAAGATTCAGAGGATATGCATGAAAGTGTAGGGACTTGTATGGTGGAAGCAAGGACCCAAGAATCACCTCTTTTAGTTGTATGTCCACCAGAGCCTGAGTTTGAGATGGAGCCTTTACTTGACCAGGAGGAAGTCATAGCTACATCCATTCTTGTAGAACTTCAGGTATTCCTCAGCAAGCCAAGGTGAGCGTTTCTCCTAATTTTTTAGAAAAATTCATAGAGGTACCTAAGGTTGATTTTTTTGGCTGTGATGCATTTCTTGACACATTCTATTTGAAGACTGATTGTATTTCACTTTTTTCTTACCCTGCATGTGTGCGGGAGGTATTTCGTTTTCATGGTTTTGCAGGGTGTCGACGACTTCTGGAGTGGGTGCTACAACTAAATAGACTCCAACCTCCTGGAAGGACTTCCAAAAAGCATCAAGAGGGAGGAGTTGCTCTTTCCTTGACTTGTAGCACCTCGCCTCTTAAGTGGATTTTGTACCTGAATCACCTTCGACCACCGGAACCCACTTATGTAAAGTCGAAGTGTGGGGGAGCAGTGCATTATGACATTGATCACGTGAAGAATGCTCTCTCAACTACCCAAACCCCACCACCACCGGGATGGATGCTACTCCTGAACTGACTCCAACCGCCAGGAATAAAGGGGAGTTTGTTCCTTTTCTTTTTCTTTCTTATTTCTCTTTATGTTTATACTTGCATGTTTATTTGCTTTCATTAGTTGCATTCATACTTTGCTTCCTCATTCTGCATTTTGTTTGGTCTTGAATAAACTTTGCTTGATTTTTAGTTGTATCTTCCTACATGTTCCTTTATTATGCTTTGAGAATCATAAAAGATGGTTAAGTCTGACTATTGAGTTTTGGTTTCCTTGGTATGCTTGGGGACATTAATTGCATTTATTCATTTGTTGTGGTGATGGACTCTATCTTGTTAGATTAAGCATGACAGTTTATTGTTCACCTAGTGAGGATATTCCCAAGCTTATCGTTAGTCCTCTTATGTGTGATAGCATTTGTGATACTTGACACTCTAGAACTCGCTTTGATTCTTTTTGAAATTACATTAGCATAAGCTTACATGAATATGATGGAGGCAACCTTTCTTGTTGATCTCTTAGTTTTCCCTCTACTTTGCTATTGTTACTAGTGAGCATTTCACCTATTGCTTTCATGTCTCATTGTCTTTCCTTTCTCAGATCTTCTCATTGTTATTGTATTCTCACTGTCATATCTTTATTAGCCTATTCTTTCCTTGAGCATGAGAGCATAGGGTGATTGCATGATGAGTACATTTCTATTTGTCTATTATCAGCCTCTATTATTGTGAGTTTTAGATGTTACCATGCTTTGTTATATTGTCTGAGGCAAGTTTTAAGTGTGGGGGAAAGATAAGTGTGTATGGACGAATGCTTGTTGAAAAAAAAATTCTCTGTGAAAAAAAATGAGAAAGAAAAAAAAAGAAAAAAAAGAAAAAAAAAAGAAGTGAAAAAGAAGAAGAAAAGAAAAGAATGAAAAAAAAATGGAAGAGAGAGAGAGAGAAAAGAAATTTCCTCAAATATTTGGAATTTTGTTAGATATGAACAAGAAGGAATAATTCTTGATGTGTACTCTTTTGATATCATTGTTGAGAGAAATTCAAGAGTTACGTTGTGAATACATATATGCATTTTGAGAAATGTTGTAAGTGGTTGTTCATTAAGAATGTGCAAGGAGAATTTTGAGTGTTGAATGTTTGATTGAGTTTTTATTTTGACATATTGTTTGATTGTATACACCATGTTAATTACCCTAATGCTCTCATATTCTCTTTGATCTTCTTTGATCTTCTTTGTTATCTACCCTTCTTGTTCTAGCACGTGGTTTCATCATTATTCATTGAAATGTCCTCTTGATTTGTGTGCTTATGCTATAGTAGTGGAGAAGTAGAAAATAAGCAAGCATATGGTAGTGCAATGTCATAAATGCTTTGAGAGAACTTCACATTCATATTTGTTATTCTTGTGAGTATCAGTGCATATATCTATCTTGTGAGGTTGTCATGTTTAGTTTACTCAAGTTGATGAAATTACCATGTCTTTTGACTTATGTGAGATTTGGAACCATAAATACATGGATTCTTGAGACTTGATGATCCTAAGTAACCTTCTTATATTATTTTCAAAGTATCGATAGAGGATGTAATGTTTGGGAAATATTTTGTTTTCTTTTAGTTTTGTTTACTTGCTCGAGACGTGCAAGAATTAAGTGTGGGGGTGTGATAGCATTTTATGTCATTTTATTTGCTCATTTATTTAGCATTTTTTTTATCCTATCGTATGCTTAAACCATGTTTATACCATATTTTATGAGTAGGATCTATTTTTGGAGATTATTATAATTTCCTTTAATTTTGGTATTATTTTATGATTTTTTTAGGGAATTAAAGATTGACCTAGGACTAAGGCTTGGATCCAAGAAATTGGACCTATGGTCTAATTTGAAGGCTGCTGGGCTTGGTTGAATGGGTTAGACTGAACCAGGGTTGAACCCTGGCTGAACCGAACTGCTGAGCTGCTGGGGAGCTGGTCTGAACCCATGGCTTGGTCTGAACCTGAGGCTGGGCGAACCCAAGGGAAGGGATGGGCTGAACCAGCTGCTGGGCTTGGGCTGAACTCGTCGGGGGAGACCACGCGCAAGAAGGGATCCACTCGACTTCTCCTCTGAATGGGGACATCCCGAATCATCTTCTCGGACACAAGGCATCCATCTCTTCTCCATCGGCTCAGACCCGCGACTCTTCTTCTCCACAACGACCGGCGGCTTTCCCTCCTCTCCTTCACCGCTGCCGGCCGGACCACCTTCTCCACCACCTCCGGCCATCGCACAAGAACTAGGGCACACGAGACAGAACTGATCCAAAAGCCCTAGCCGACCGGAGCTCCATCCCTCCTTCCTCTTCTTCCCCAACTCATCTATGGCAGCCACCACTTCTTCTTCACCCCACATCCGCAACCCTAGAGCTAGGGCGTGGCTGAAACAAGGAGGAAAATCCGAGAGGCTAGGGCATCATCCCGGTCATCTCCTTTCCCTCTTGATTCCACCGCCAGCAGCTTCTTCTTCCAGCCTTCATCAGATTCGGCAGAACCCTAGACTCATCATCTTCACAGTTTTTCTTCGCCAGCAGTCTCCTTCATTAGATTCAACAGCCGCATTAGGCAGCAGCACTCAATCCTTCATCCGGCAGCAGTTCATCCGATCCAGCAGCTCATCAGATTGTTTGATTTGTTCTTGAATGTTTGTTATGTGTTTGATGATGAATGCTTGTATGGATGCTTGATTCCCCATGTTTGGATTGCACGTACTGTGATTGAATTCTTTCATGCCTACCATGTATTCGTTGAAATGCTCCAATCAAATGTTTTAGCTTAATTTTGTATTTTCTCAGCTTAGATTCTTGCAATGTTTCGTTAGTTTGATTGCTTATTATTTTCTTATAGTTGTCTTTCAGTTTGATGCAATTAGATTAGGTTTCATTTATGCTCCAGTTTCCTAATTGCTTACTTTATGTTGCATTTCGTTTCCTTGCAAGTCTAGTTTAGATTAGATTAGATCCTCTTTACTCACATTATCTTTCATGGATTAGGACTAGATTTCATACTTGCTTGCTATTTTATTCCGTAGTCTTAGCCTTCAAATCCAAACCCCAGTTTTATATCCAAAATTCAAAAGCAATAACTTGGAATCCTAAGATTGTTAACCTATCATTACATTCCTTAAGAGACGACTCGAGTTACTCTATGCTACATTAATTTAGAGGAGTTCAATACTTTAATTGTATTTGAAACCGTAACACGACTTAAAACGGTTATCAGAGTACAATCTCTAAATCCCGATATAATAATGAGCACATGTATTTAGTATTTTTTCTTTGATTTACCAATGGACGAGATTTATTCTGTTAAATTGATAGGCCCGGTAAGTTGGGAAATAATATTATGAACATGGTGTGTCATTGATTATTGACAGAATCCATGTCCTGATGAGTCGGAATGCTGATGCCCCCTTGATGAGCTCATAAGGTTTATCTTGTTAAACCCTGCAGGTTGATTTAATTCAACATGATGATAAGGATGAGTGGTATTAGTCAAGGAGTTAGAAGTTGATTAATTAAAATTATCAGTAATTTAAATTAATCGACGGACATTCGATATCTTAAACACGGGGAGATGGATGTACTCATAATAGGTGGAACCCATGTGAAAATATGGGGGTTGATGAGAAAGTTCAATGGAGATCCTTTAGTGGAATGGATCTTCATTAATGGATCGGATTTCGATCCATTAGCGGGCCAAGACCCAACTCCTCCACATGGTCCCTATAGTAGCCCTATATATACCTCATGGAATCAAGAAACCAAGGCAAATCTAATTAATCATCCAACCCAAGGCTTTTCTCCTCTCCCTCTCTCCCTTCTCTCTCCTAGGTCACGGCAAGGAGGAGGAGCTCCACCTCCTTCCTCTTTTCTTCTTTTCCTCTCATCCACTCGGTGGAAGGCCTATACTAGACAAAGGGTGAGTTCTTCTCTCCCTTTTGTGAGGTGCGGCAAGGAAGAGGAGGTGGGCGGCGGGCAGCAGGTGGCGGTGCAAGGGAGTGGCGGTGGCGCCGCAGGTTAGGGGAGAAGAGGAGTTTGGGCTGATTTGGGTCGGGTAGGAGAGCTCTTCTCTCTTAGATCTTCTTCTTCATCATCCTCCTCGGAGCTTCCTTGTGGCCAGCGAGTTTGGGAAGCCATTGGTGGCCGACGGCGCAAAGGTTGGAGGAGGAAGAGGCCGGCGGCAACCCTAATCCTGGGGTTTTGATCGGAGCGTGAAGAAGTGATTAATTGGAGGTCCTTGGTGATTCTGGATCTTGGTAGATCGTCACCCACACGACGTCCAAGAGGGGAGGGTCATATGGTAGAAGACCGTAAGATAAAGAGAGGTATATTTCTCTCTTGGCTCCTTCTTTATTTTTATCATTTCATGTGAAGTAATAATTGATTATCATGTTTAATTAATTCTTTAATTAATATTTGATAATTAATTATTGGACCTCGATAATAAACATAAAAATCGGCGATCCGCTCGTCATCTTTTCCACGATCAATCAGTTAGGCGAATTACAAGGCTCGATCTTTGAGATTGGCTGAGTTGTAATTCGAATCGATTGATACGATGACGAGACGGTCGTTTGGGAGACGGGTCTCCATTTGGATTAATTTTTAATCCGTAGACATGGAGAGGTCTCTCAAGGACGACCAGGCATTCGCTTAGGAAACCCACCGAGCTATTCCTTCATATGGTATCAGAGCTGAGGTTTCTTTTTTGTGTGTTTAGGATTCAGTTAATTTTTTGCACATTATTATATATGTTATTTTTGCTGGATGATATCTGGATGTGCGTAGGCTAACTCTTTGTTGCAAGCACTAAATTCCAACTTATCATGGCATAAATAATGGTTGTATGTGATTGATTGTGCATTATTGTAATTAATTAAATCCTCGGGGTTGAAGAGGATAGATAGGTATTTAATTTTTGTAATTAAATATGGCACATGTTTAGCCGAGCTTTTTATTTACTTTCGATCTAGATTATATGTACACTCCTTCGTGGAGTATAGAATCGATGGATGTAAATAATTAGCTAGTCATCTCGGCTCGGAGATCCCTTTAATGGTGGCTTGCACATGGTGTAGGGAGGAGCGGACGAGATGTCGACACGACTAGAAGCGCATTGGAGACCAAGGTCATGATAGTTGGAAAAATCTTGGATTTTTCTTATTTGTTGCTTTGGTTATGTGCTTGTTGTGTGTGTGCACGAAAATTCCTCAAATTAAATAACTAAGTGGGAGAGGAACCCTAAAGGTCCCGTGACCTCCATTACAATTTGACAAGTGATGCGAACAAGTCTGCGCGTTGGCTCTGAGTGCCTTCCTCCTCATCAGATAGGCTTGTTCTGCGGATCATTGGGTCGGAAATGATTATAGAAAATTGTTAAGGAGCGTGTGCCTTTCCCCATCGGACGACACTTAATTTGAGAAAATTTTCTTAGTATCGTGTAATGGTAAACACTTAGATACAAATAATAGTATTCTCTTCATCGGAGTCACTGCTATTATTTGTAGAGCCAAAGTGAACCAACTATTAATTTTATTTGTCAAAAGTTAGGTTGACAAGATAATAAAATTAATGGGTAAAACTTCCTCTTACGAATGTAGAAATTCATATACGTCCACACCATCATGGCATGCGAATTTCTCGGTGTTTTGAGGTGTTGGTTGATTTCAAAATTTATTGTTTGAGGAATCAATTTATTTTTGATATCTAAAGTTGTGATTGTTGTGATTCTAAGGTAGTTTCAAAATGGCCTTTAACCCACTAGTGACCATACTTAAGGAGAATAAACTTACTGGCCCCAATTACATAGACTGGAAAAGAAACCTGGGTTTTGTCCTTACTGCTGAAGAATACAAATATGTGCTCTTTGAGGAGTGTCCTGAAAAGCCTAGCGAGAATTCTGGTGAAGAGTAAAGGGAGTGTTATAATAAATGGGTCAAGGTAGATGAGATGGCGCGGTGCTACATTTTGGCATCTATATCAAATGTATTGCAACATCAGCATCAGGTCATGCCCACTGCTTATGACATGATGCTGAACCTCAAGGAGCTCTTCGGGCACCAGAACCGGGCTACTAAGCAGGTTACGATGAAGAACTTGATGGCGACCACTATGGTCAAAGGGACACCCGTAAGGGATCATGTCCTTAAGATGATGGCACACCTCAATGAGATTGAGGTACTTGGAGTAGAGATTGACGGGGAAACCAGGTCGATATTATATTCCAATCTCTGCCTAGGAGTTTTGAGCAGTTCCAGCTAAACTATAATATGAACAAACGTACATATACGTTGGGGGAACTACTGGCAAAACTCCAGGCGGTAGAGGGGCTTTTTCGTCAGAGTTCTCAGGCCTTGGTCACTCAGAGGGTTTCTACTTCTATGCCGAAGGTAGGAAGAAGAAGAAACAAGATGGGTCCAAGAAAGCAGCTGGATCGCAGGGACCTCGGACTGGCGTGAAGAAGCCAAGAGGCAAGTGCTTCACGTGCAAGCAAACTGGACACTGGAAGGTGAACTGTCCCCGTAGTCAAGACAAAGGTATTTCTTCGTGCTTAGTTGTTGAAACATGTTTAGCGGTGTTATCTATGTTAGTGATATGAGAAAAGTGTCCTAAGACAATCGCCTTATGATTGTAATCATTTGTTTTAATAAATGAATATTCACTATTTGAGTATACATGTTTATGTATTTGATTGAGGTCTTAAACTCATTTACTAAATGTCTGCAATACAATTCATAGCATGAGAGAATTTGTGATGAATTCACAACTAGTGATTATCTCTACGTGTGCAATTGTGAAGTATTGAAATTGTCCCTAGTTGATGAATTGATAAATACTGACACTATCAATTCTGTTGAGATTAGCATGGGTTATTCTCTAATCAGCTGATTCTCACTGGCTGGTGACATTGGGATGTCCGGAGATAAACATGAATGCTAGTTAAGGGAACTAGTTCATTGGAGTGATTGGCTGTAAAATTTCATATGGTAGTCTACATATAGATATGTCAGTGAAGTTCTTACTGCAGCTTAAGTGTGATGTTCCTTTGACTTGCGGTGTTCAAGTCATCTTGGTCATGGAGACTTATACTTTGACATCTTAAGAAAGCATCTCCAAGGAGGTGTGGACCCAGGATGATTGGGTATAAGCCGAAGTGCCCGAAGATGTTTGAACAGCCTACAAAGGATTCACCACTCCTTGCGAGGAGATGTATACCCGAGGCCTATCGTCGGATTATTACTCGAAGCCTCTAGCCAGAGCATGACATGTTCAGAGTATAAATCTCTTAAATACATGAGAGTAATTAGAATTCATAGGACGAGGAAACGTTACTTGCGCTAGGTGTGACGTAGTCAGCCTAGTGGGGACCGACACACATAGACCATGTCCTGAACCAAGTGGGTATAAGATGGTGAAGGGAATGAGGCACGATTCATTATAGCTGCTGAAGGGTTTCAGAATCATTTCTGAGGTCAACCGTTGATCTTTCAATTAATTGGGGATCATGATGTACTACTAGGTGCCACTCATGATCGTTCTATAATTAATTAGTTAATTATGGACGGCCAACATAAATTGAAAGCCTATTTGGTCACACGCATAATGAGTAATTCGAAGGATTTAAAACGAGTTGAGAATTGGATTCTCCATCGAGATAGACTATTTTTGGTAAGTCCAAACAATAGTCAAAACTGAATTTATTTCAGACGCATCGGAAGCATAGAATGGCTAAGTCTTTTAAAGACTTAATGGGTGAATTAAATAAGTTTAATTCATTAAGGGATTTCATCCAAGGTGGTATGGTTTATTATAAGCTTAAAATAATCCATGGGATTATTTTATCATGAATTACAATAAACCAAAGAGTTGGTTTGTTTTATAAAAATTTATAATAAATCAAAGATGACAAAATTTAATCCATTGGTGGGTTTTAAACCATGGACCTATGGCGTGGATGAAAACTTGACCAACCACTTGAGATGAATTCTCTTTTGTATAAATTTCAGCCACCACAAGTGGATAAGGCTATTTTGGTTTGTTTTATAAAATAGACCAAAGATTGGTTTATTTTATAAAAGGTTATATAAATTTTATATATATAAATTTTTATATAATGAACCATGAGTTGGTTTGTTTAATAAATTTTTATATAATGAACCAATGGTTGGTTTGTTTTATAAATTTTTATATAATGAACCAATGGTTGGTTTGTTTTATAAATTTTATATAATCATACCAAAAGAAAGAGAGCCTTGATTATGGATTGATTGAGAAATTATTCCATAATCAAGGAGAGGAGACTTGATCATGAGAGCCTTGATTATGGATTGATTGAGAAAGTATTCCATAATCAAGGGGAGGTTTGCTTGGGAATTAAGAAACCTCTCCCTATATAAAGGACCCAAGGGGTGCCTTGGAAGATGATCAATCCAGGAATTGCTTGGGCTCTCTCCTCTTCTTCTCTCCCTCTCTCTTGGTCGGCCATAGGCATCCCCTCCCTCTTCTTGCCATGAGCACAAGGAGAAGCACCAAGGCGACGAAGTTCTTCCTTGGGATGATCCTCCTCTTCGACCATCATCACCTTGGGATTGGGCGCAAGTCATCTTCCTCCTTCTCGCCGGAATTGTGAATCTGGCCAACCTTGGTGGTGAGTCTTTCGATGTGATTACTCTTTCAGTTTTCATCGTGTTCACGGAGAATCTAGTAGTTCTCGTGAACACGAAACTCGTGGCTTAGCGAAGTCATCCCGACGATACTCGGCGTGGACACGAATAGAGGCGGAGCTTCCGAGGGACGCTAACGGTTGGATCTCGTCCCTTCTTCCAAGTTACACGAGGTAATTCGTAGAGTAATTTCCTTTTTTGTAAAAATTTTATATTACGATTATGTGAACACATTGCATGCTTAGGATATGTGTTAGAATAATTTAGGAAATTATTCATGCTTTTGTTTCCGCTGCATGTAATTATGTAACAATTACAATACGTGTCCGCGTCGGCATGCACCCGGTCCCAACAATCTACCGGTACCTGGTGCGTAGATACGTGAGCCACTGATCATGTCTGCAACTCTTTGCAGGGGTTCCAGGAAACCCGATGGCTAGCTAATGGGGAAATCATCGTCTATATGGGCAATGCTACAGAGGTGGCGACTGTTCCAATGGGAGGCATTTATTTATCGTTTGATAGGAATAATGATTTGGCTTTGAGAAATTGCTTATATATACCCTCTTTTAGAAAGAACTTGATTTCAGTTTCTAGATTAACAAATGATGGATATTCTATTACTTTTAATAACAAAGTTGTTATAAAGAGAAATAGAGAGATTATCTGTTTGGGTACTATGATTGGCAATTTATATACTCTAGAACCAAAAGCTCCCACGATGCAAATAGAGGCCAATAGCTCTTCATCTAACCAAAATAAGAGAAAGGAACCTTTTAAAATAAACCAGACATATCTTTGGCATCTTAGGTTTGGACATATTAACCTTAGTAGGACTCAGAGGTTGATAGCCGATGGGCCCTTGGGTTCATTGGTTGTGGAAGACTTCCCAACCTGTGAATCTTACTTGGAAGGTAAGATGACCAAGAGGCCTTTCAAGGCCAAGGGGTATAGGGACAAAGATGTATTAGAACTGGTTCATTCTAATTTGTGTGGCCCTATGTCTATCTAGGCTAGAGGTAGCTTTGAATACTTCGTCTCTTTTATAGACGATTATTTAAGGTATGGATACATTTACCTAATGCGCCGCAAGTATGAATACTTTGATAAGATCAAAGAATTCAAGGCTGATGTGGAGAAACATCGAGGTGAAAGTATCAAGACACTATGATCAGATCGTGGTGGCGAATACCTCTTGGGAGAGTTTAGGACTTACTTATCAGAGGTTGGGATTCAATCCCAGTTATCTGCACCCGATACGCCCCAACCGAACGGTGTGGCAGAAAGAAGGAATATGACTCTTATGGAGATGGTTAGGGCAATGATGAGCTACTCTGAGTTGCCGGATTCATTATGAGGATATGCTCTGGAAACGGCAGCGTACATACTGAACTTGGTACCATCTAAGTCAGTCCCTTCTACTCCCACAGAACTGTGGACTGGGTGAAAGCCTAGTCTAGGACATATTCGGATATGGGATAGTCCAACACATGTGCTGAAGGGAGATACTAATAAATTGGAATCTCATACAAAAGTGTGTCTGTTCGTAGGCTATCCTAGAGGGACTAAAGGTGGTCTGTTCTATAGTTCTAAGGATCAGAAGGTAATCGTCAGCACGAATGTCAGATTCTTAGAAGAAGACTATGTGATGAACCACAAGCCCAGGAGTAGACTTGTGCTTGAAGAATTAAGAGGGGGTGTTCCGACCTTAGTACCAACTGTACAAGAGAATACACCACAAGTCACTGCACCGCGTGTCACAGAAGATACACAGGCGGTACCTCGTCGTAGTGGGAGGGTTGTTAGACAACCTGAGAGATTCATGTTCTTGGGAGAGTCTTCGGAATTGGTCCCTGGCGAACATGAATCGAATCCCTGGACCTATGACGAGGCCCTCCAAGATAAGGATGCGGATTCTTGGAAAAGGGCAATAAATTCCGAGATAGAATCTATGGATTCTAATCATGTCTGGGAGCTAGTAGAACACCCAATGGTGTAAAATCCATTGGATGTAAGTGGATCTACAAGAGAAAGAGAGGATCAGATGGGAAGGTTGAGACCTTCAAAGCTAGGCTTGTTGCGAAAGGGTATACTCAGAAAGAGGGTATCGATTATGAGGAGACCTTTTCGCCGGTAGCCATGCTTAAGTCTAGCTGGATTCTCTTATCTATTGCAGCTCATATGGACTATGTGGTACGGCAGATGGACGTCAAGACATCTTTCCTTAATGAAAGTCTTGAGGAGACCATCTACATGAAGCAACCAGAGGGATTCATTGCGAAGGGCAAAGAGCATCTAGTGTGTAAGCTTAATTGATCCATTTATGGATTAAAGAAAGCTTCAAGATCATGGAACATCCACTTTAATGAGGTAATCCAGTCATATGGATTTATTCAGAGTCCAAATGAATCATGTGTATATAAGAGATGTGATGGAAATGTAGTGGTGTTTCTTGTACTTTACGTAAATGACATTTTGCTCATTGGCAACAATGTCAAAATGTTGTCAGACGTAAGGGTATGATTGTCCAAACAGTTTAATATGAAGGACTTAGGAGAAGCAGGGCACATCCATGGGATCAAGGTCATAAGGGATCGCCAAAAAAGGATGTTGTGATTATCCCAAGCTTCATACATAGGCACTGTCCTGGCTCATTTTAGCATGGAAAACTCCAAGAAGGGTTTTCTACCTTTCAGGCATGGAGTTCCTCTATCTAAGGAGATGTGTCCGAAAACGTCAAAGGAGATGGAGGAAATGAAGGTGGTTCCTTATGCATCGGCTGTAAGAAGCCTCATGTATGCTATGTTGTGTATGAGACCAGATATCTGCTTTGTCATGGGCATGGTTAGCAAATATCAGAGTAACCCTGGACAGGGACATTGGACTACGGTAAAGCATATACTGAAGTACCTAAGACGGACTAGGGACTATATGCTGGTTTACCAGGCAGACCAATTAATTCCTATGGGTTATACGGATTCAGATTTTCAGTCGGACAGGGACAAGAGTAAGTCTACCTCAGGGCTTGTGTTTACTTTAAAAGGTGGAATCATAGTATGGAGGACTGCCAAGCATGCGTGGCGGACTCCACCATGGAAGCTGAGTATGTGGCAGCCTTAGAGGCAGCCAAGGAAGTTGTATAGCTCAGGAACTTCATGATGGACTTGGATGTGATTCCTGGTTTGCCCAGATCTATCACAATCTATTGTGATAACAGTGGTGCAGTTGCAAACTCGAAGGAACCACGAGCCCATAAGGCGAGTAAACACATAGAGCGCAAGCACCACCTGATACAAGAAATTGTAAAGCGAGAAGAAGTAGCTGTCGCCAAGATTGCATCGGAGGACAACCTAGCGGATCCTTTCACTAAGGCCCTTCCGGCGAGAGCTTTTGATCGGCATATGGAGGATATGGGAGTCAGATGTATGGCACTGGGAGGACAACAAAGTCTTTGAGTATAAGTGGAAGATTGTTAGGATGTATACTAAAAGACTTATCTTTTCCTATGAACATCTACATTTTGAAAGAGAATCACAACAACACAGTTGCATGTTTATATGAGTATATGCATAGCAGTCTGATACTTTACATTGTAGATAACATGGTGTGTGTTGACACACAGAAGAGGCTTACAACCGAGATAGAGTTAGACAAACTATCGGGATGGTTGTAGTGTAATTAGGTATGGTTTGTCTTGACCATAGAATTACACTAGTGCGCTTTGTGTGCATTGAGCAGGACTAAAATAGAGGTGATCCAATTTGTACTGACTTTATAATTGGATCAGCCCTCGGTTTATTATGGAGTAGAATCTCTAAATCCCGATATAATAATGTGCACATGTATTTAGTATTTTATTTCTTTGATTTACCAATGGTTGAGATTTATTCTGTTAAATCGATAGGCCCGGTAAGTTGGGAAATAATATTATATACATAGTGTACCGTTGTTTATTGACAGAATCCGTGCCCTGGTGAGTCGAGATGATGATGCCCCCTTGATGAGCTCATAAGGTTCATCATGTTAAACCCTGCAGGTGGATTTGATCTAACATGATGATAAGAATGAGTGGTACTAGTCAAGGAGTTAGAAGTTGATTAATTAAAATTATCAGTAATTTAAATTAATCAATGGGCATTTGATATCTTAAACACAGGGAGATGAATGCACTCATAATAGGTGGAGCCCATATGAAAATATGGAGGTTGGTGAGAAAGTCCAATGGAGATCCTTTAGTAGAATGGATCTTCATTAATGGATCGAATTTGGATCCATTAGCGGGCCAAGACCCAACTCCTCCTCATGGTCCCTATCGTAGCCCTATATATACCCCATGGAATCAAGAAACCAAGGCGAATCTAATTAATCATCCAACCCAAGGCTTTTCTCCTCTCCCTCTCTCCCTTCTCTCTCCTAGGTCACGACAAGGAGGAGGAGCTCCACCTCCTTCCTCTTTTATTCTCTTCCTCTCATCCACTTGGTGGCTGGCCTATACTAGATAAAGGGGGAGTTCTTCTCTCCCTTTTGTGAGGTGCGGCGAGGAAGAGGAGGTGGTCGGCAGGCGGCAGGCAGCGGTGCAAGGTAGTGGCGGCGGCGGCGCAAGCTAGGGGAGAAGAGGAGTTTCAGCTAGTTTGGATCGAGTAGGAGAGCTCTTCTCTCTTAGATCTTCTTCTTCATCATCCTCCTCGGAGCTTCCTTGTGGCCGATGAGTTTGGGAAGCCATTGGTGGCTGGCGGCGCAAAGGTTGGAAGAGGAAGAGGTCGGCGGCAACCCTAATCCTAGGGTTTTGATTGAAGAAGCGATTAATTGGATGTCCTTGGTGATTCCGGATCTTGGTAGACTGTCGCCTACACGACGTCCAAGTACGGTAGAAGACCGTATGGTAAAGAGAGGTATATTTCTCTCTTGGCTCCTTCTTTATTTTTATCATTTCATGTGAAGTAATAATTGATTATCATGTTTAATTAATTCTTTAATTAATGTTTGATAATTAATTATTGGACCCCAATAATAAACACAAAAATCGGTGATCCGCTCGTCGTCTTTTCCGCGGTTAATTGGTTAGGCGAATTACAAGGCTCGATCTTTGAGATTGGCTATGTTGTAATTCGAATCGATTGATACGATGACGAGACGGTCGTTTGGGAGACGGGTCTCCATCTGGATTAATTTTTAATCCGTAGACATGGAGAGGTCTCTCAAGGACGACCAGGTATTCGTTTAAGAAACCCGCCGAGCTATTCCTTCAGGATTAGACTTAATGTCATAGTCCAATTGGATTTATTTGAGTCTAACTCAATTAATCCAATTTTGGATTAGACTTCATCGCATTTTAGTCAAACTAAATTAAACGTATCTCCAAAATAATATGCTCTTAGTGTGTGGCCCAATAGACTCTCGTAAAATTGACAATACATCTAAAATCATTTTAAATATATAAGTAATGAGCGGTATTTAACAATACATCATTGTTATCCAAGTGACGAGAATGTCGAGATCCGACCTAACCTTTCCATGTCTATTATCTTGTATGACTTAGTCCTTCTATCCTTGATATCTAGATTAATCAATAAGGCATAGACCATGTCATTCTCTTATCAATCTTTGTGTTTCTTGATCTTCATGTAGACTCACATAACCAAATGAACTTACTATATCATATTAACTTATTTGAGCATGGTCATGCATTTTAGTAGTCCTATTTGATCAAGGGGCCCACAAATATCACTCCCATCTTATGGAAGGAATAGATCTTATTTACATCACTCACATCCCTTTGCATAATTTATTTCATACCAGTGATCGATTTCATAGTTCACCTGTTACCTTTGATGTTTGTCAATACCACACTCTTTATGTAGGAAACTATAGTGATTTTAGGTCTAAGGACTATTCATATCAATAGTCACTATAAGAAAGTTTATGACACTCATATAACGATCTATGAAACTTTCTCATGATTAATCAATTCAGTATATATTCTCTAATATATACCCATGGCCCCCACGGGCTGGATCAGCTGGTGAGGTACTCGCCGCTTGCATCGGAGGGCGTGGGTTCGAGGGTTGACGGTATGCGCCGGGGGTAAAACCTCGGCTGCTATTTAAAAAAATATCCCTCATGCCTGGGTGCCTCACCTGCCCAGCATTCACCGTGATTTACCCCCTCTGGACACTTGTGGGGCAGAGACCAGGGGGTCGTTAGGGTGGCGGATTCACCTTTTTTGCATCTAATATATACCCATGTGCTAATTTGATATTCTATATCCGTGACTTATGAGATTAAGTCATCAATTGACCTACATACTAGTCTCAACATATTAATATTATTGTTATATATTAATGCTTGACTAGGAATAGTTAAAACTAGTATCATATATATATCTACATCCACCCATTATCAAGTAATTGATATGGTGTAGATTGAACCTACAACTCTAGGACATTATTATATTTATTCATCTGACATAGATATAAAATAAATATAATAATCATAAACTTTATCTTTTATTAATAAATTTGATACAAATGTTTTCTAGTCAATCATCCCATAATTGGTTTTAGGACTAATACTAACAGAGAGTAGTAAAGTTATTACTACCTCCTCTATTTGTATATTCGATCTTTGCTTTTGAAAGTTTTTTGAGGAAAATTTTAGTGTATTACCCAACGGATACGGTCTAAGGGATCATAGGTCTTGGAGTAGGAGTCGACGAAGGCTTCAAACCAAGTAAAAAACAAACTGTGTCATTCTATTTTTGTTGCTTTAACTTTGGTTTTACCAATAAAGAAGAGTTTTTAATCAATTAAGATTCAACCCCTCTCTCGACATCTACGGTCCTACATAACTTTCTTAGGAGTAATGAGTTTCCTCTCCTCCTACCCAATTTCAACCAAATTTTAATTACAGACCTCAACAACTAGATCATTACGGATACCTGATGCACATCAAAAAGGGAAAGATTGTAAATACCCCGAGTTGGGTTGATGTGGTCAACTGAGTTATGTTGCTATGTCCTTTGTGTATTTGATGTCTTATGTCTTAGTGTGCAGGAATTTAGGAACACAAGAAGTTGAGTAGAAGGCATAGCGAGCAAGAAGGATAGAACGGAATGGGAGTTAATGGGCTCGTGCATCCGAAGGATGAGGAGCTACAAAAGAGTATACCAATGGAATGAGAAGGGCACGTATAGCGCATCTGGGGGACGAAAAGTCGGGGAGGAAGCTTGCTCGAGAAGTAGGCTAGAGTTGGGTTCGAGTAAGCTCAACTCTGGACGGCCGAAGCATCACCCAAGTGAATGGAACAAAGAATCATCGATGTTGAAATTGACCATTCAAATGAACAATACTCGAAGCATCTAAGGAGCCTCTGATGAATAGTATTGGAGGCACCTCAGTTGTGACTAGAGACTCCTCAGATCACATTGCAGGCACCTCTAATGTGGCATAGCTATTGAAGAGTCGACCTACGTGGATAAAACTTTATCCATTGAGGGCACCCTGGATGACATTGGTGTTGGGACCGGGTGCATGTCGACAAGGATACGAGTTCGTAAAATTTTAAATTTTTACGTGCAGCGGAAGAATTTGCATAAAATAATTTCCTAAATTATTTTAACTTCGTATCTAGCATGCAATCTTATGGTGTGTTGACATAATTATAAAATAAAACTTTGAGGAAAAGTAAACTAATTTACCAAGTACCTCGCGTAACTCGAAGTAAGGGACGAGATCCAACCGTAGCGTCCCTTGGAAGCTCCGCCTCTATTCGCGTCCACGCCGAGTTCTCTTCGGGATGACTTCGCAAAGTCACGAGTTTTGTGCCGACGAGAACTACTAGATTCTCTATAGGCACAACAAAGAAGATCAAGAGAAGAAAAGGAAACTAACCAACGAAGTAACGGAATCGAATTCCGAGAGAGAGGGAGATGTGATCCGCTTCTTCTTCTTCTTGGTTGGTTTCTTCTTCTCCTTGAAGCTCACGGCAACACCTTGCCTTGGTGTAGGTTGGGCGCCGGCCCTAATGGAGCTAGGGTGGCCGCCGGCCCTAATGGAAGGGCGGGGGAAGGAGGAGAGAAGAGAAGAGAGAGAGGGAGAGCTCTATTTCGATTATCCAAATCTTAGGAATCCAAGGCTTGCCTATGGTTCCTTATATAGTTGCTTCTCCCTTGCCAAGTCTCCTCTTAACCGAATTAACGAAATTAACGGAATTAGTTATCATAAGAAATTTATCCTATAAATTCTCTTATGAATTATTCCGTTTAAATCAAGTTTTATTATAACTAACTTTATAATAAAACTAATTAGTTATCATAAGAAATTTATCCTATAAATTCTCTTATGAATTTTATTATAACTAACTTTATAATAAAACTAATTAATTAACATAAGAAATTTATCCTATAAATTCTCTTATGAATTATTCCGTTTAAACCAAGTTTTATTATAACTAACTTTATAATAAAACTAATTAGTTATCATAAGAAATTTATCCTATAAATTCTCTTATGAATTTTATTATAACTAACTTTATAATAAAACTAATTAATTATCATAAGAAATTTATCCTATAAATTCTCTTATGAATTATTTCGTTTAAACCAAGTTTTATTATAACTAACTTTATAATAAAACTAATTAATCTCTCCTTTTATTATGGAATAAATTTTATAAGAAATTTATAAACTTTCTTATTATGAAAAAATCAATTCATAATTGATTTTATAAAATTAAAATAAACCAATTCATGGATTATTTTAACTTCCATAAAAAGAATAAATTTCTATAAATTTATTTATATAAATTTCTTTATACAAATTTATTTATCCATAATTTATAAAACAAATCGCGCTAGATTTGTTTTATTAATTAAACCAAAATTAATTGGTTTTTCTCCCTTTAGGTGGCCGGCCAACCAAGGAGGGTTGGCACCCTCTTTGGCCGGCCCAAACCGAGCCGAACCAACGCGAATTAAACTCATTTAATTCGCCCAAAAAGCCTTCAAAAGACTTAGCCATTTTTAGCTTCCATTGCGCCTCTGATTAACTCAGATTCGACTTATTTCTCTTGATCGGAAAATTCAATTTTCAACTCATTTTAAATCCCTCGGATTACTCGTAGTGCGTGTGACTAAATAGGCTTTCGATTTATGTTGGCCGTCTATAATTAACCAATTATAGAACGATCATGAGTGGCACCTAGTAGTACATCATGACCCCCAATTAATCAAAAGATCAATGGTTTGACCTCAGAAGAAATTATTCTGAAACCGTTCAGCAGCTCTAATGAATCGTGCCCCATTCCCTTCACCATCTTATACCCACTTTGTTCAGGACACGGTCTATTTGTGTCAGTCCCCACTAGGCTGACTACGTCACACCTAGCCCAAGTAGTGTCTTTCTCGTCCTTTGGATTTCTAGTTACTCTCATGTATTTAAGAGACTTGCACTCTTAACATGATGTACTCTGGCTAGAGATTTTGAGTAACAATCCGACGATAGGCCTGGGTATACATCTCCTCGCAAGGAGTGGTGAATCCTTTGTAGGCTGTTCAAACATCTTCGGGCACTTCGGCTTACACCCAATCATCCTGGGTCCACACCTCCTTGGAGATGCTTGCTTAAGATGTTAAAGTATAAGTCTCCATGACCAAGATGACTTGAACACCGCAAGTCAAAGGAACATCGCACTTAAGCCGCATTAAGGACTTCATTGACATATCTATATAGATTACCATATGAAGTCTTACAGCTAGTCACTCCAATGAACTAGTTCCCATAACACGCATCCATGTTTATCTCCGGACATCCCAATGTCACCAGCCAGTGAGAATCAGCTGATTAGAGAATAACTCATGCTAGTCTCAACAGAATTGATAGTGTCCGTATTTATCAATTCATCGACTAGGGATATTTTCAATACTTCACATTTGCACATTTAGAGATAATCACTAGTTGTGATCTCATCACAAATTCTCTTATGCTGTGAGTTGTATTGCGGACATTCAGTAGATGAGTTTAAGATCCCAATCAAATACACAAGCATGTATACTCAAATAGTGAATTATCATTTATAAAAATAAATGTTTTACAATCATAAGGCGATTGCCTTAGGACACTTCTCTCATATCACTAACAATTGGAGGCACCTCCAATGCCACATCAGCAACGGTAATTTTTTTCAGCAGGTTATAAATAACACCCTAGAGCTAGAAGTTAAACACACAAGTGTAATCATTTTCAAAACATTTTTCTGAGCTTTCAAAGTTTATAAGAGGCTACTTTGTCTTCATGAAGGAGGAGGTCTTTTAGTGAGTTTTCAACTGTCTTGGATTATTAAACACCCAGACTGTAACCATGTAAAAACTCTAGCATCTTATTGTTGGGGTTGTAAGGTTGCAGACAAAGTCACACATTTAAAACACATGAAAAAAATCATGGGCTTATAAGGGAGAGATATTTCTATTGGTATGAGGTCTTTTGGGAAAAGTCTAAAAATAAAACCATGAGAGCTTAGGCCCAAAGTGAACAATATTATTTCATTGTGGAGATATCTAAGTTCCTTCGATGTTAAAAATAGTTAATAGAGACCGAACTTGCAAAAGGTCTAACCACCGACTATGCACAAGATCTAATTGAGTCATGTGAGTAAAATATTGACCTCGAACAAAGAAAGTGGGGGCTCTCGTGTCCAGATCAATAGGACCAGGCACCAAGTAAGAAGTCCTAGTAGGTCGGGTGGACAGAGAAGCAAGAAGACCTGGTGGGTCGAGGATCAAACAACAAATGGATAGGCTTTCTGTTTGATGGGGTCCTATGGTCCTTCATTTGGGGGGATTGTTGGGGTTGTAAAGCTACAAACAAAGTCCCACATTTGAAATACATGACAAGGATAATGGGCTTATAAAGAAAAGATATCTCCATTGATATTAGACTTTTTGAGTAAAGTCTAAAAATAAAATCATGAGGGTTTTGGTCCAAAGAAAGTAGGGGATCCCGTGTCCGGATCGATAAGACCAGGCACCAAGTAACAAGTCCTAGTAGGTCGGGTAGACAGAGGAGCAAGAAGACTTGGTGGGTCAAGGATCAAACATTAAACAGATAGGCTTTCTGCTTGGGGGGTCCTATGGTCCTTCGTTTGGGGGGATTATTGGGGTTGCAAAACTACAAACAAAGTCCCACATTTGAAATACATGACAAGGGTCATGGACTTATAAGGGAAAGATATCTCCATTGATATGAGACTTTTTGAGTAAAGTCTAAAAATAAAATTATGAGGGTTTTGACCCAAAGTTACAAATCGGAAAGATAGACTTTCCGCTTGAGGGAGTCCTATGGTCCTTCGTTTGGGGGGATTGTTGGGGTTGCAAAGCTACAAACAAAGTCTCACATTTGAAATGGACGGCAAGGATCATGGACTTATAAGGGAAAGATATCTCCATTTATATGAGACTTATTGAGTAAAGTCTAAAAATAAAATCATGAGGACTTTAACCCAAAGTGGACAATATTATATATTGTGAAGATATCTAAATTACTACTGTCCTGATACTTAATTCTTCATGTTATTTATTTTGTGTGTTTAATTAATTGTATGTCCTTGCTAAGCTAGAATAAAAAACCTCTGATAAATAACACAACTTATCTTACAAAATTATAGGATTATCATGTGTTCCGGAAGGAGTCGTCGGCGATGGCCAGTCACTGAGGCTTAGCCCCTGTAGAAGTTCCTGTGCCGAGGAGGAACTTGGGGTCCTGCGAAGTTAACACAAGCGTTAGGGGACACGCCAGCAAGGGTCCGGCGGAGTCCACTCCGAAGCTCAAGTTAGTAGATTGTCCGAAGAGTAATCGCGGTGAGAAAGAAAGACAATATGTAAAACGAGAGATCGTAACCCCCGTTACCAAAGGGGTTGGACTACCTTTTATACCGAAGTCCGTAGACCAGGCTCATGTCCTCGATTTATGCCACGTCTCCGATACGCAAGTCACTGTTAATGCAGTCTGACCCTGATTGTTGTTTTGGTATTGACACCGATTTTAGTTTAGGTTGATGATTATGATTATGGTTAAGTCCTGATCGAGGATTAGGCATGTTATGGAAAATCCTAGCTTGGAGGGCTAGATGTTGGAAAATCCTAACCTGGAGGGTTAGGTGTGAAAAATCCTAGCTTGGAGGGCTAGGTGTTGAAAAGTCCTAATTCGGAAGGGTTGGGTAAAAATTCCTAGCTTGGAGGGCTAGGTGAAAAGTCCTAACTTGGAGGGTTAGGTGAAAAGTCCCAACTTGGAGGGTTAGGTGAAAAATCCTGGCTTGGAGGGTCAGGTCCCATCTTGGAGGGTTAGGTGTGGAAAAGTCCTAACTCAGAAGGTTGGGTGAAAAAGTCCTGGCTTGGAGAGTCAGGTCCTAGCATGGAGGGCAAGGTCTGAAAAGGTTCTAATTCGGAAGGGTTGGGTGAAAAGTCCTAGCTTGGAGGGCTAGGTGAAAAGTCCTAACTTGGAGGGTTAGGTGCAAATTTTCAACTTGGAGGGTTAGGTGAAAAATCCTTAGCTTGGAGAGCTAAGGTGGATGAAATCCTAGCTTAGAGGGCTAGGTTTGAGTCCCTGGATCGGTCTGGTGACCGATCAGGGAAGTTGACACGCTACTCCTTCGTGGATCGGTCCGGTGACCGATCCAGCAATAACTGATCGGTCTGGTGACCGATCAAGGAGCACACAATGAGGTTGGGAACCTACTGTGCGGCTCCTGATTGATCCGGTGACCGATCAGGGAGCAGGGCGTTGCTTTGCTGCTTGGCTCCTGATCGGTCCGGTGACCAATCAGGGAGCAGTCAGCTTCCTCACTGCTTTGTTTCTGATCGGTCTGGTGACCAATCAGGAAACACTCAGAGAGTTGAGTTCCCCCACTGATCTGCTCCTGATCGGTCTGGTGATCGATCTGGATCACTGTGCAGATCATTCTGGAGAACGAACTAGCGTCGCGAGTTTCTCACTATGATCTATCGGGATGGATCCTGAACGGACTGGTCATGACCTGATCGGTCTGGTGACCGATCAGGAGGCTCCCTAATCGGTCCGGTGACCGATCAGGAGGTTTGGACTGCGGAACTCAGAAATCACCCGGCAAAGGGGTGGATCGGTCTGGTGATCGATCCACAACCTGGGATCGGTCTGGTGATCGGTCCAGGAGAATCCCAAAGAAATCACGATTTCTGATTGAGCGTTGGGGACCGATCAGGACGGAGCCTGATCGGTCTGAACCCAGCCTGATCGGTCTGGTGACCGATCAGGAGACCCTCTGATCGGTCTGGTGACCGATCAGGAGACCCTCTGATCGGTCCGGTGACTGATCACTTTAATTCAAATTACACAGTCAGACACTCTGATCGCGTCTAACCATATCCGATTCTCTGCATTTGATCTCTGATATTTGATTTACTGAGTGATATGCTGTTCTATGTTCTGGTCAAGCTGCAGGTGACAGGGAAGGATTCAAACACTCAAGGAGAAGTCAATGGAGGCTTTCCTTGGAGCAGGTTTGTATGTTTTCTTTCTCAGGTTGCAACGGGCGCTGGCGCTGGTTGGAGCTGCTGTCTGGGGCTGGTCTGAGGGAAGCTCAGGGAGTCCAGAAGAGATCAGTGGTGGCTGGTGGTTGCAGGTGAGCAGCTGGAGGCTACAGTGAGATGGTGTCACCTGGGTTCAGTGGAGGAACAAAAGGAACGGGGAAGAGCAGAGGGAAGTATCGCAAGTTTGAGGAGTGATCTCTGTCTTGAGCTCTTGCTGCGTTCTTGCTTTTTCCACACTTTGCTTGTGCGTTCTGAAATTCCATCATCTTGAGCAAGCAACTGAAATCAGTGAAGCAACCGTCCCTTGCTTGAGCACTTGGAGGAAGGAACAAGAGGCTTTGAGTTCAACAGCGAGAAGACACGGGGAAAGGGTTCTTGCGTGAGATTGTCGCTGGGTGAAGCTCGGAGGAAGCTTGCTGTGTTCTTGTCCTTGCTAAGTGCTAAGTAAGATCTTTCTTGTGTTTCATTGTGCTTAAACTATATCCTTGATTGAAACGCTGTGGAGAGGTTTCTCCACCGAGAAGAAGGTTGCTTTCTATCCGGTGTTCACCGGGGCTTGATCTGCCGACGATCAAGGGATCGCCCACCTTAAGGGCACGCCAAGGAGTAGGGGCAAGTTATCCCCCAACCTTGTAAATCCTCTTGTTAGCGTTCTTGTGTTTGCTCATAGTTTAGGGTTTAGATTTCTGCATATACTCTGTTTTATTGTGCTTCCGCTGTGCTACTAACGATTAAAGTGCAGAAGTTTGATAAAAGCTTGAAGTCCAAGTGATGGCTATATTCACCCCCCCCCCCCTCTAGCCATCCGAGATCCAAC
>JAGFNQ010003566.1:0-18453 GCA_024364735.1 Boesenbergia rotunda
CTGGCTGTAGCCAATACTATTAATGAAACAGGGGCTAAGGAACAGAATAAGGGAAAGAAGAAAAAGGCCAAAAAGACTGAAAAGGACACTTGCCATCACTGTGGCAAGGAGGGTCACTGGCGAAGAAACTGCAAGGTTTATCTTGAGTCCTTGAAGAAGAAGGCATCCAATACCCCATCCTCTTCAGGTATCTTCATTATTGAATGTCACTCTATTTCCTCGTCCACCTGGGTACTTGATACTGGCTGTAGCTCACATATATGTAATGACATACAGGGGCTAAGGAATAGAAGAGGACTCGTCAAGGGAGAAGCGAATTTGCGAGTTGGAAATGGAGCAAAGATTGCTGCTGTTGCCATCAGAACATATTTGCTAAAGCTCTCTACTGGACTTGTCTTAGAATTGGATAATTGTTATTTTGTTCCTTCGTTAATAAAGAACATTGTATCTATTTCATGCTTGAATGAAAAGGGTTATCATTTAACTTTTAGTAACAATTGCTGTTACATAACTTTAAATGGTGTTCTTTATGAGACCGGAACTTTATACAATGGTATCGACACGTTAGATTTATCCGGTGACGTTTTTAATATCGAAGTTAGCAACAAATGTGCTCGAATAGATAATCAAATAGACTCCTATACGTGGCATTGTCGTCTTGGCCATGTAAGTAAGAAACGCATGACCAAATTACACCGATGTGGAATTCTGAATCATTTGAACCCGGTTCATTTGATACATGCGAATCATGCTTAAAAGGCAAGATGACCAAATTACCCTTTTCCGGAAAAGGTAAACCAGTGGGAGAATTGCTTGGTCTAATACATACTGATGTATGTGGACCAATGTCAACTCTTGCACAAGGAGGTTATAGCTACTTCATTACCTTTATCGATGATCACTCACGATTCGGGTATGTGTTCTTAATGAAACACAAATCTGAAGCTTTTGAGAAATTCAAAGAGTTCAGAAGTGAAGTAGAGAAACAGCTTGGCAAAAGTATTAAGATACTTCGATCCGATCGGGGTGGTGAATACTTGAGTCAAGAGTTTCAAGATTATCTTAGGGACAATGGGATATTGTCTCAATGGACTCCGTCATATACACCACAGCATAATGGTGTATCTGAGAGGTGTAACCGAACCTTGATGGACATGGTTAGATCTATGATGAATCATGCAACTCTTCCAAAATCCTTTTGGGGCTATGCGCTTAAGACAGCTGTTTACTTACTAAACAGAGTCCCGACCAAGGTAGTCTCTACTACTCCATATGAGACGTGGAATAGTAAGAAACCTCATTTAACTCACCTTAAAATATGGGGTTGTCCTGCTTATGTAAAGCGGACTGTATCAGACAAATTGGATGCTAAGTCTGATAAATGTCTATTTATTGGATACCCTAAGGAAACAAAGGGTTACCAATTCTATCATCCCTTGGAACAAAAGGTGTTTGTTTCAAGGCATGCTGTATTTCTGGAAAAAGAATTTCTTTTACAAGAAAACAGTGGGAGTAGCATTGAACTTGAAGAAGTTCAAGAAACTCCAATAGACATTACAGAGACACCTAGTCTAGACCCACAACCAATAACTCATAATGATGAGCTATCAGTTGAACCTAAAACAACACCACTTCTTCGTAGATCTGATAGGACACGCAATATTCCAGAGAGATACGGATTTCTCATAAGTGAATTGAACGACGTGTTACTCGTTAACAATGACGAACCTATCAGTTATGAAGAAGTTCTGATAAATTCAGAAAGGGATAAATGGCTTGAAGCCATGAAGTCGAAAATGGATTCCATGTACGAAAATCAAGTATGGGACTTGGTTAACCCGCCTGAAGGGATTAAGCCCATAGGGTGCAAGTGGGTTTTCAAGAAGAAAACCGACATGGAAGGTAATGTTGTTACCTTTAAGGCTAGATTAGTGGCAAAAGGATATCGTCAGAAACAAGGAATTGATTATGACGAAACCTATTCGCCAGTAGCTATGCTCAAATCCATTCGGATGCTCCTGGCCATAGCAGCTCATTATGATTATGAAATATGGCAAATGGATGTGAAAACAGCTTTCCTTAATGGAAACCTGCTTGAGGATGTATACATGATACAACCTGAAGGTTTCACATCGGTTAATAAAACCAAAGTATGCAAGCTTCGACGATCCATATATGGACTAAAGCAAGCATCCAGGAGCTGGAACATCCGTTTTGATGAGACAATCAAAGAGTTTGATTTCTCACAAAATCCTGACGAACCTTGTGTATACAAGAAGGTTAGTGGGAGTGCAGTCGTATTCCTAGTGTTATATGTCGATGACATTTTACTTATAGGAAACAATATATCAGTCTTACAGTCAGTTAAAATTTGGTTGTCCAAAACTTTCTCCATGAAAGACCTGGGAGGAGCAACCTATATCCTTGGGATTATAATCTATAGAGATAAATCAAAACGGTTGCTTGGTCTTTCGCAGTCTACATATATAGACCGAGTGCTAGAAAGGTTTAGCATGTCGGAATCCAAGAAAGGTTACCTTCCCATCAGGTATGGGATCAACCATTCAAAGTCTATGTGTCCGCGCACAGAAGACGAGAGGATTTGCATGAATAAGATTCCTTATGCATCCACGATAGGATCTATCATGTATGCTATGTTATGTACTAGGCTCGATGTATCATATGCTCTGAGCGTCACAAGCAGATAACAGTCTAATGCAGAAATGGATCATTGGGTGGCTGTTAAGACAATCCTCAAGTACTTAAGAAGAACTAAGGATGTGTTCCTTATATATGGAGAAGGTGATATGATAATACGCGGATATACAGATGCCAGTTTCCAGACAGATAAGGATGACTCCAAATCTCAGTCCGGATACATATTTATTTTGAATGGAGGCGCAGTAAGCTGGAAAAGTTCCAAGCAAGACACCGTAGCGGATTCTACCACGAAAGCGGAATATATTGCAGCTTCGGAAGCAGCAAAGGAAGCAGTCTGGATCAAGAAGTTTGTCTCAGAACTTGGTGTGGTTCCAACCATTGATGAAGCAATACCGGTTTACTGCGACAACAATGGAGCTATTGCACAAGCAAAGGAACCAAGGTCTCATCAGCGATCCAAACATGTGCTTCGCCGCTATCATCTGATCAGAGAGATTATAAGTAGGAATGATATACAAATTGAGAAAATTCCCACTGAAAGGAATTTAGCGGATCCTTTAACTAAGGCCTTGCCTCAAAGTAAGTTTGAGGGTCATGTTAGAGCCTGTGGTATTGGGTACCGTAGCGATTGACATTAGGCCAAGTGGGAGTTTGTTAGTGATATGAGAGAAGTGTCCTAAGGCAATCGCCTTATGATTGTAATCATTTATTTTAATAAATAAATATTCTATATTTGAGTATACATGATTATTTGATTAAGATCTTAAGCTCATTTACTGAATGTTCGCAATACAATTCACAGCATGAGAGAATTTGTGATGAATTCACAACTAATGATTATCTCTACATGTGCAATTGTGAAGTATTGAAATGGTCTCTAGTCGATGAATTGATAAATACGGACACTATCAATTCTGTTAAGACTAGCATGGGTTATTCTCTAATCAGCAGATTCTCACTGGCTGGTGACATTGAGATGTCCGGAGATAAACATAAATGCTAGTTAAGGGAACTAGTTCATTGGAGTAACTGGCTGTAAAATTTCATACGGTAGTCTACATATAGATATGTCTGTGAAGTTCTTACTGCAGCATAAGTGCAATGTCCCTTTGACTTGCGGTGTTCATGTCATCTTGGTCATGGAGACTTATACTTTGACATCTTAAGCAAGCATCTCCAAGGAGGTGTGGACCAAGGATGATTGGGTATAAGCCGAAGTGCCCGAAGATGTTTGAACAGCCTGCAAAGGATTCACCACTCCTTGCGAGGAGATGTATACCCGAGGCCTATCGTCGAATTGTTACTCGAAGCCTCTGGCCAGAGCATGACATGTTCAAAGTATGAATCTCTTAAATACATGAGAGTAATGAGAATCCATAGGACGAGGAAATGTTACTTGGGCTAGGTGTGACGTAGTCAGCCTAGTGGGGTCTGACACACATAGACCATGTCCTGAACCAAGTGGGTAAAAGATGGTGAAGGGAATGGGGCACGATTCATTATATCTGCTGAAGGATTTCAGAATCATTTCTGAGGTCTACCGTTGATCTTTCAATTAATTGGGGATCATGATGTACTACTAGGTGCCACTTATGATCGTTCTATAATTAATTAGTTAATTATGGACGACCAACATAAATTGAAAGCCTATTTGGTCACACGCATAACGAGTAATTCGAAGGATTTAAAACGAGTTGAGAATTGGATTCTCCAATTGAGATAGACTATTTTTGGTAAGTCCATACAATAGTCAAAACTGAATTTATTTCAGACACATCGGAAGCATAGAATGACTAAGCCTTTTAAAGACTTAATGGGTGAATTAAATAAGTTTAATTCATTAAGAGCTTTGATCCAATTGGGGTTAGATGGGCCGGCAAAGGAGGGGGGCCTCCTCTCTTCTTGTCATGGCCGGCCACCACCATAAGAGGATAAGGCTATTTTGGTTTGTTTTATAAAATAGACCAAAGGTTGGTTTATTTTATAAAAGGTTATATAAATTTTTATATAATGAACCATGAGTTGGTTTGTTTAATAAAATTTATATAATGAACCAATGGTTGGTTTGTTTTATAAAATTTTATATAATGAACCAATGGTTGGTTTGTTTTATAAATTTTATATAATCATGCCAAAAGAAAGAGAGCCTTGATTATGGATTGATTGAGAAATTATTCCATAATCATGAAGAAGAAGCTTGATCATGAGAGCCTTGATTATGGATTGATTGAGAAATTATTCCATAATCAAGGAGAGGTTTGCTTGGGAATTAAGAAACCTCTCCCTATATAAAAGACCCAAGGGGTGCCATGGAAGAGGATCCATCCAAGAATTGCTTGGGCTCTCTCCTCTTCTTCTCTCCCTCTCTCTTGGCCGGCCATAGGCCTTCCTTCTTTCTTCTTGCCGTGAGCACAAGGAGAAGCATCAAGGCGATGAAGTTCTTTCTTGCGACGATCTTCCTCTTTGGCCAACCTTGGTGGTGAGTCTTTCGATTTGATTACTCTCTCGGTTTTCGTCGTGTTCACGGAGAATTTAGTAGTTCTCGTGAACACGAAACTCGTGGCTTAGCGAAGTCATCCCGACGATAATCGGTGTGGATACGAATAGAGGCGGAGCTTTCAAGGGACGCTAACGGTTGGATCTCGTCCCTTCTTCCAAGTTACGCAAGGTAATTCGTAGAGTAATTTCCTTTTCTGCAAAAATTTTATATTACGATTATGTGAACACATTGCATGCTTAGGATATGTGTTAGAATAATTTAGGAAATTATTCATGCTTTTGTTTCCGCTGCATGTAATTATGTAACAATTACAATACGTGTCCGCGTCGGCATGCACCCGGTCCCAACAATGTAGGGATTCATATACGTCCACACCATCGTGGCATGCGAATTTCTCGGTGTACAGGGTGTTGGTGAAATTCGAAAATTAATTGTTTGAGGAATCAATTTATTTTCGATTTCTAAAGTAGTGTATGTTGTGATTCTCAGGTTTTTCATAAATGGCTTTTACTCCACTTGCAACTATTCTTAAGGACAATAAAGTTACTGGCCCTAATTATATTGACTAGAAGAGGAACCTAGACATTGTCCTCACTGCTGAGGAGTACAAATTTGTACTCTTCGAAGAATGTCCGGAAAAGCCTAGAGAAGACTCTGGTGAAGAGGTGAGGAGCCTTATAGGAAGTGGAAAAAGGCAGATGAGATGGCGCGGTGTTACATTCTGACATCAATGTCAAATGTGCTGCAATATCAGCATCAGGCCATGCCCACTGCCAGTGACATGATACCGAACCTCAAGGACCTCTTCGGGCACCAAGGTCGAGCTACCAGGCAAAGTGCGATGAAGTGTCTGATATCAACCACTATGGTTGAAGGGACACCCGTTAGGGAGCATGTCCTAAAGATGATGGCTCATCTCAATCAGATTGAGGTTCTTGGAGCTGAAATCGACGGGGAATCCCAGATCGATATCATACTCCTGTCTCTACCAAAGAGTTTTGAGCATTTCAACCTCGACTATAATATGAATAATAAGAATTATACGTTGGGTGAACTGCTAGGAGAACTCCAGGCAGCGAAGGCACTCTTTCAGAAGAACACACATGCCCTAGTAACTCAAAAGGTTTCTACTTCTGAGCCGAGAGGTAGGAAGAAGAAGAAACGACGAGGGTTCAAGAAGGCAGGTGCATCGCAAGGACCCCGGACTGGTGTGAAGAAGCCAAAGGGCAGGTGCTTCACATGCAAGGAAATTGGGCACTGGAAGGCGGACTGTCCCTGTCGTAAAAGCAAAGGTATTTCTTCAGCCTTAGTCGTTGAAACATGTTTGGCGGTGCTATCTACCAGTACCTGGTATGTAGATACAGGAGCCACTGACCATGTCTGCAACACTTTGTAGGTGTTCCATGGAACCCGATGGCTGGCGAATGAAGAAATAATGGTCTACATAGGCAATGCTACAAGGGTAGCAGCAGTAGCAGTGGGAGTCTTTCATTTATCTTTTGAGAGAAATAAAGTGTTAGTTCTAAGTGATTGCCTTTATGTACCGTCATTTAGAAAGAATCTAATTTTAGTTTCTAAATTATTCAAGGATGGATATTCTGTTACTTTTGATAATAAAGTTGTTATTAAGAGAAACAGGGAGATTATCTGTTCGGGTACGTTGGTAGGCAATCTGTATAATCTAGAACCAAAACCTCCCACGATGTACACTGAAGTAAATAGCTCATCATCTAACTTGAATAAGAGAAAGGAGCCTTCTAAGATGAATCAGACATATCTTTGGCACCTTAGGCTTGGTCACATCAACTTTAGTAGGATTCAGAGGTTAATTGCCGATGGGCCCTTGGGTTCATTGGTGCTGGAGGATCTCCCTACCTGTGAGTCCTGCTTGGAAGGGAAGATGACCAGGAGGCCTTTTAAGGCTAAGGGGTATAGGGCCAAAGATGTATTAGAGCTGATTCATTCTGATGTATGTGGCCCTATGTCAATCCAGGCTAGAGGAGGCTTTGAATATTTCGTCACTTTCATTGACGATTATTCAAGGTATGGGTATATTTACCTGATGCGCCGCAAGTCTGAATGCTTTGATAAGTTCAAAGAATTCAAGGTTGATGTGGAGAAACATCGAGGTAAAAGTATCAAGACACTACGATTAGATCGTGGTGGCGAGTACCTCTCTGGGGAGTTTAGGAGCTACCTGTCAGAACCTGGGATCCAGTCCCATCTAACTGCACCCGGCACACCCCTGCAGAACGGAGTTGCAGAAAGAAGGAATAGGGCACTTATGGAAATGGTTAGGTCAATGATGAGCTATTCAGACTTACCTGATTCATTCTGGGGATATGCTTTGGAAACGGCAGTGTACATAGTGAACATGGTTCCATCTAAGTTAGTCCCTCGTACTCCCACAGAACTGTGGACTGGGCGCAAGCCCAGTCTAGGACATGTTCGGATTTGGGGTAGTCCAACACACGTGCTGAAGGGAGATACTGATAAGTTGGAATCTCGTACGGAGGTGCGTCTGTTCGTAGGCTATCCCAGGGGAACGAAGGGTGGTCTGTTCTATAGTCCTAAGGATCAGATGGTAATTGTTAGCACAAATGCCAGATTCTTGGATGAGGACTATATGATGAGTCATAAGCCAAAGAGTAGACTAATGCTAAATGAGTTAAGGGGGGGGGGCATTCCGACTTCAGGACCAAGTGTACAAGAGGACACACCACAAGTTACTACACCATGTGTCACTCAGGACACACCAGTAGTACCTCGTCGCAGTGGGAGGGTTGTGGATAGCCTGAAAGGTACATGTTTTTGGGAGAGTCTTCGGACTTGATCCCGGGAAAACTTGAACCGGATCCCTGGACCTATGACGAGGCCCTCCAAGACAAAGATGCAGATTCTTGGCAAAGGGCAATGAAATCCGAGATAGAATCAATGGATTCTAACCATGTCTGGGAGCTAGTAGAACCACCCAATGGTACAAAAGCCATTGGATGCAAGTGGATCTACAAAAGAAAGAGAGGATTAGATGGGAAGGTTGAGATCTTCAAACAAGGTTTGTTGCGAAAGGGTATACTCAGAAAGAGGGTATCGATTATGAGTAAACCTTTTCGCCAGTAGCCATGCTCAAGTCGATCCGGATTCTCTTATCTATAGCAGCTCATATGGATTATAAGGTTTGGCAGATGGATGTCAAGACAGCGTTCCTTAACAGGAGTCTTGATGAGACCATGTACATGCAGCAACCAGATGGTTTCATTACCAAAGGCAAAGAGCATCTAGTGTGTAAGCTTAATCGATCTATTTATGGATTGAAGCAAGCTTCAAGGTCTTGGAACATCCGTTTTGACGAAGTAATCCAGTCATATGGGTTTACTCAAAGTCCGGATGAGTCGTGTGTGTATAAGAGATGTGACGGAAATGTCGTGGTGTTTCTTGTATTTTATGTAGATGACATTTTGTTAATTGGCAACAATGTCAAAGTGTTATCAGACGTAAGGGTCTGGCTATCAAAGCAGTTTGATATGAAGGACATGGGAGAAGTAGCACACATCCTTGGGATAAAGGTCGTAAGAGATCGCCAGAAAAGGATGTTGTGCTTATCCCAGGCTTCATATGTTGACATAGTCTTGTCTCGTTTTAGCATGGAAAATTCTAAAAAGGGTTTTCTACCCTTCAGACATGGAGTCCCTCTATCCAAGGAGATGTGTCCGAAGACATCAAAGGAGATAGAGGAGATGAAAGCTGTTCCTTATGCTTCAGCGGTCGGAAGCCTCATGTATGCAATGTTGTGCACGAGACCTGATATCTATTTTACCGTGGGCATGGTTAGAAGATATCAGAGTAACCCTGGACAGGGACATTGGACAGCGGTAAAGCATATATTGAAATACCTGAGATGGACTAGGGATTATATGCTGGTTTACCGGGCGGACTAATTAGTCCCTATGGGTTATACGGACTCAGATTTCCAGTCAAATAGGGACAAACGTAAGTCCACCTCAGGTTTTGTGTTTACATTAGGAGGTGGAGCCATTGTATGGAGGAGTGTCATGCAAAAGTGCATGGCAGACTCCACCATGGAAGCTGAGTATGTGGTAGCCTCAGAGGCGGCCACGGAAGCTGTATGGCTCAGAAACTTCATGATGGACTTGGATGTGATTCTTGGTTTGCCTAGAACTATCACAATCTTTTGTGATAAACAACGGTGCAGTTGCAAACTCGAAGGAACCACGAGCCCATAAGGCGAGTAAGCACATTGAGCACAAGTACCACCTAATACGAGAAATCGTAAAGCGAGGAGAAGTGGCTGTCGCTAAGATTGCATCGGAGGACAACCTGGCAGACCCCTTCACTAAGGCTCTTCCATCTAGAGCTTTTGACAGGCATGTGGAGGGAATGGGAGTCAGATGTATGGCAGTGGGAGAACAACAGTGTCTTTAAGTATAGGTGGGAGATTGTTAGATGTGTATACTGAAAGACATGACTTTTATTATATGAACATCTTTTATGAAAAGAGAATCACACTACACTAGGTGTTTGTTTATAATAGTACATACACGAAGTCCCATTGCTTACCATTGTAGATAACATGGTGTGTGGTGTCACATGCAAGATCATGTTATCAGTACCTTACATAGCAAAAATAGAGGCTCACAACCTAGATGGAATTGGACAACCGATCGAGAAGGTTATAGTGTAGTCAGGTGTGGTTGGTCCTGGCCATAAGACTACACTAGTGTGCTATGAGTGCATTGAGTAGGACCGAAACCCGAGGTTATCCAATTTGTACTGACTAGATAATTGGATAGTACCTCAGTTGTTATTATGGAGGACGATCCCTTAATCCCGAAATAATATTGGGCATATATTATTATTTATTGTTTCTTTGATTTATCAAAGGGTGAGATCTATTCTGCTAGATCGACAGACTCGGTGAGTTGGGAAATACTATTAATAATATGATGTGTCGATGATTATTAATGGAATCCGTGTCCTGGAGAGTCAAGATGATGATGCCCCCTTGATGAGCTCAAAAGGTTAATCGTGCCAAACCCTGCAGGTGGATTTGATCCGGCACGCTGATAAGGTTAAGTGGTACTAATCAAGGATCCAGAAGTTAATTAATTTAAATTGTCAGTAATTTAATTAATTAACGGGCATGCGCGATCATAAACACGGGGGGATGGACGACTCGTAATATGTGGAGCCCATATGAATATATGGGGGTTGGTGAGGTGAGTTCAATTAGGATCCTTTAGTGGAATGGATCCTAATTAATGGATCGGGTTTGGATCCATTAGCGGGCCAAGAACCAACTCCTCCACTTGATCCTTGCCATAGCCCTATAAATACCCTATGAGATCATGAAATGAAACCAATTAATCAAACCCAAGAGCCAAGGAAAAACCCTCGCCCTCTCCCTCTCTCTTCCTCTCTCGGCGCCGACTAGGAAGAAGGGTTCTCCCTTCGGTTTCCTTGATTCCTCCTCCACCAAGCTTCAGCCAAGACTCAAGGAAGCAAGGTAGGAATCTCTTCTACCTTGCTTGAGGCTCGGGAAGGGCCGAGGAGGTGCCAGCGAGGAGATGAAGGCGGCGCAAGGGCCACCTTGCGGCGGCGATGCAAAAAGGGAAGAAGAAGGGGTTTTGAGGGCTTTTGTGGCTGAGAAGAAGGTTGTTCCTTGTCTTCTTCTTCTTCATCTTCCTCTCAAGGGGTACCGCTGGTCTGGAGGGCTTGGAGCCAGCTCCGGCGGATGACGGCGTAAAGGGAGGGGAGGAGATCTCGGCGGCGCAAACCCTAGGGTTTAGGGTTTTTGCGGCCGGTTGAAGAAGGGGTTTGGTTGGGGCTTTTGGTGATCTCAGATCGTGGTAGATCATCGCCCACATGACGTCCACGAAGGGAGGGACATAAGGTAGAAGACCGCGAGGTGATTGGAAAGGTATAACTTTCCATAAGCTCCTTTGTATTCCTTATGTCGTACATGTGTTGTGTGGATATGTCTCGTCATTTTATGTGTATGAATATTATGTTTTGCTTGCAAAATATATTTAATAAATTCTTAACTGGACCTCGACCATAAACACAAATGCCGGCGATCAACTCGTCGCCTTTTCCACGGTCGAACAATTAAGCAAAGTATAAGGCCAATTTTGGTTATTGTCTAAGTTGCAACTTTGGATCGTTCGATACGGCACAAGACGATCGATGGGAAACAACTCTTTATTCGGATTGAATTTTTTAATCCGTAGGCATAGAGAGGTCTCTCGGATCGACCAGGTATTCACTTAGGAAACCCGCCAAGCCATACCCAACACCTCCCTCCCTCTCCGCACACCACAAAAGGGAGAGAAGATCTCTCCCTTTGTCTAGTAGGAGCCATCAACCGAGAGGTTGAGAAGGGGAGAAGGAAAGATGAAGGAAGAGGAGAGCTCTTCTTCCCTCTTGTCGCACGCCCTATGAGAGATAAGGGAGAGAGAAGAAAGGGAAGAGGTTTAGGGTGTATGAATAATTGGATTAGCCTTGGTTTCTTGATTCCATAGGGTATATATAGGGCTAAGGTAGGGACCATGAGGAGGAGATGAGTCTTGGCCCACTAATGGATCCAAATCCGATCCATTAATGAAGATCCATTCCACTAAAGGATCTCCATTGAGCATTCTCACCAACCCCCATATTTTTATATGGGCTCCACCTATTATGAGTACATCCATCTTCCCGTGTTTAAGATATCGAATGCTCGTCGATTAATTTAAATTACTAACAATTTTAATTAATCAACTTCTAACTCCTTGACTAATACCACTCAACCTTATCATCATGTTGAATCAAATCCACCAGCAGGTTTAACATGATGAACCTTATGAGCTCATCAAGGGGGCATCATCATCCCAACTCACCAGTACATGAATTCCGTCAATAATCAACTGCATACCATGTAATTAATATTATTTCTCAACTTACCAGGCCTATCGATTTAGTAGAATAAATCTCGCCCATTGGTAAATCAAAGAAATAAAATACTAACTACATGTGCCCATTATTATATCGGGATTTAGAGATTGTACTCCATAATAATCCGAGGTTCGATCCAATTATTAAGTTAGTACAAATTGGATCACCTCTATTTTGGTCCTACTCAATGCACATAAAGTGCTCTAGTGTAATTCTATGGTCAAGACAAACCATACCTAATTACACTACAACCATCCCGATGGTTTGTCCAACTCCATCTCGGTTGTGAGCCTCTTCTTATATTATGTAAGGAACTGATAACATGATCTTCTGTGTGTCACCACACACCATGTTATCTACAATGCAGACTATGAGACTGTTATGCATATACTAATTTAAACATGCAACTGTGTTATTGTGATTCTCTTTCAAAATGTAGATGATCATATAAAAGACATGCCTTTTAGTATATATCTAACAATCTCCCACTTATACTCAAAGACTCTGTTGTCCTCACACTGCCATACATCTGACTCACATATCCTCCACATGCCTATCAAAAGCTCTCGCTGGAAGGGCCTTAGAGAAAGGATCCGCCAGGTTGTCCTCCGATGCAATCTTGGTGACACCTACTACTCCTCTCTTTACGATTTCTAGTATCTGGTGGTACTTTCACTCTATGTGTTTACTCGCCTTATGGGCTCATGGTTCGTTCGAGTTTGCAACTGCACCACTGTTATCACAATAGATTGTGATAGATCTGGGCAAAACAGGAATCACATCCAAGTCCATCATGAAGTTTGTGAGCCATACAACTTCCTTGGTTGCCTTTGAGGTTGCCACATATTCAGCTTCCATGGTGGATTTCGCAACGCATTTCTGCTTAACACTCCTCCATACAATGACTCCACCTCCTAAAGTAAACACAAACCCTGAGGTAGATTAACTCTTGTCCCTGTCCGACTGGAAATCTGAATCTGTGTGACCCACAGGGATTAATTGGTCTACCCGGTTAACCAGCATATAGTCCCTAGTCCATCTCAGGTATTTCATATATGCTTGACCGCTGTCCAATGTCCCTGTCCAGGGTTACTTTGATATTTGCTAATCATGCCCATGACAAAGTAGATATATGGTCTCGTGCACAACATAGCATACATGAGGCTTCCTATAGCCGATGCATAAGGAACCGCCTTCATTTCCTCTATCTCCTTCGATGTTTTCGGACACATCTCCTTGGATAGAGGAACTCCATGCCTGAAAAGTAGAAAACCTTTCTTAGAGTTTTCCATGCTAAAATGAGTCAGTACAGTGTCTATGTATGAAGCATGGGATAAGCACAACATCCTTTTCTAGTAATCCCTTATGACCTTGATGTTGGATCGAGAATCATGATAGAGGGGGGGGGTGAATATCGTGAAAACTTTTTCGGATAAGAAAGAGAAAACACAGCGGAATTAAAACACACAAAGAACATAATTGTTTTTACTTGGTTCGGAGTCGCGGTCGGCTCCTACTCCAAGGCCCACGGTCCTTGACCGTTTACTGTGGGCAATTCTATATTCGCGCAAAGGTTTACAGATTTAATACAAGAACAATGTTGTAAGTAAATGAATTACACTTTTCGTTACCGACGCCCTGATGTGGATCGTACTTCGGAGCAGAGGGTCGTCGTCAGCGCTGGAATGTCGAGAACGGAGTTTGCCGGAGCAGAGCGCTTGAATGAAAAGCTAGGAGGCGTTGGAAAAAGTGTTGTTGAAGCCTTAGGGGTCTAGCCCCTTTTATAATTCTCCTGGGGGTGCTTGGGACGTCGGGGGCGCCTGACACGTGCCTTCGGATCCGAGAACCTCTATCCGAAGCTTGGTCAACGCTTATCCCCTTCGAATCGGCTCTGGAGCTGACTGGGGCGCTCGGGACCTCCCGGGCGCCTAGCTTGACTGGGTCCGCTGGCTTCATGGCTGATTTTGCTTCGACTCATCTTTGGCCTTGACCTTGGGCGCCCGGGACCTCCCGGACGCCTAGCGTAGTATTGATTCGAAGTGCTTCTTGCTTTACTGCTGTTTGGCTTTGACCTTGGGCGCCCGGGACCTCCCGGGCGCCTAGCCCAGGTGTCTGCCCCTCTCATTTGGGGCGTTCTGAGCTGCTGAAACACATTCCTTTGGTCACTGCATCCAAGGTTAGTTCCACAACAAACAGGGCAAGAATATTAGATCATTTTTTTACAGCCGTAGCTGTCTTGGTTCTGACTTTGGGTCTCCCAAATGGAACCCTAGGTCGAACCGACGCCCACTGTTTACTCGACGGGGAACGTGTCCTCACCTACTCCTCTCAGGAAAGTTTACCTTTTGCCAATCGGCTCCTCCGGTTGGAATTTTGCCCAGCAGCCCTTCGCCAGGTACCTAGCAGCCCTTCGCCAGGTCTTCAATGTCTAGCAGCCCTTCGCCAGGTGCCTAGCAGCCCTTTGCCAGGTCTTCGATGCCTAGCAGCCCTTCGCCAGGTGCCTAGCAGACATTCGCCAGGTCTTAGGGTTTTAACGCCTAGTAGCCCTTCGCTAGTTGCCCAGCTGCCCTTCGCCAGGACTTCTTTCTGCACACTCAGTGAACACATTAGACTAAAATAACATCTTAACTCTTAAACCCTTTGTCATTATCAAAACCCAGGTTTGACTTAGGTGTTGCCTGCACCAACACTTGATCCCAAGGATGTGTCTCGCTTCTCCTAAGTTCTTCATATCGAACTGTTTGGACAACCAAACTCTTACATCTGATGACACTTTGACATTGTTGCCAATGAGCAAAATGTGATCTACGTAAAGTACAAGAAACACCACTACGTTTCCATCACATCTCTTATATACACATGATTCATCCGGACTTTGAATAAATCCATATGACTGGACTACTTCATCAAAGTGGATGTTCCAAGATCGCGAAGCTTGCTTCAATCCATAAATGGACCGATTAAGCTTGCACACTAGATGCTCTTTGCCATTCACAATGAACCCTTCTGGTTGCTTCATGTAGAAGGTCTCCTTAAGACTTCTGTTAAGGAAAGCTGTCTTGACGTCCATCTGCAATACCTTATAGTCCATATGAGCGGCAATGGATAAGAGAATCTGGATAGACTTAAGCATGACTACCGGCAAAAAGGTCTCCTCACAATCGATACCCTCTTTCTGAGTCTACCCTTTCACAACAAGCCTAGCTTTGAAGGTCTCAACCTTCCCGTCTGATCCTCTCTTTCTCTTATAGATCCACTTACATCCAATGGCTTTTGCATCATTGGGTGGTTCTACTAGCTCCTAGACGTGATTAGAATCCATAGATTCTATTTCGAAATTGAATGCCCTTTGCCAAGAATCCACATCCTTATCTTGGAGGGTCTCGTCATAGGTCCAAGGATCCGGTTCATGTTCACCAGGGTCAAAGTCCGAAGACTCTCCCAAAAACATTAACCTTTTTAGGTTGTCTAACAACCCTCCCACTATAGTGAGGTACCACCTATGTATCCTCTATGACACGCAGTGCAGTGACTTGTGGTGTACCTGTAACGCCCGCTTTTTTTTTTTTCATAAAGCGGTGTTACGTTAACATACTTAGGGCATGTAGACATCATAATGCAGCGGAAACCATTAAACATACACCTACATGCACTTACTACCATTCCTAGCATCATAACATGGAAACTTGGCATATTAACTTTATACTTAGCATCATATCATACTTAGCATCATGTAATACTTTAGCATCATATCATACTTAGCATCATGTCATACTGTAGCATCATGGCATAGAGTCACATTCAAGTACTTAATAGTAAAGGTAAAGTTCTATCATAAGACGAGCAAACATATGGTCTCTTGGCCAAGTCACTATCACACACATGCTGTAATGCCCTCTTGCTGCTTCCTTACTGTCCCCTTGCGTGATCTGCGGTATAAGGAAAATAAGACTATAAGCACACAGGCTTAGTAAGACTCTTTCCTACTCACTAAAACCATTCATCATTTAATCATGAACACATAAGACATTAACATACTTAGTGCTTTACTTAGAACATAAGCCTTTTCATCACTTAGCATACATTCGTCATGGCATGAACATAACTTAATCACCTTCGTAGCATGGCATAAACATAACCATAAAACATTCATGGCATGGCATAATACTTGGCATAGACATCAACATCGTAAACATTCATAGCATGACATAATACTTGGCATAGACATAGACATAATAAACATAACCTCATAAACATTCTTAGCATGAACCTAAATAAAATCATGGCATCCTAACTTAGCATAACGTAATTAAATCATGGCATCATTACTAGCATGAACATAAATAAAATCATGGCATCCTAACTTAGCATAAACATAATTAAATCATGACATCCTAACTAGCATAAACATAAGTAAATCATGGCATCCTAAACTAGCATAAACATAAATAAAATCATGGCATTTTAACTTAGCATAAACATAAATAAATCATGGCATCCTAAACTAGCATAGACATAAATAAATCATGGCATCCTAAACTAGCATAAACATAAATAAATCATGGCATCATATATTAGCATAAACATACATAAAATCATTTGCATAAACATACCTTGCATAAACTTACTTTGCATAATATTCTTATCATAAATATAATGCATAACATGGATGGATGCATGTGGCAATTGCATATATATATATATATAAGGATGCTTAATCTTTAAAAACATGCTTTTAAATACTTGAACATAATCATATCATTCATTGGGCCCTGGCTTGTATCACATTCATTCATCATATGCGCGCATCTCTAAGTAAATACGAGGTAGCTAATCTCGACCTACTAGGGTAATGACAGCTTCATCGGTAGTCCCGAACCGTAAGGACAACTTCATCGGTAGTCCCGAACCGTGGATAGCTTCATCGGTAGTCCAGAACCGTGGACCTTACTTAGGTCCGGTACAAGCCCATAAAATAAAATAAAATGCTTTCACATGCTTTCTCATTCATCATCATTCATAGCATATTCATTCATTCATCATACTTAACATCATCATTATGCCTTAAAGGCATCATCATTCATAGCATATTCATTCATTCATCATACTTAAACTTCATTCATCATTTTCATTCCTAGATATGGCATAGGTACACATCATTCATATAGCATGGCATACATACAGATTATTCATAAAACATGGCATACATACATATCATTCATAAGACATGGCATACATACATATCATTCATAAATCATGGCACATGTCTTAAACATTTATGACCTAATCATATAATTCATGACATATAAACTAATGGTTTGGTTAACATAAAAATTCTTCCATCTTACTTAAACATACCTCTTAGTAACCTATACCCAAGCATCTTGGTAGGTTTAACCCAACCCTAGCCCTAGGGTATGTCCTTGGCCGAAAGTCCCCAAGGAACCCTAGGTCCATGAACCTTCACATAACTTCCCAAACAACATCTCATACACATATATTAGGCCATAGGAACCCTTTGATTCCATACTTAAGGCCAACCCTAATCCTTTAGCCCTAATCTTACTCTTGGCCGAAACTTCAAGGCCATGGGGGTATGGAAAAATTTCCAATAAAACCCCAAATCAATTGTTAAACACTAACCATACCTTACCATAGGGCCATTGGGGCCCTTACTTGAAATAAGTCCTAACTTTCCACCCTTTTAGGGTACTTGGCCGAAACCTATAGGGTCTCAAGGCCATGTGAAACATTCACATAAACACCCTCCGTCTCTCTTATATCATGTTAATACATCAAACTCATACTTGGGGTTTAGACCCAACTCCACCCATGGGGTCTTGTTGTTTGCCGAAACCCTAGGGTGTCCTAGGGTACCCCAAAAATTCCTAAAAATTATATTTAATCTCTAAACATCATGAGAGAACATTAAACAATATTATAAAGATTTTTCCAAGGGAGAACTCCTCCTTGGGGTTTTGGCTAGAATGAGGAGGGAGGAGGGGAGCAAATGCAATTGATGGAAGGAAGAAAGAAACTCCCAAACCCCCCTCTTTATCACCCATTAAGGAGGTAAATGAAGAGTCTCTCCATGACCCTTCATCTTCTTCTAAGCCTTAACCAATCACCATTTCATTCCCTTATAACATTCCCTTGCTAGATGAGTTGGTTAAAGCATACATGGTTGTACAAGAGGTCCAAGGTTCAATCCTTGGCCCATGCACCTTATTTTTATTTTATTTTTCCTTTTTTTTATTTTCTATTATTTTCAAAAATCCTTTAAAAATTCCCCCATAATTATGTAAATATTTCTCATTAAAACCCCTTTGTATATTATACTA
>JAGFNQ010003566.1:18568-38848 GCA_024364735.1 Boesenbergia rotunda
TCTCCATGACCTTTCATCTTCTTCTAAGCCTTAACCAATATCCACTTCATTCCCTCATAACATTCCCTTGCTAGGTGAGTTGGTTAGAGCATACATGGTTGTACAAGAGGTCTAAGGTTCAATCCTTGGTAGATGCACAATTTTTTTCCCACTTATTTTCTTTTATTTTTCTAGTATTTTTGAAAATCCCTTAAAAATTCCCCCATAATTATGTTAATATTTCTCACTAAAATCCCTTTATATTTATATAAATTTTCACCTAAAATCCACCAATAATTATGGTACTAAAAAGCCCACATAAGGCCCATTAGTGCCCTTTTTCCCAATTTAAATGAGAAAACATGAATTTTCTAGGCCAAAGTTCGTATTAATATTTCTAGGTCCCTTGGAAAATTATCTAGACATGCTTAATATTTTAAGAAAATATTAAGAGAATTTTCCGGATCGTTACATTAAGTATGTTTATGTTTATGTTTATGCCATGTATTATGCCATGTTAAGTATATTTATGTTTATGTTTATGCCATGTATCATGCCATGTTAAGTATATTTATGTTTATGTTTATGCCATGTATCATGCCATGTTAAGTAAGTTATAGTTATGTTTATATGTATGCCACGTATAATGACATGCTAAGGATGATTTATGTCTTATGCTTATGATTAAGTGATGAATGGTTTTAGTGAGTAGGAAAGAGTCTTACTAAGCCTATGTGCTTATAGTCTTATTTCCTTATACCGCAGATCAAGCAAGAGGACAATAGGGGAAGCAGCAGGAGGGACAAGAGTATGTGTGTGGTAGTGACATGGACCAGAAAAAGATATATTTACAAGTCTTATGCTAAAACTTTACGGTTGCGACTTATGTGCCTAATGGATGGCCTATGTGACTTCATGACATGATGATAAGTATGATGTTAATAATGCTAAGCTCCCATGTCACTATGTTAGGAAAGATAGCTAGGTGCATGTATGTGTAAGTTTAACTTATTCCGCTGCATTACGATGTTCACATGCCCCTACGTATGTTAGCATAACGCTGCTTTATGAAAAAAAAACGGGTGTTACATGAAATGCATGCTTATCTTATGTACCATGATCATGCAAGCTTTATGAACTAAGATGATGTTCATGCCTTAAGGCATAATTATGTATGTATGTCATGTCTTATGAATGAAGATGATGAATGAAGATAATCTTTATGCCTTGAGGGCATAATGATGTTATGAATTAAGTATGAATGATGAAATGCCAAGTATACTTTATGTCATGTTTCATGTAACAAGGTTATGTTTATGTGTTTAAGTATGCTATGTATATTCTATGAATGATGAAGCATGTGAAGTTATTTTACATTATGAATGGGCTTGTACCGGACCGAAGTAAGGGTCCAAGGTATGAGCACCTTAAGAACGCCTCGGTTCTGGACTACCGTAGCTGTCCACGGTTCTGGGACTACAGTAGCTGTCCAATAGGGATGGACACCTTAAGAACGCCTCGGTTTTTGGAACAACCGTAGCTGTTCCTACCCTAGTTGGTCGAGACTAGGTACCTCGTATTTACTTAGGGATGCGCGCATATGATGTATGTATGTGGTACAAGCCGGGGACCCCCATGATGTTATGATTATGTTTAAGTATCTATAATTATGGTTTTCAAATAAGCATCCTTATGTTATATGCATTTGCCTCATGCATCCATTCATGTTATGCATCCATGCCATGTTAAGTATTTCATATGTTTATGTTTATACCAAGAACCATGCCATGTTAAGTATTTCATATGTTTATGTTTATGCCAACAACCATGCCATGTTAAGTATTTCATATGTTTATGTTTATGCCAGGAACCATGAAAAATTTAGTATTTCATATGTTTATGTTTATGCCAACAACCATGCCATGTTAAGTATTTCATATGTTTATGTTTATGCCAATAACTATGTCATGTTAAGTATTTCATATGTTTATGTTTATGCCAAGAACCATGTCATGTTATGTATTTTATATGTTTATGTCTATGACAAAAACCATGCCATGTTTTTATGTTATGACAAGAATCATGCTATGTTAAGTGTTTTATATGCCTATGTTTTGTATCAAGAATTTTATAGGTTAAGAATGTTATATGTTTTAGGTTATGCAATGTATGGTTTTAGTGAGTAGGAAAGAGTCTTACTAAGCCTATGTGCTTATAGTTTTACTTTCTTATACCGCAAATCAAACAAGAGGATAGTAGGGGAAGCAGTAGGAGGGGCAAGAGTGAGTGTGTGGCAGTGACATGGCAAGAGAAAAGAAAAGTTTTTAATGTCCATACTCTGTCACGTGTCCGATATTTTGCGAGTCTCATGCTATACTTATAATGGTTTTGTCAAAAAAATATGCACTTGCTACTTATGTTCCCTAAGGGATGACTTATGTGACTTTATATCATGATGCTAAGTATGATGTTAATATGCTAAGTTACCAAGTCACTATGTTTAGGAATGATAGTTGAGACATGTATACATGATTCAAGTATTAGTTGCATGGGTTAAACGCATATGTATAAAGTTTTAAATGCTTCCGCTGCAGTAAGATATTCATATGCCTATATGTATGTTAGCGTAACGCCGTCTCTCGCCACACCGTAAGGTCTGGGAAAAAGACGGGCGTTACAGACTTGAGCTCACAAGTCATGGATATGTGATATCAAGTTGACACAAGGGTATACATTAGAGAATGTGTACTGAATTGACTCTCCATGAGAATGTTTCATAGATTGTCATATGTGTGTCATAAACTTTCTCATGTGACTATTAGTATGAATAGTCCTTAGACCTGAAGTTACTACGGTTCCCTACATAAGGAGTTATGTACTTTGGTATCGTCAAACGTCACTCGAAACAGGGTGGACTATAAAGGCGATCACTGGGTATGTAATGAATTATGTGGAGGGATGTGAGTGATGTAGATGGAATCTATCCCTCCCATATGACGAGAGTGATATCTGTGAGCCCCTTGATCGAGTAGAACTACCAAAACGCATGACCATGCTCAAATGAGTCAATATGAGATATTGTGCTCATTTGTTTGAGTGAGTCTACTTGGGGATCAAGAAACACAAGATTGAATGAGGATGATACGGTCTATGCCTCATTGGTTAATCTAGATATCGAGGATAGAAGGACAAGGTCATACATTATCATAGTCACGGAGGTTTAGTCGAATCTCGACTTTTCTTGTTACATGGGTAGCAATGATGCATTGCTAGATGCCACTCATTGTTTATGCGTCTAAAGCGTTTAGGCACATTTCCAACGTTACGAGAACCTATTGGGTCACATACTAAGGACACGATGCTTCGGAGATTAATTGATCTTGGTTTGACTAAAATTTGATTCGAATTGAATTAATTGAGTTAGACTCAAGTGAATCCAACTAGATTATGGGATTGAGTCTAATTTGAGTTAGACTCATCTAGATTAGACTCAACCACTTAATTATGGATAATATTCATTAAAGGGTTTAATAAAATATTATTTAAGAGGAAGGCTAAGAGACATTCAATTCATTAGATGAATAGAATATTAAGAGTCTCAAGGAATACCAAGAGGCTTGATATTCATTGGGTTTTATTAGCATTAAGATGAGAGGAGCTCAAGGGACATAGTCCCTTGGTATTCATTAGATGAGTATAAATACGCCCTCCCCCCTTTGTCAAAGGCTAGAGGGTGCATCTCTCTTTCTCTTCTTTCTTCCTCCTTGTCCATAACTCCCTAGTGGAGATTCTTGTGCTTTGTGAATCATCCCAAGTTGCTAGCACAACTAAGGTGGTTCCTCTCCGAGGCATAGATCGTGTTCGTTGGATATGCATAGAGACACGGACACTTGAACGTGTAAGAGATTCGGCGAACCAAAGGACTAGCGGGATAAGCGAAGTGCACGCGACAATGGTATTCCTATAAGATAGGAATTGTAGATCAGTTTGTATGAGTTTTTCTTTTGCATGTATCGCTCGAGGGATCTTATTTCCGCTGCAATTTTAAATATTTTTACCTGTAGATCCCTACAGTGGTATCAGAGTCACTTGCGAAAGATCGTACAAAGTTTAGAAAACATTTATATGTGATATAGAAGTAGGATATAATTTTATTATAGATTGTATAATGTATGAGCATTTGTCGAGATACAAAAGTTTGTGTTGATCAAACTAAAAGTCTATAGCATCATCATATGAAATATGAAAGTGTGATATGATGCGAATGTACTCGACAAATTTTATAACCTATGGTTTCGGCTCATGAGCACTTTTACAATCATAATAAAAATTGATGTCCTAAATCTATTGTATGTGATTGATGACATGGTACATGGTTATGACCTTAACCCCAATATGATTGGATTAATATGTGTGTGTGTGCATGTTGTAATTCATAATACGGCCTGCGTGTCATGCCTTATCTCTATTTTTCTAGTTGTAAAATAGATTTAGACTCGAATGTAACTCGAGTTTTCCTAAATTGTAATGTACAAAATGAGGAGTGGAGTGTCCATTGAAGAATGAAGTTACAAGAAGGATGCCGATGACACATGACGACCAAAGGATGCACTTAGAGAAGATGTTATCCCTAGGTTGACCATTAATCTTCTCATTTGCTTGAGAAGATCATAGTATACGGGCCATAACCATGTCACGTTTTCTTGCTTATATATTGATATATGCTATGTGTGTGTATGTGATGCATGCTTAGATGTTTATCTTAATTAAGTCAACACAATATGCCTACTAAAGTTTGGTACTAATAAACTACCTCGATCATTTGTTGTTGGGTTTGCCAAAGCAAAGCAACGCATTTTATCTTGGTAGAGTGCGAGAGGACAATTGTGATGTCCCGCTATCAAACTTTGGGTGAGACTTAACTAAGTCCCCTCAATTAGATTGAGAAACTTGAAGGCATATCCCAAAAGTTGGAAAAATTAGGTAAGAGAACAATTATTCCATGTCTTGGGCGATTAGCCAAAGCTAACTCAAGATGATGTGTAATGTGGATCTTGACCCTTTGTTTCAAAGAGTTGCATGAGATGTAATTGGTAAAATGTTACCTACCTAATTATACCAAGTCTTGGGCGATTAGACAAAGCTAATTCAAGATGAAGTATGATATGGATCTTGTCCCACATGATTAATGATTGCTATTTGGTTTGGAGCTAGTAGTGTTTGTAAATTGAGTTTGCCTACATCCATGACTAGCCCTAACCAAAGCTCTACGATTCAGTGGGAGCATCATTTAATTAAAGACCTAATTAAATGAATTAGATATGATACTTATTTCTGCATAATTTTACTGTTGTAGATCACCATGTCTTCTAACACGTCAAATACTCTCTCTCTGCGATCCGTCCTTGAGAAGGACAAGCTCAACGGAGCTAATTTTCTGGACTGGTATAGAAACTTGAGGATAGTCCTCAAACAAGAACGAAAATTGTACATCCTAGAGCAATCTCTTCTAGAAGCACCCGCGCTACCGCTACCCATGGTGAAAAGGATGCTTACAAGAAGCATCAGGATGATGCACTTGATGTGTCATGTCTTATGCTTGCCACCATGAACTCTGAGCTTCAGAAACAACATGATAACATGAATGCACATGAGATGGTTGAGCATCTAAAGCAACTATATCAAGGGCAAGCTAGGCACGAGCGGTTTGAGGTGTCTAAAGCCCTATTTGCATACAAGATGCAAGAAGGAACTCCTGTAGGAGCTCATGTACTCAAGATGATTGGGTATGTCGAGAACCTTGAAAGACTAGGATTTCCTCTGTGCCAAGAATTGGCAACGGACCTTATCCTGCAATCGTTGTCGGAGGGGTATAATCAATTTGTCATGAAATACAACATGAATGAAATTGACAAGCCTTTACCTGAGATGCTCAGCATGTTAAGAACTGCTGAACCTAATCTCAAGAAAACCAAAACCAGTAATGTACTGATGGTAGAAAAGGGCAAAGGCAAATGGAAGCCTAAAGGCAAGGTAAAACCTAAGCCAAAGGCAAAGCCAACTCTACTACATCCAAGGCTAAAGATAAGGTGCCTAAGGAAGGGACTTGCTTCCACTATGGTGAGACCAGACATTGGAAGAGGAACTACAAACATTACTGGAGGAAGTAAAGAAGAAAAGAAGTGAGACTTCTGCTTTAGGTATTTTTGTTATAGAAGTCAATCTATCTATCTCTTCTTCTTGGGTATTAGATACCGGATGTGCGTCTCACATTTGTACTAATGTGCAGGACCTTCAAAGAGATAAATCATTGACAAAGGGCGAAGTGGACCTACGAGTGGGCAATGGACCAAGAGTCGCTGCCATAGCTGTAGAAACTTATTCCTTGTCTTTGCCCACTGGGCTTATCTTAGAACTAGAGGAGTGTTTTTATGTATCTGCATTGACTAAAAACATAATTTTAGTATCTTGTTTGGACAAGAAAGGCTTTTCATTTATCATAAAAGACAAATGTTGTTCTAAAATGTTAAATGACATGTTCTATTGTAATGCACCACTTATGAATGGACTCTATGTTCTAGACCTTGAGAACCCAATCTATAACATAAATACCAAACGGTTCAAACACAATGATACGAACCAAACATATCTTTGGTATTGTCGCTTAGGACATATAAATGAGAGTCGTACATCCCAGCTCCATAAGGATGGATTATTGGACTGATTTGATTTTGAATCATATGAGACATGTGTATCTTGACTTCTAGGCAAGATGACCAAGACTCCATTTAGTGGACACGGCGATAGAGTGACAGACTTATTAGGACTCATACATACTGATGTATGTGGACCTTTCAATGTCGCAGCTAGAGGAGGCTATCTGTACTTCATCACTTTCACTGATGATATCAGTAGTTATGGCTATGTGTATCTCATGAAACACAAGTCGGAATCCTTTGAAAAGTTCAAAGAATTCAAAAGTGAAGTACAAAACCAACTTGGCAAGAGTATTAAGATGCTTCGATCAGATCGAGGTGGTGAATATCTTAGCCAAGAGTTTCGTGACCATCTAGCAGACTGTGGGATCATATCCCAACTCACTCCACCTAGAACACCACAATGGAATGGTGTGTCCAAGCGGAGAAATCGTACTCTATTAGATATGGTACGATTGATGATGAGTCAGACAGGCCTTCCTACTTCCTTCTGGGGATTCTCTCTAGAGACGACTCTTTTCACACTTAACCGAGTTCCATCAAAGGCCGTCACAAAGACACCATATACGATATGGACAGGGAAGAGTCCCACGATGTCTTTTATAAAGATTTGGGGTTGTGAGGCTTACGTTCGACGTCAAGTCTCAGATAAACTAGGACCCAAATCTGATAAGTGCTATTTTGTAGGATATCCCAAGGAAACGAAGGGATATTACTTTTACAATCCCACACAAGGCAAAGTGTTTGTCGCTAGAAATGGTGTTTTTCTAGAAAAGGAGTTTATTTCTAGAAGAATTAGTGGGAGTAAAATCCATCTTGAAGAAGTTTAAGATGCAGATAGTACTGAGGCCTTAATGGACATTGATCAGGCACCACAAGATGTTGTGGATCATGAGATTGTTGCACAAGAAGTTGTGGAACAACAAGCTGTTCAAGTAGACCAACCTCTTCGCAGATCTGATAGGATACGTCGTCAGCCTGAGAGATACTCATTTCTCTTGTCTGACCATAATGACATTACGGTTATTGAGTTAAATGAGCCTACATCCTATCAAGAAGCTGTGATGAGCCTAGATTCTGAGAAATGGCTAGAGGCCATGGGATACGAAATGTAATCCTTGTACACTAACCAAGTATGAACTTTGGTTGATCCACCTGAGGGAATTAAACCCATTGGGTGTAAGTGGGTCTTTAGAAGAAAGTCTGACATGGATGGACGCATGCATACCTATAAAGGGCGATTGGTAGCTAAATGTTTCAAACAAATTCATGGTATCGACTATGATGAAACTTTTTCACCAGTGGTGATACTTAAGTCTATTCGGATCATGCTTGCTATTACAACTTACCATGACTATGAGATCTGACAGATGGATGTCAAAATCGCATTCCTAAATGGGAATTTACTTGAGGATGTGTACATGGCACAACCTGAGGGTTTTGTAGATCCAGAGCATGCTGGAAAGGTATGTAAATTGCAAAGGTCCATTTATGGGCTAATGCAAGGTTCTCGAAGCTGAAATCTTCGATTCGATGATGCAATCAAAGCGTTTGGTCTCATCAAGAATGAAGATGAACCCTGTGTCTACAAGAGGGTTTGTGGGAGCACAATTATCTTCCTAATCTTGTATGTGGATGACATACTCCTCATTAGGAATGATATCCCTTCACTACAGTATGTGAAGACGTGGCTAGGGAATTGTTTCTAAATGAAAGACTTAGGTGAAGCAGTCTATATCCTAGGCATCAAGATCAATAGAGATAGATCTAAGAGATTGCTTGGCTTAAGTCAGAGTACATATATTGACAAGGTGCTTAATCATTTTGCCATGTAGAATTCCAAGAAGGGATTTCTGCCAATGTCATATGGTGTGAGTCTTTCGAAGACTCAAGGTCCCTCTTCTAAGGAGGAGAGAGACCGTATGGATCAGATCCCTTATGCATCCGCTATAGGGTCTATCATGTATGCCATGCTTTGTACTCGTCCAGATGTCTCGTATGCTTTGAGCATGACGAGCAGGTACCAGTCAGATCCAGATGAAAGCCACTAGACAGCTATCAAGAATATTCTTAAGTACTTACGTAGGATGAAAGAATATTTCTTGATATTTGGAGGCAATGAGGAGCTAGCTGTAAAGGGTTACAATGACGCAAGCTCCCAAATAGACAGGGATGCTTTTAGATCGCAGCCAGGGTATGTATTTTGCCTGAATGCTAGCGCTGTGAGCTGGAAGAGTTTGAAGCAGGACATAGTCGTAGATTCTACAACAGAGGTCGAGTATATTGCCACGTCTAAGGCGGCAAAAGAGGCTGTTTGGATCCGGATGTTCATTACAAAGCTTGGTGTGGTTCCTAGTGTAGTAGACCCGATAGACCTCTATTGTGACAACAATGTGGCAATTGCGCAGGCTAAGGAACCTCGCTCTCATGAGCGGACCAAACACATACTATGACGCTTCCATCTCATTTGAGAGATCATCGATAGAGGAGATGTGAGGATATGCAGAGTACACACTGATTCTAACATCGCAGATCCTTTGACCAAGACTTTGACACAAAGGAAGCATGATGATCATACCAGGTCACTGGGTATTAGATATTATAGTGATTGGCACTAGTGTTAGTGGGAGATAGTTAGTAGGAGCCCTAGAGCCAATTATGTGATGATTGAATAGGGACTTTTTGTATCATATTCTATCATTAATAAATGCATGTTTGGTTATTATACTTACTTTGTATTTGTGCTAAATAACTAAGTATAATAATGTTCTTGGATAGTAGATTCTTATCTACATTATATTGATTGGTTGAATAGATAGTGAGATAATGTAGATAACACTACGCTAAACCATTCCTAGTCAAGTATTAATATTCAAGGACAATATTAATGCATGGATATTAGCATGTAGGTCAACTGATGACTTGAGCTCACAAGTCATGGATATGTGAAATTAAGTTGACACATGGGTATATATTGGAGAAGGTGTAATGAATTGACCCGCCATGAGAAAGCTTCATAGATTGTAATATGAGTGTCATAAACTTCTCATGTGACTATTAGTATGAATAGTTCTTAGACCTAAAGTCACTACGGTTCCCTACATAAGGAGTTATGTACATTGGTATCGTCAAACGTCACCCGTAACAGGGTGGACTATAAAGGTGATCACTGGGTATGTAATGAATTATGCGGAGAGATGTAAGTGATGTAGATGGAATCTATCCATCCCACATGACGGGAGTGATATCTGTGTGCCTCTTGATCAAGTAGGACTACTAAAACGCATGGCCATGCTCAAATGAGTCAATATGAGATATTGAGTTCATTTGTTTGAGTGAGTCTACTCGGGGATCAAGAAACACAAGATTGACTGAGGATGACATGGTCTATGTCTCATTGGTCAATCTAGATATCGAGGATAGAAGGACAATGTCATACATTATCATAGTCACGGAGGTTTAGTCGGATCTCGACTTTTCTTGTTACTTGGGTAGCAATGATGCATTGCTAGATGTCACTCATTGCTTATGCGTCTAAAGCATTTAGGTACATTGCCAACGTTATGAGAACCTATTGGGTCACACACTAAGGACACGATGCTTCGGAGATTAATTGATCTTGGTTTGACTAAAATTTGATTCGAATTGGATTAATTGAGTTAGACTCTAGTGAATCCAACTAGATTATGGGATTGAGTCTAATTTGAGTTAGACTCATCTAGATTAGACTCAACCACTTAATTATGGATAATATTCATTAAAGGGTTTAATAAAATATTATTTAAGAGGAAGGCTAAGAGACATTCAATTCATTAGATGAATAGAATATTAAGAGTCTCAAGGAATACCAAGAGGCTTAGTATTCATTGGGTATTATTAGCATTAAGATGAGAAAAGCTCAAGGGACATAGACCCTTGGTATTCATTAGATGAGTATAAATACCCCCCCTTGTCAAAGGCTAAAGGGTGCATCTCTCTTCCTCTTCTTTCTTCCTCCTTATCCATAACTCCCTAGTAGAGGTTCTTGTGCTTTGTGAACCATCTCAAGTGTTAGTAATATGAGAGAAGTGTCCTAAGGCAATCGCCTTATAATTGTAATCATTTACTTTAATAAATGAATATTCACTATTTGAGTATACATGTTCATGTATTGATTGAGATCTTGAACTCATTTACTGAATGCCCGCAATACAATTCACAGCATGAGAGAATTTGTGATGAATTCACAACTAGTAATTATCTCAACATGTGCAATTGTGAAGTATTGAAATTGTCCCTAGTCGATGAATTGATAAATACGGACACTGTCAATTCTGTTGAGACTAGCATGGGTTATCCTCTAATCAGCTGAATCTTACTAGCTGGAGACATTGGGATGTCCGGAGATAAACATGAATGCTAGTTAAGGGAACTAGTTCATTGGAGTGACTGGTTGTAAAACTTCATATGGGAATCTACATGTAGATATGTCAATGAAGTTCTTACTGCAGCTTAAGTGCGATGTTCCTTTGACTTGCGGTGTTCAAGTCATCTTGGACACGGAGACTTATACTTTAACATCTTAAGCAAGCATCTCTAAGGAGGTGTGGACCCAGGATGGTTGGGTATAAGCCGAAGTGCCCGAAGATGTTTGAACAGCCTACAAAGGATTCACCACTCCTTGCGAGGAGATGTATACCCAAGGCCTATCGTCGGATTGTTACTCAAAGCCTCTGGCCAGAGCACAACATGCTCCGAGTATGAATCTCTAGGAAACATGAGAGTAATTAGAATCCGTTGGACAAGAAAGACATTACTTGGGCTAGGTGTGACGTAGTCAGCCTAGTGGGGACTGACACACATAGACCGTGTCCTGAACCAAGTGGGTATAAGATGGTGAAGGGAATGAGGCACAACTCATTATAGCTGCTGAAGGGTTTCAGAATTATTTCTGAGGTCAACCGTTGATCTTTCGATTAATTGAGGATCATGATGTACTACTAGGTGCCACTCATGGTCGTTCTATAATTGGTTAATTATAGACGGCCAACATAAATCGAAAGCCTATTTAGTCACACGCACTACGAGTAATCTGAGGGATTTAAAACGAGTTGAAAATTGGATTTTCCGATCAAGAGAAATAAGTCGAATCTGAATTTATCAGAGGCGCATCGGAAGCTTAAAATGGCTAAGTGTTTTGAAGACTTATTGGACGAATTAAATGATTTTAATTCGCAAGGAGACGGCTTGGTTTGGCCGGCCAAAGAGGGTCCCCACCCTCTTTAGTTTGGCCGGCCACAATGAGGAGGGAAACCAAATTATTTGGTTTAAATTATAAAATAAATCAAACGCGATTTGTTTTATAAAATTATGGATAAAGAAATTTACATAAAGAAATTTATATAAAGAGATTTATTTTCATGGAAAATAAAATAAACTTTGGATTGATTTATTTTATTTTATAAAATCAATTAGGAATTGATTTTTCCATGATAAGAAAAATTTATATAATAAATTTCTTGTGAAAATTTATTCCATAATAAAAGGGGAGATGTGTTTGTTTTTATTATAAACTTAGTTATAATAAAACTTGGCATAACGGAATAATTCATAGGAAAATTTATAAGATAAATTTTTAATGAAAATTTATTCCGTTAGAAGGGAGAATTGGCGATGGAGAGGCTACTATATAAAGGAACCAAGGCAACGCTTGAATTCCGATCAAGAGATTAAGAAGCAAGCCCTCTCTCTCTCCTTCTCTCCCTCTACCTCCTCTAGGGCCGGCGCCCTCTACCTCCTCTAGGGCCGGTGCCCCTTCTAGTTGTCGTGAGCCACATCCACCAAGAAGGTGCCGAAGAAGAAGAAGAAGCGGGTCGCAACTCCTTCCTTCCCCGGAATCATGATTCCGTTACTTGGTAGTTAGTTTCCTTCTCTCTCTCTTGATATTCTTGTCGTGCCTTTGGAGAATCTAGTAGTTCTTGTCGGCACGAAACTTGTGGCTTTGCGAAGTCATCCTGAAGAGAACTCGGCGTGGATGTGAATAGAGGCGGAGCTTCCAAGGGACGCTACGGTTGGATCTCATCCCTTTCTACGAGTTACGCGAGGTATTAAGTAAATTAGTTTACTTTCTGCAAAATTTTAAATGTATGATCATGTCTTCACAACTTAAGATTGCATGCTAGATACGTGGTTAAAATAATTTAAAAAATTATTTATGCTAAACCTTCCGCTGCACGTAATTAAAATTTAAAATTACGAACCCGTATCCATGTCAACATGCACCCGGTCCCAACACCAAGTTGCTAGCACAACTAAGGTGGTTCCTCTCCGAGGCGTAGATCGTGTTCATGTGGATATGCATAGAGACACAGACGCTTGAACGTGTAAGAGATCCGACGAACCAAAGGACTAGCGGGATAAGTGAAGGGCACGCGACAAAGGTATTCCTATAAGATAGGAATTGTAGATCACTTTGTATGAGTTTTTCTTTCGCATGGATCGCTCGAGGGATCTTATTTCTGATGCGATATTAAATATTTTTACCTATAGATCCCTACACTTAGGGCACACAACAACACTCACAAGACATATATAAATAGCTAAAGGAAATATGAAAGAAAAGCCTTTCCAAGTACAAAATAAAACATGTCATTGCGATGGGTAGGGACTGGCTGCTGGGCTCTTCTAGCCACTCTAAGTATCTCAACCTGAAATAAAAACTGTAACGCCCCAAATTTTTGGGCTTGTTTTTCTTTTCTCAATGCAATTGTACGACTTTATTTGATAAGAAATAAAAGTCCCAATATGTGATTTCATAAAACCCCTATATGCGATTGCATAAATTTTAATTGATGATTTCATGTGATTGCATAAGAGTATGATTTCATGTGATTACATTATGATGTGATTATGCAAAATGCGAAGTATGTAATTTCATGATTGATTATAAGATTTGATTAAGAGGGATTATGAAATTACATAAGGAGTGAAATGTGATTCATGAATCACATATGTGATTCCATGAATTCGAATTCATGAAATCATATGGAATGGAATGGGCTTAGTGGGCTTATGCTTGATTAAAACCAAGAGGAGCAAAAATGTGCTCTCACCAAGGATTGAACCTTGGTACTCTTGGCAAGCAAAGCCTTGAGGAGTAGACTTGGTGACCATCTCACCAGGGGAGAAGATGTTGAGAAGGAAGTAGGGAAATCCTTGTTAAGGGTTAGGGAAGGTGAAGAGGTGGAAGAAAACTCTTGGTGAAACACCCCTTGGTGAAAGGGTGCTTAGTGAAGAGGCACCATGCCTCTTCACTAAGTATAAAAGGGGGAGGAGAGTGTGAGAGCACAATCACTCATTCCCTCCTCTTGCTATTGCCGAGAGCCCCCTTCCACTCCTCCCTCCAAACACTAATCTTCCTCCCCTCCCCCAAGTGGCCGAAAGCCACCTTCTTCTCCCCTTCTCCACCGAAGCCAAGCAACACTCTCCCCTTGTGGTTGCCGAAACCCAAGGTTAGGGTTGACACTCCCTAAACTCCCTTGAGTACCTCTTGCAAGACAAGGAGCATTCAAGGATCTCAAGGGCAAGGACCAAGGGCACCATCCCTCCAAGTTAAGGGTACCATCCCTCCAAGTTAAGGGTACCATCCCTCCAAGTTAAGGGTATACCCTAAGGATTTAGCGAAAAAGGTAAGTGCCCCTCGCCTGTAGCATAATTGTTTGTGAATAAGTTGCATGATGCCCTCTTAAGTTTCGGCCACTACCCTAACCAAGGGTTAGGGTGTGCCATATGCTACTACATGTTTGATTAAATGCTACACAATGTATGGAATGTTGTATGATAAATTCTTGATGACATGTATGTTTCGGCCAACCCTAAACTAGGGTTAGGCCTTGGACAAAACCCCATGCTATGATTGCTTCCATGATGCTTGATATGATTATGAGGAAATACAACTCAATGCAAGAGGTCCAACCTCTTTACAACATTCGGCCAACCCTAGAATAGGGTTAGGTCCTAAACCTATTTACATGCCATGCTACCCTAATGAATGCTTATGATATTGCATGCTTTGAATGACATGAACCATGCTTGTATGATCTAGGAAAGTGAAGAATGCATGATGATGATTTTCGGCCAAGGGAACCCTTGGACCTTATTTATGTTCACTTTTCATGAAAGCATGTTATACTATGATATGAATGAAATGCATGAATAGTTATCATGGATTATGAGTTTATGTATGATGAAGGCTAAGGCCTAAAGTAATGCTCCCTTGAAAGGAAGGGACTAAGAGCATGCTAAAAAGGGAAATGTACATGATAACTATGTTACTTTATGATTGGCTTGTACCACAAACTCTTAAATGAGTTCATGATGGGTCCTAGGCTGAAGGACTTTTTGAGAAGGCCTAGAGACCCCCAGGCTGAAGGATTTTCAAGAAGGCCTAATAAGGAACCCTTCTGGGTCAAGGCTAGCTACCTTGTGCCTAAATAGGGTTCATGTGCACAAAACTAAGGGTACAAGCCGGGGACCCCAAAAGATGACTATGTTATATTCAAGTACTATGTATATGTTTTCAAAAGGAAATCTTTTCATAAAATTACTATGCTCACTATGTTTACCATGCTTAATGACTTCTATGCTTAACATGTTATGCTTCTATGCTATACTTGATACGCTTACGAATTGACGACGTTTTGTGAGTAGGACAAGGCCTTACTAAGCGTTGCTTATAGTTTTAGTGTTCTTATGCTACAGGACACTAACTAAGGAAGCTGCAGGAAGAAGAGCAAGGGAAATGTGATAGTGACGGTGGATTAAAGATCTTGCTCGCTCTATGTTTTGTTTTCAATTTTGAAACCTAAGGATGTTATACACCTTCTTCTGCACACTACTCTAAGATTGCTCTTATGTTTGGCATTACTCTACTTCATGATAAGTTTTTGCTATACTTGTGAACATATGATGTCTTCATCTTGACTGTATGGATACACCACTCTATTTGATTATGCTAAAGTAGTTGATATGATACTTCCCTCATAACATACTATCTTGTTTATGCTCATGATCCACTAAAACTCTGTCATACTTGCCATGCCTAGTTATGCTTAGATCACTTATGATATTCGGCCATCACTTGCTGGTTTGAGTCCTCTCATGTTCAACACCCTTATGCTCCCCATGTTGCATGTCACGATCATGTTAAAACCTTCCATATGTTTAGATCCTTACTTGTCAATATTGTATCATGCGCATGGACTCTACATACATTATGCATTTCAGGAAACTTGCTCCTAAATGCTATGATGCCCATACATGTTTCGGCCTACTCATGTATAAAATTTGTTTTTAAACCCTAAGCTTCATGCTCTCACGTACATGCATGATCTACGTGCTTTCAAGTCTTATGCTTCCGCTCTTGTATGATCGCATGCCTCTAAAGCTTAGATGGAAATGAATACATGAAGTAGTCATGATTAACATTACATGAATGATGTTATGCTTCCGCTATATGATGCATAAAGTAGTATAAATATAAGCATGAGTAAAGATGTTATGAATGTTAAAGTAACGCCACAAATCCTTAGAGGATTTAGGGCGGGGACTTTACAGTTGGTATCAGAGCAAGGTTCACCTCACCACTATCACACTCCTCAAAGCTCTCAACCTGCTGCTTCCAAGTAAGATTCTAAACCTACTTTTTCTTTTATGCTTGGTAATATGTGCATGCATGGATATAGGAATAACCCTTACCTTATACTAGTCCTATCTCTTATGAAGATGGCTAGAAGACGTAGTACCCGTCTTAACGGGACTGCCCCTCCACCACTCACTGAGACGGCGCTACCACCGCGCAATGAGACTGTACCCCCTCCAGATCTGGCACATGTAGTGACAGAACTACAACGCCAGATCACGGAACAACAACTGATCATCGCTAATCTGATGGGTCAGCAAGGGAACCCTACCACTCCACCATCGGTAAACCAGACAGTCATCCCAGACGCAACCCTGGTTACGCCAACACCACCGGTCGCCCCTGCCACGGTAGCCCGACCCGAGGCTTACCTCATCCAATGGCAAAGGCTAAAACCGGAAAGTTTCTCCGGTGCTGGTGAACCCTGGGACGCGCAGGCCTGGTTCAAAACGATAGAAAGCACCATGGAATTGCTCGACTGGCCCGAGCAAGAGAAGGTCAAATGCGCATCATTCTGCCTCTCGGGAGATGCGCGCATGTGGTGGGAAAAGATAAAGAACAAGCGCCAGGTGGCCCAGATGACATGGAAGGACTTTGAATCAGAGTTCTTCGAGGAGTTCTTCCATCTGCGAGTCACCAACCGACATTTCGACGAGTTCACCGAGTTCCGACAAGGTGGACTAACGGTCAGCGAAGCAATGATGAAGTTCAATCGACTAGCCCGCCTTTGCCCGGAGCTAGTCAGCACCGAAAGAGAAAAGGTCAGACTGATGATAAAAATGCTGCGGCCTGAAATTGCCCTAAATGCGGCCGGCGGACCCCACCGGCCACAAACCGCGGAAGAACTATTCAGCAGCGCCCTGACTGCTGAGCACTTTCTGAATAGCATCAAGCAGCAAAAGAAGATGCTGACTGACAACCAGAACCAATTCCAAGCCGGAGGTCAGAAGCCTCAGAGTAGCCATGGGAAGGGGAACCACAAGGGAAAAAGAAAGAACGACTCAAAGGATGGTCCCCCCACCAAGCAACCCAAGTCTGAACTCTGCTCTACCTGCGGCAAGCAGCACCCAGGAGCTTGCCTCCTGGGGACGAACAAATGTTTCAACTGCGGCCGGCCGGGACACAAAGCCCGCGACTGCCGCTCCAAGAAGCGGACATCACCCCAACCGCAAGCACCACCGCCCGCAGTAGCGCCACCGGCTACAACTAATGCAAGGGTTTTCTCATTATCTAAAGAAGACGCAGCCAACGCGACGAACGTGGTCTCAGGTCAGATAATCATTTACAGTCAGCATGCTACTGCTTTATTTGATTCTGGAGCTACGCACTCGTTTATTTCCATGCCATTTACTGCAAAGTTAGACATACCTCCTCATGTTATGAACTGCAAGTTTCTTACAACTTTACCCTCGGGAGATATTATACCTTCTACCCATATGATGCGAGCCGCACCGATCAGAATCGCCGAGAGGGAACTCTATAGCGATCTGATAGTGCTGGACATGCAAGGCTATGACATCATACTAGGCATGGATTTTCTGAGTAAATACGGCGCTTCTATTGAATGCCGTAAAAGAAAAGTGGTCTTCCAACCTAAGGCGGACACCAAATTTGAATTTATCGGAGAGCCAAGAAAAGAAGCCAGGAAATTCTTATCAGCTCTCAAAACCCAACAATTATTAAGAAAAGGATGCACTGGGTTTCTAGCACATGTGGTCAACGCAAGCCAAGAAAAGGACCAGAAGCTAGAAGATGTCAGAATAGTATGCAAATACCCAGATGTTTTCCCCGATGACCTACCAGGGTTAGCCCCTGATAGGGAAATCGAATTCGAGATCGACTTGATACCGGGTACAAATCCGATCTCCAAGGCGCCTTACCGGATGGCGCCAGCTGAATTAAAAGAACTACAAGGACAGTTACAGGAGCTGCTCGGCAAGGGACTGATACGCCCTAGTCACTCTCCCTGGGGAGCTCCCGTGCTATTTGTGAAAAAGAAGGATGGGTCGATGCGAATGTGTATCGACTATCGGGCACTCAACAATGTGACCATCAAGAATCGGTACCCTCTTCCGAGGATCGATGACCTATTCGACCAATTAAAGGGAGCTACCGTCTTCTCCAAGATTGATCTTAGATCTGGTTATCATCAAGTCAAAGTAAAACCAGACGATATACCGAAAACGGCCTTCCGAACGAGATACGGACACTATGAGTTCGTAGTTATGCCATTCGGAGTAACCAACGCTCCGGCTATGTTTATGGACCTGATGAATCGGGTATTCTCGGCATTTCTCGACAAGTTCGTAATCGTCTTTATCGACGATATTCTTATCTATTCCAGAACCCCAGAGGAGCATGCCGAACACCTGAAGCTGGTATTGCAAATTCTTCGGGAAAAGCAACTCTATGCCAAATTCTCCAAATGTGACTTCTGGCTCGACCAAGTGTCGTTTCTAGGTCACATTATTTCCAAGGAGGGAGTAATGGTCGACCCACTCAAGATCGAAGCTGTTAGTAACTGGAGCAGACCAAAGAACGCAACTGACATCCGGAGTTTTCTCGGTCTGGCCGGCTACTACCGGAAATTTGTTGAGGATTTCTCCCGTATCGCAGCACCTATGACTGTTCTTACCAGGAAGAACAAAAAGTTTATATGGACTGATGACTGCGAAAGGAGTTTTCTGGAATTAAAGAAGAGGCTCACCAGTGCACCTATTCTTATTCTTCCAGACAGCAACCAAGGCTTCGATATGTACAGCGACGCTTCCAAGCTGGGACTCGGCGCAGTACTTATGCAGAATGGTAAGGTAGTTGCCTATGCCTCTAGGCAACTCAAGGAGCACGAAAAGAACTACCCTACCCATGACTTGGAACTAGCCGCTGTGGTCTTTGCGCTCAAGATATGGAGGCATTACTTATATGGAGCGCAGTGCAAGATATATACAGACCACCAGAGTCTCAAATATTTCTTCACTCAAAAGGACCTCAACATGCGCCAACGCCGATGGCTCGAGCTAGTTAAAGATTATGATTGCGAAATATTTTACCATCCTGGAAAAGCAAACAGAGTGGCAGATGCTCTCAGCAGGAAGACTAGTGCTACTCTGTTATCTTTATCGGCGTTATCCCGGCCACTAGAGCGGGAAATTATGGATTTCGGAATTGAGGTTATCACCGGACGGCTTTCTTCTATATCGATAGCACCTACGCTATTCGATAATATTCTGGAAAAGCAAAAGGGTGATCTAGTCCTTCAGAAGATCAAGCAGGGAATTTTTGAAGGCAAGGGCGAGGGTTTTCATATCGCCGAAGACGGGATATTATACCTTAGGGATCGACTCTGTATCCCTAATGATCCGGAACTACGAAAGATGATTTAGAGGAAGCTCACTCGACTCCTTATGCGATGCACCCGGGGTCCACCAAAATGTACCAAGATCTGAAGACAAGGTTTTGGTGGCCCGGTATGAAACGTGACGTAGCTCAGCATGTCAGCACCTGCCTGACCTGCCAACAAGTTAAGGCTGAACATCAGAGGCCTGGAGGAGTTCTTCAACCGATCCAGATCCCTGAATGGAAATGGGAAGATATTTCTATGGATTTCATTTCTGGACTTCCCAAGACTACCAATGGATACGACGCTATTTGGGTTATCGTCGACAGATTGACGAAATCAGCCCACTTCTTGGCAATCAAGATGACTTATTCTATTGAGCAGCTGGCTCAACTATATGCCAAGGAGGTTATTCGACTACATGGAGTTCCGAAGACATCATCTCAGATAGGGACGGTCGCTTCACTTCGCACTTTTGGGAGTGCGTACAGAAAGCTCTCGGCACGAAGCTGCGGTTCAGCACAGCCTTTCATCCACAGACCGATGGACAGACTGAGCGAGTGAACCAA
>JAGFNQ010003567.1:0-24116 GCA_024364735.1 Boesenbergia rotunda
GATGTTTTAGAGGTTAAGTATAATTTTTTGGGAATTTTTGGAGTAACCTAGGACACCCTAGGGTTTCGGCCAACATGGAAGGAACAAAGTTAACACCCCTAGAAACCCTATGGGTTTCGGCCACCATGTTTTAGGGTCCATAATGATGCTAAAAATCTGTATAATGTTATTTAATGTTCCCTTATGATGTATAGAGGTTAAGTATAATTTTTGGGAATTTTGGAGTACCCTAAGACACCCTAGGTTTCGGCCAACATGAAAGAAATGAAATCAACACCCTAGAAACCCTATGGGTTTCGGCCACCATGTTTTAGGGTCATAATGATGCTAAAAATCTGTATAATTTATTTAATGTTCCCTTATGATGTTTAGAGGTTAAGTATAATTTTTGGGAATTTTTGGGGTACCCTAGGATACCCTAGGGTTTCGGCCAACATGAAGGACCCATGTGTAGGGTTGGGTTAAGACCTCAAGCATATGTTTTTATATTTTATCATGATATAAGAGAGATGGAGGGTGTTTATGTGAATGTTTCACATGGCCTAGAGACCTTATAGGTTTCGGCCAAGAACCCTAATAGGGTGGGAAGTTAGGGCTTATTCAAGTAAGGGTCCCAATGGCCCTATGGTAAGGTATGGTTGGTGTTTAAGCAATTGATTTGGGGTTTTATTGGAAATTTTTCCATGCCCCCATGGCCTTGAAGTTTCGTCCAAGAGCAAGAGTTGGGTCAAAGGATTAGGGTTGGCCTTAAGTATGGGATTAAATGTTCCCTATGGCCTAGTATGTATGTATGAGATGTTAGTTGGGAGGTTATGTGAAGTTTCAAGGACCTAGGGTTCCTTGGGGACTTTCGGCCAAGGACATAACCTAGGGCTAGGGTTGGGTTAAACCTACAAAGATGCTTGTGTATGAGTTACCAAGAAATATGTTTAAGTAAGATGGAAGAAGAAGTTCTATGTTAACCAAACCCTTAGTTTGTATGTCATGAATTATATGTTAAGTCGTAGATGTTTAGACATGTGCCATGATTTAGGAATGATATGTATGTATGCCATGTCTTATGAATGATATGCCATGTTTATGAATGATATGCCATGTTTATGAATGATATGCATGTATGCCATGTCTTATGAATGATACGTAGGTATGCCATGTTTTATGAATAAGATGTATGTATGCCATGTCTTATGAATGAAGTTAAAGTACATGCCTTTAAGGCATAACGATGATGTTAAGTATGATGAATGAATGATGATGAATGACAAGTATGATGAACGAATGATGATGAATGAAAGATGATGCTTATGTCTTTAAGGCATAAATATGCTAAACGGCACGGTCGATGGTTGATGGTACGACGGTCGTGAGGACCGGTAAATGGGCCGGTAGACGGGCCGAGCCGTAACAAGTTATGCTATGTTAAAGATGCCATGAATGTCTTATGAATGATGAAGCATGTAAAGTATTTTACTTTATGAATGGGCTTGTACCAGACCGAAGTATGGGTCCAAGGGATGGGCACCTTAAGAACGCCTCGGCTCTGGACTACCGACTATGCTGTCCACGGTTCTGGCACTACCGAAGCTGTGCAACAGGGATGGGCACCTTAAGAACGCCTCGGTTCGGGGACTACCGACTATGCTGTCCTTACCCTAGTAGGTCGAGGCTAGCTACCTCGTATTTACTTAGGGATGCGCACTTATGATGTATGTATGTGGTACAAGCCAGGGCCCAATGATATGATGATTATGTTTAAGCATTTAAAAGTATGTTTTTAAAGATTAAGCATCCTTATAATATATGCATTTGTCCATGCATCCATCCATGTTATGCATTATATGTATGATAAGAACATTATGCAAAGAAATTGGATGCAAAGTATGTTTATGCCATGATTTTATTTATACTTATGCTAAGTAAGATGCCATGATTTTAGATATGTTCATGATAGTTTAGGATGCCATGATGATGCCATGATTTATTTATGTTTATGTTAATTAGAATGCCATGATTTTATTTATGTGCATGATAGTTTAGGATGCCATGATTTATTTATGTTTATGTTAATTAGAATGCCATGATTTTATTTATGTTCATGATAGGTTAGGATGCCATGATTTATTTATGTTATGTTAATTAGAATGCCATGATTTTATTTATGTTCATGATAGTTTAGGATGCCATGATTTAATTATGTTTATGCTAGGATAGAATGCTATGATTTTTATGTCCATGCTAAGTTATGTTGCCATGATTTAATTGTGTTTATGCTAAGTTCGGATGCCATGATTTGATTTAGGTTCACGTTAGGAATGTTTATGAGGTTATGTTAATATGTTTATGTCTATGCCAAGAATTATACCATGCCATGAATGTTTATGATGTTTATGTCTATGCCACGTATTATGCCAAGCCATGAATGTTTTTATGTTTATGTATATGCTATGCTATGAAAGTGACTAAGATATGTTCAAGTCATGTCAAAGGTATGCTAAGTGCTCATGAAGACTTATGTGCTGAGTAAAGCACTAAGTATGTTAATGTTTAAGATGCTCATGATTGAATGATGAATGGTTTTAGTGAGTAGGAAAGAGTCTTACTATGCCTGTGTGCTTATAGTCTTATTTTCTTATACCGCAGATCATGCAAGGGGACAGTAAGGAAGCAGCAGGAGGGCATTAAAGAATGTGTGTGATAGTGACTTGGCCAAGGAGCAATATGGTTGCTCGTTTATGATAGAACTTTACCTTTACTATTATGTGCTTGAGTATGACTCTACGACATGATGCTAAGTATGACATGATGCTACGAATGACATGATGCTAAATATGATATGATGCTAAGTATAAAGTTACTATGCTAAGTTCCTATGTTATGATGTTAGAAATGGTAGTAAGTGCATGTAGGAGTAAGTAAATGTTTCCGCTGCATTATGATGTCTACATGCCCTAAGCATGTTAACGTAACGCCGCTTTATGAAAAGAAGAAAAAAAAAGCGGGCGTTACACTCAACTTCTGCCTCACTCCTTTGAGGCTCTCTGAGCTGCAGACACTCAGTCCTTCGGTTCTGCATCCAGGGTTAGTCCAAAAAGCAGTAACATATTAATTTTTTTATACAGCCTTAGCTGTCTTGGTTCTGACTTTGGGTCTCCAAAATGGAGCCCTAGGTCGAACCGACGCCTACTGTTCCCTCTACGGGGAACACGTCCTCACCTACTCCTCTCGGGAGAATGTACCTGATGCCAACCGCTCCTCTGGTTGGACTTTTGCCTGGCGGTCCTTTGCCAGGTCTAGGATACCGAGCTGTCCTTCGCCCGGTGCCTAGCATTCCTTCGCTAGTGCTTCAGTCTCAAGCTGTCTTTCGCCTGACGCCTAGCAGTCCTTCGCTAGGGCTTCAGTACCCTGGCATTCCTTCACCAGTGCCTAGCAGTCCTTCGCTAGGGCTTTTTGTCCTGGCATTCCTTCGCCAGTGCCTAGCAGTCCTTCGCTAGGGCTTTGGATCCTGGCAGTCCTTCGCCAGGTGCCTAGCAGTCCTTCAGTAGGGCTTTGTATCCTGGCATTCCTTCGCCAGGTGCCTAGCAGTCCTTCTCTAGGGCTTTGTATCCTGGCATTCCTTCGCTAGGTGCCTAGCAGTCCTTCGCTAGGGCTTTGGATCCTGGCAGTCCTTCGCCAGGTGCCTAGCAGTCCTTCGCTAGGGCTTTGTATTCTGGCATTCCTTTGCCAGGTGCCTAGCAGTCCTTCACTAGGGCTTTGTATCCTGGCATTCCTTCGTCAGCTGCCTAGCAACCCTTCGCTAGGACTTTGTTTCCTGCACACTTAGTAACATCGTTAGATCACATATAACACATAACTTTGAATCCTTTGCCAATATCAAAACAAGGTTCGATATGGTGCTTCCTGCACCAACACCTTAGATATATTAAGGGCACCATAAATGTAGGTATTTTTGTACCCTAGGATGTCCAATCTTGATTTATTAGGATTTTCTAACTTAGATTGTGTAGGTTATAAATTAGATAGAAAAAGTACAAGTCGGAGCTATCAATTACTAGGACAAAGTCTAGTTAACTGGTACGGTAGAAAACAACATTGTGCTGCCTTATCTACAACTGAAGCAGAGTATGTTGCTTTAGGGGAGTGTGTAGCTCAACTTTTATGGATGTTGCATACCCTTAAGGATTTCAACCTAGACTATACCCCAACTAAAGTATTTATTGACAATATAAGTTCAGTTAACCTTATAAAAAACCCCATTCATAATTCAAGAACTAAACATATTAAAGTTAAACACCACTTTGCTAGGGATCACGTACTAGGGGTGAAATCCTACTTACACATATAAATTCAAAATCTAACCTAGCTGATATTTTCACTAAACCACTACCTGAGTCTGAGTTTAGTTTACTAAGAAGATAACTAGGAATGTATTTAGTAGAATAGGATTGATTCTTAATCACTGTTATTTTTTTATCTTATTATTTTATAAATTTCTTTTCAAAATCATATTGGTTTGAAAGAGTTTTCCCGACTTAGTTTTTTTTTTAAAAAAAAAAAGTACCCCCTTTAAAAAGTAGGGTCTTTCTACGTAATGGACTTAGCTTAGGACTTAACTCTAGTTTGCATGCTCCTATAGATTTAGAAGCCAACATCTCACAAGCACATTAAGATACTTTGATTGATAACTTAGATTGGGTTGAGATGCTTAGGTCTATGCCTTGACTCAAGATTCTTTAAGTCAATGCATTAAGAGGAGTTGGGGAAATAAATACAGTTGAATAGCAATCAAGTTAAGTAATCAAGCTTAGAAAGTCTAACTTGATAAACACTACTTACCTTGGGTTAGCCAAATTGGGTTAGACATAGATCCGAGGAAAAATGTTTTTATTTGTCATGCTTGGACTCACTAGAATATAAACTGGGTTCAAAACTTATTACTTGGGTCAAACTACTTTTACTCACTTAGTTCATTTCCATTTGTAAAGTACGACTTGTTGCATGGCATTTTTGTTAATTTTTTAATTTTTACAAAGCAACTAAGCTCTGATACAAAATTTTTATCTACTTTCAAACATATTTTTCAAAAAGAGTTTTTGATATATGGAAAAGGGGGAGAATAGAAAAAGTGAAGTTAAAATTCGTTCTGAGGAAAACTTTTCCTTTTTCTTTTTTTAAAAGTAGAAAAAGAGAAATTAAAGTGAAGTTAAAATTTAAAGAAAACTTTGTTTCTAAAAAAAAACTTTGTTTCTAAAAAATAACTTTGATTAAAACTCTTTTCAGAGATTTTTTTTAAGAAAAACTTTATGTTAGAAGCTTTCAAAAAAAATTTCACTTAAATTTTTTTTCTAGAATTTCGTTAATAATACTCAGAAAGTTTTCAAACTTGGAATCATACTTAGATTTTATTTCAAAAAATTAGAAAAACTTTCAAAATAGATAATTGCATGTTAAAGTCTCAGGGGAGAATTTCAATTAAAGGCGGAGCTTTATACAATATTTCAAATTTTTGCTAAGTTTTTTTTTAAATATTGAAAATGTTCTAAAGGAAACGGGGAGAGTACTAATCAAGGGGGAGAGTGGAAAAGTTTTCTTTTTTTCCTTCTAGTGCATAACCATAATGTATTTCTTTTTTTTTAACTTAACATTTAAACTGGGTTGCCATAAATCAAAAAGAGGGAGATTGTTGGTATCGGAAGCACAAGATCGAACTTGGTTTTGATAATGGAAAAGGGTCAAAGTTAAGTTTATATTGTGATCTAATGTGTTTCATTAAGTGTGTAGGAAAGTTCTAGTTGAGTTAGGCATGAAATCTTGACCTACAGGGTTGAGCACGAAGTCCTGGTTAAGAACTGGGCAAGATGACTAGGCCAAGGGCTGGGCACTGAAGACCTGACCGAGGGTTGGGCAGGAAGACCTAGTTCATGGAACTGGGAACCGAAGTCCTGATCTGGAAGATCGGGTAGGCGACATAGCCAAGCGAGGATTGTGGACAGAAGTAGACGCGGGTCGAGGTACGTACGTCTCGAGATCCGGCAATCTCGATGGTCGAGCAAAAGTCCAACCGGAGGAGCCGGTTGGCAAAAGGAAACTTCTCCTGAGAGGAGTAGGTGAGGACATATTCCCCGGAAGAGGGAACAGTAGGCGTTGGTTCGACTTAGGATTCCATTTTGAAATCCAAAGTCAGAACCAAGACAGCTCCGACTGTTATTTATGCATATATTTACATATTATATTGTTCTTGGACTAACCCTGATTGCAAGACTAAAAGGAACCAGCTGCTGCTATCCCAGGCGCTTGAAAGGGTTCATGCGCCCGAGAACACAAGCGCTTGATAGGTATCAAGTTCCCCAGAAGGGGTTTTTCAGCGGATGGAGAAGCTGAGCTGGCAGGTTCACCATGTCAGCTTCTCAGGCGCCTGGGAGCCATCAGGCGCCTCAGCACTCCCATGTGCCCTGGACCAAGGATAAGGTTTAACCAAGTCTGCGGATAAGCATGTGCCAGGTTCGGGTGACGTGGCAGGCACCCCAAACCCTATCAAGCACCCAAGAAGGTACTATAAATGGGGTTTCACGCCTTTGCTTCAAAAAAAAAAATGATTTCCAACTCAAGCACTCAAACATGCTTCATCATTCTTCCGTGCTCAAGTTTCCCACATCGACAATGCTCAAGATAGACGACACGTTGCTCAAGAGTCTTCGCCATTTCCTCTGTGTCATTGGTATAATTGTATTTTATTGCTTAATTCTATATTCGAAGCTTTTCACTTGTATTATTTCTTGAAATATAGAATTGCCCAACGAAAATGGTCAAGGACCATGGACCTTGGAGTAGGAGTTGTTACTGACTCTGAACCAAGTAAAAAGAAAACGAGTTAGCATTGTTTTACTTTCAGCTACGTATTATCTGCATTTCCAAAAAATTTTAAGTAATCGATATTCAACCCCCCCTCTATTGATTACAACGATCCCACAAATCCATAATGAAGAAAGCTCTAGTTTTGAGGGGGGGGGTAAATTTTTTGAAAACTAAGTATCAAATAGAGTAAAAAAGAAAATAAGGCTAAGTATGAAAATAAGTAAATAGAAACATGATTAAGGCTAAGTATAAAAATATAATTTTTAAAAAATAATTTTTGAAAATAGTTTTTTTGGCTATGTATAAAAATATGATTTTTGAAAAATGAATTTTCAACACTAAGTAAATAACGTTTTGTTTCTTAAAAAAAATATGATTTTAAGACTGAAAGGAAAAAATTAAGGAAGGAAAACTATAATAAAGTAAGAACCTTATTCTACTAAGCAATTCAACTAGTAATTGAAAAAAACAAGTCAATATAGAAGTCAACATAAAAAGTCATCAGGTCAAACAGAGTCCATGAGTCAACCACAAGTTCAACCTAACAGGTCAAGCAAAGGAGTCAACAAAAGTCAATCCTAGGTCCAAACAAAGTCAACTACAGATCAGGTCTAGGAAGAGGATGATCTCAGGTGCCACGAGCAAAGCATAGCCATAAGCTCAACATGTTAGGTCTCGGATGTCGATCTGATCTCTATGTGTCAGGTCTCCACTACCTCCAAAAACTCTACTTGTCGGGCCTCCGCCTCCTCCCGTAAAGTGTAAATCCAACGACTCAACCTAGATACCTCCAGCTCAAGCCAGGTGAGTTGATTTATTGTAGTCGGAGGAGGTGGAGGTGGAGGTGGTGGTGTCTACTGCATCTGTGCCTCGAGCTCTGCTATGAAGTCGTCCTCGTTAGCCTTTGGATAGTCCTGAGGCTGGGTGGTTCCCTGTCATCTCCAAGACATGAACCTAGTGTCCGAGATGTCTATAGTGGCTAACAAAAAGTTTCTAATCCCTATCTCATAGAACTCGGTCATATAAGAAACCTCACTAGCAAAGATGTCGCATCTTGAGGCTAAGAAGAGAGTGGTAAAGATGTGACAACAGGGTGTACGAACTCTTGCTCAGGTGGGAGATGCTAGATGCATAGATGATGGTGTGAAAGATGTGCAGGCTGATGTTAATGTTAAGACGATGAATAAGGGCATAAAGTAAGAAGGTATGAAAGGATCTCATTACCGCTACATCTCTAGAAGTGAGTAATAGAATACATCAGACTAGAACTTGATATAATGAGTATTCCTGACTACGCAAGTCAAGGGATCGAAAGTGAATGATAGTAGGGTTCCTCTCACCCCCAAGGAAATAGGTGTAGAGTGTATCGAGGGTGATGTGGGAGTAGGGGTCAGAAAAGGGGAGGTCCCTAGGAGGATAGTGTTGGGGCAATCAGCCCAAGTATGACCTGGAGGATCATGTGTTTTGATGTGTGTGTCAATATGGTTAAGTTAGGTTTTTATTGTGTTCTAATATGTGTATGTGAGTGTGCAGGTTTGCAGAATACACATAGGGAAGGGTGGCATGGAGGCAAGCCGTGGGATTGTGTACACATCCGAGGGACAATGGATAAAGCAGGGACGATGAGCCTAGGGAAGCAGACTTTGAGGCATACGTGAAGGATGGAATAGAGGAAAGACGAGGGCTTGTGTGTGCATCTGAGGGACGAGGTCGAAGACAAAGAGGGCTTGAAGGCAACAGGTTGAGGCTGCTGGAGCAGGGACGATGAGCCGAGGGACGCAGACTTCGAGGCATGCATGAAGGATGGCATGGAGGTAAGCCAAGGGCTTGTGTGCGCATCTGAGGGACAGGAGCCGAAGACGAAGAGGGCGCGAAGGCAACAGATTGAGGTTGTTGTACGAAGTATCAACCAGGTTGTGAGGGTTTGAGTACTGAGGGCATTGTACTCGGGAACTAAGTCGTGAGGGTTCTGTTGGGACCGGGTGCATGTTGACATGGATGCAGGTTCGTAATTTTAAAATTAATTACATGCAGCGGAAGGTTTAGCATAAATAATTTCTCTAAATCATTTAACCACACATCTAAGCATGCAATTTTATCTTGTGTAGACATGATCATATATTTAAAATTTTTGCAGAAACGTAAACTAATTTACATATTACCTCGCGTAACTCGAAGGAAGGGACGAGATCCAACCGTAAGCGTCCCTTGGAAGCTCCGCCTCTATTCGCGTCCACGCCGAGTATCTTCAGGATGACTTCACAAAGCCACGAGTTTCGTGTTCTCAAGAACTACTAGATTCTCCAAGAACGCGACGAGAAAAACCAAGAGAGAAGTCGGAAGACTAACCACAAAAGGATGGCCGGCTGGTGCTCCTTCTTGGGGCTGGTTGGCGCACGGCAAGAAGGGGAGAAGAGAAGGAGAGAAAGAGTGGGAGAGAGCCTATGCCTTCATCTCTATATTTTTTTTACACCCAAGCCTTGCCTTGGGTCCTTTATATAGTGGCCTCTCAACCATCAAGCCTCTCAAATATGGAATAACTTATTCCATTATGCCAAGTTTGATTTTATATCATGGTTAAAATCATATTTTAATTCATGATAAAAATCAATCAAGTCTCTTCTCTCTTATGGAATAAATTTCCTTATCATGGTAAATCAATCCATGATTGATTTTAATAAAATAAACCAATCCATGGTTCATTTTAATTTCCATGAAAAATAAACTAAACCATGGTTTATTATATAAAAATTTATATCATCCATAATTTTATAAAACAAACCACACTTGGTTTATTTTATAAATTGAACCAAAAACTTGGTTCTCTCCCTTTGTTGTGGCCGGCCAAGCAAAGAGGATGGAGGCCCACTTTGGCCGGCCCATCCAAGCCAAGCCCCAATGAATTAAACTTATTTAATTCATCTATTAAGTCTTCAAAAGATAGCCATTTTACGCTTCCGATGCGTCTCTGAAAAATTCAGATTTGACTTATCATTTGGCTCAACCAAACATAATCTCTCTTGATTGGAAAATCCAATTTTCAACTCGTTTTAAATCCCTCGGATTACTCGTAGTGCGTGTGACTAAATAGGCTTTCGATTTATGTTGGCCGTCTATAATTAATCAATTATAGAACGATCATGAGTGACACCTAGTAGTACATCATGATCCCCAATTAATCGAAAGATTAACAGTTGACCTTTGAAACAATTCTGAAACCCTTCAGTAGCTATAATGAATCGTGCCACATTCCCTTCACCATCTTATACCCACTTGGTTCAGGTCATGGTCTATGTGTGTCAGTTCCGACTAGGCTGACTACGTCACACCTAGCCCAAGTAACATTTTCTCGTCCTATGGATTCTAATTACTCTCATGTATTTAAGAGATTCATGCTCTGAACATGTCATGCTCTGGCCAGAGGCTTCGAAAACAATCCGACGATAGGCCTCGGGTATACATCTCCTCGCAAGGAGTGGTGAATCCTTTGTAGGTTGTTCAAACATCTTCGGACACTTCGGCTTATACCCAATCATCCTGGGTCCACACCTCCTTGGAGATGCTTGCTTAAGATGTCAAAGTATAAGTCTCCATGACCATGATGACTTGAATACCGCAAGTCAAAGGAACATCACACTTAAGCTGCAGTAAGAACTTCACTGACATATCTATATGTAGACTACCATATGAAGTTTTACAGCCAGTCACTCCAATGAACTAGTTCCCTTAACTAGCATTCATGTTTATCTCCGAACATCTCAATGTCACCAACCAGTGAGAATCAGCTGATTAGAGAATAACCCATGCTAGTCTCAACAGAATTGATAGTGTCCGTATTTATCAATTCATCGACTAGGGACAATTTCAACACTTCACAATTGCACATGTAGAGATAATCACTAGTTGTGAATTCATCACAAATTCTCTCATGCTGTGAATTGTATTGCGGACATTCAGTAAATGAGTTTAAGATCTCAATCAAATACACAAACATGTATACTTAAATAGTGAATATTCATTTAAAATAAATGATTACAATCATAAGGCGATTGCCTTAGGACACTTCTCTCATATCGCTAACAGGTTCGAGTGCGGAGAGAAATGTACTCGGGAAGGGTAACCCTAGACTTAGGGATGGACCAGTCGACTGATCCAGGATCAGTCGACTGGTGGCGCTGGTGATTCGAACGTTGGAGTTACAATGGTTGAATTCAAGTGGGATCAGTCGACTAGGGTTGGACCAGTCGACTGGTAGCGCCATTTCAGCCTCGAGCTCTATTAAAGGGAGCTCGTTTAAGGCATTTTCTTCTGGGCGAAACTTGCTTAGGTAAAGCTTGTTAGTAGCCTATATTGCTCAGATCATATACATGGGTTGTGGCGAGGTTTTTCCACCCACAAGGAGCTACGAGAGCTGGCCAGAGGTGCTCCGGGGAATCATCCACCGATTGATCAGGATCGTCCACCTTACGGACAGTTGTGGAGTAGGACTTTTATCTCCGAACCACATAAATCAGTGTGTTCCTCTTAGTTTTAGTTTTAGTTTATGTTTATTCAGCTTGAACACTAACTTTGTAGGAAGAAAAATCGAAGAGAAGCTATTCACACCCCCCTCTCTAGCTTGACGGTCACGATCCTAACAGATAGCAACAAAATGTGGACTGAGAAGGTAGAAGTCCTAAGTGATGGGTGATCATGTCAAGAGTAAAGGTAAGATCATGAGCCTGAATCCTAGTAGAGTACCTAAGGTCATCAATCTTTATTAGGTTGTTGTGAAATTCTGCACATATGGTGATATTAATTGGACTGGTGCAGTAGATTAGATTGTCAAGCTGATAATGATTAATAACCTCAATAGAGAGGGGACAAGACTGACTAAAGAATTCCCTACTTAGATAATGAGTCTTAAGGGGTTTTAGATTGTAAATCTAAACCTATTATAGAAATATAATGATGGGAATCTGAGGTCAAGACTAAGCTGATCAGAGGGGTCAACCTCAGTAACTTGACGTTTACAAGGAGGCATAGCTTAATAATAAAGAGAATTGACAACCCTCGGTTGATCGCAATTACTCGAACAAAGCTTGGAGTGAGAAAAGGGAGGAGAAGAAGGGGTTTTTGAGGTAAGAGGGAGCCTTTTTTGTGGCTTTAGACATTCTGTCTGATGGCTTATATAGGCATCAGTCGGGCATCCAAGAGTCAAAGGGGCACTCGGGATTGGGTCTGTGTGGGGCGCCCGAGAGCTTCTCAGGCGCCGATGATCAAGTAGTCGCCCCTAGTTTTGGAAAATCAGGGGCGCCTGGGATAAGACGCACAAGGCGCCTAGGGCACCTAGTTCAAAAAAAGTTGGTGGGAGCCCGTAACCAATCAGAGTGCCCGAATAACTAAACGTTGACTAGACATTAAATCATATCAAGCAATCAAGACTTTTTTTTTATTCCAGGAAATTAAGTTGGAAACAACTTGAGTTTGATTTTGAGTGAAAAAAGATATGTTTGAAAGAATTAAGTTAGAATTTTTTTAAAGAAAGTTAAATTTGTTTTGAAAAAAGATAAGTTAAATTTGTTTTGAAAAAATTATGTTAAGTTTATTTTTTTTTAAAAAAGTGAAATTTATTAAGAAAAAATTAGTTAAATAATTTTGAATAAAAAATTAAGTTAAATTTATTTTTGAAAAAAATTAAGTTAAATTTGTTTTGAAAAAATTAAGTTCAATTTGCTTTGAAAAAATTAAGTTAAATTATTTTTAAGAAAATTAAGTTAAATTATTTTTAAGAAAATTAAGTTAAATTTGTTTTTAAAAAAATTAAGTTAAATTTGTTTTAAAAAAAGTTAAATAATTTTAAAAAATTAATTTAAATTTGTTTTTGAAAACAATTAAGTTAAATTTATTTTTGAAAAAATTAAGATAAATTTGTTTTGAGAAAATTAAGTTAAATTATTTTTTAAAAATTAAGTTAAATTTGTTTCTAAAATAAAATTGTGGAAAATTATTTTTTAAAAAAATAAAGTTAAATTTGTTTTGAAAATGTTAAGTGATTTTTTTAAAAAAAGTTAAGTTAAATTTATTTTGAAAAAAAACTAAGTTTGAATTTTGAGAAATTATATTAGGTTAGGAATTTTATGTTTGAAATTTAATAAGTGTAAAATTTTAAATTAGTTTTAATAAATAAAAGATGAAATTAATTAGGTTAGTTGAGTTAGTTGGGTTGGACTAATCCTTTTATGTCCTAAACATCTCACCAATTATTAAATAACAACATAGAAAAACATTATCTGTTTTGTAAAATGCATTAAATTTTTATCTTTGAATTTAAGTGAAATTTAAGATTCGATTGAACCTTGAGTTAGATTCATGTTTAACAAGTAGTAACTTAAATATACATTTCAACAATCATCTTTCAGGTCTTAGCGGGACACAAGGGTCTTCTTGCGTTTTAGAGCAATGACCCTTTCCTAGACAAATTCTTTTAAAAAATTATATTTTTAATTTACTTTTTGAGAAACCATGGTTTAAATAGTTGAGGATGTGGACAGGTAGCTTCGGCTAGTTCCAGCAGGCTAAAAGATCAAATAAGGTACTCCTTACCCTACCTGACTCCTTAGACAAGCTTTCCTAACGTACTATCCTCATACCCCACCCTAATACTAAGTTATGCAAGTTTCAATCAAATCTTGTCTGTAACTACCATTTCTAGTCCTAAGCATAACAATTTGCGAAAAATTTATCTAATAATATAAATTATCTTTCTATTGGCTTCCCCTAGATTAAATCCTTGATATAGTCTATCTAGGTAATGAATTTGATCCTTGGGATCCAATAGTGGTTTGACCCTACTTGATTTGTCATGCTTAGTTTGGGGACCCTTGCTTGGACTCGGGTGCTAGTACGATTCATAATTGAAAAGTAAGATCTATAACGTGAGTTGGTTCTGTACCCAGGTCTACATTGGTTAATAATGACATTTTATTTTCTAGGAATCATATTAAGATTCATGGAACCCAAAATGAACCACTCTAGGGTTATTCTAAGTTCCTTAACTTGAGTTTTCAAAGAGGAATTCTCTCCCTCAAATTGTTGGACTTGAGTAGAGGGTCCTTCCTGAATGGTTTCAGTCAAGGAACTTGAGTTATCCTCCTCCTTAAAGGATTTTACCTCCTTTTGGAGGGACTTGACTCGGATATTGGATTTAGCCAACTTACGAGATAGATAGGAGATCAAGTCATAGAGTTCAAGTTTAGAGTAGTTACCTACAGGTAGTAGGCCATTTACGACAAGGAGATCATTTTATTGCCTTGCTCTGACTCTACTTCTGACTCAGACTCGGTGTCGAGTTCATCTGATGTCATCAGTGTAAGAAAGTTCGAGTGGGGCAGTTCTTGTTCGTCTGACTCCTTCGAGGAAGACTCATCCCACGTAGCTTGTTGTGCCTTCTTTCGTCATTGCTTCTTTGCTTCTTTTAAGTTGGGACACTTCAATTTGAAGTGTCCCGTCTTATTGCACCCATAACAGGTAATCTTCACCTTTAACAGGTAATCTTCACCTTGTTCTTCTAGCTCATGCTTGGTTTATTCGGATCATCCTTTGATTGAACCATTTTCTTCTTCTTCTGAACCTGGCACTTTTTGTACATCTTCCGAACTATATTTGTTGGTTGCATTTGTGCATGGGAATCCTCTCCATGTCCCCTGATTAAAATTTTATTAATTAAAACAAATCCGGATGGAGAATAATTACCCAAGCAACCGATTCATCATCGTACTAACCGATTCAAGTGACCGATTGAACAAAATTGTTGTTCAAGCAATCTAACTCATCTAATCGGTTAGCCGTGGAATAGATGATGAATGGATCACCAGTTTTTGTGTTTATCTTTGGGGTCCATGACAAATATGAACATACAATAACGAACATGAAGTTAAAGGAACCAAACAAGAATTATACCTTCTTGTTTACCTCGCAATCATCTATCGTATGCCCTATCCTCTTCTTGGATGTCATGTGGGCGACGATCTTCCAAGAAACGAAGCCACCAAGAACCTCCTTCTTCTTCTCCTTACTTGCGCCAAGCCTAAAGGAGAGAAGAAGAACCCTCTCCTTATTCCAACTTGCGTCTACCACCAAGGAGCAGCTCCTTTGCATACATGCGGCCGGTCCAAACCTCTCCTTCTTCTTGCTTGTGATCACGCAACCACTACCTCCACTCCACCAGCTACCACTGGCCAGGAGAAGAAACCTGTCCTCCCCTACATGCTGCTGCCGGCCAATGGAAGAGAAGAGAAGAGAAGACACAAATCTTCTCCTCCACTTGCTGCCGCCGGCCAGGAGAAGAAACCATCCCTCCTCCACCTGCTACCACCCTCTCCGCTTTATCCTAGTTGCACCAGCCGACCCTTGCCAGCAAGGGTGTTGCTGTCCCTCAACCAAAAGGAGAAGAGAGGTGAAAAGGAGGAGAGAAATAGAAGAAGAAGCAGTTTCTCTCCGTTGCTCTAACTTGCACCGGCCACCACCTCTTTGTGTTTGCGCCGCCGGCCAAAAGGGAGAGTAAGTCTTCCCTTTGCATGACCTAGCTGCATGCCTTAAGAGAGGAGGAGAGTGCATGAGAGGAAGAAGATGATGAGGTAAAGAGAAGAGAAGATATCTCCTTTGCCGCCTCCCACCTCTTCCTTTGCCTCTTTCCTTGCGTCGGCCAATCCTAGGAGAGAGAGAAAACCAAGAGAGGAAGAGAATAGATGGTTCATTCATTAGGACTTGGTTTCATGGCTACATGAGGTATATATAGGCTACAATAGGGACCATGAGGAGGAGTTGAGTCTTGTCCTCCTAATGGAACTAAAACCCGATCCATTAATAATAATCCAATCCACTAAAGGATTATCATTGAACTACCTCATCAACCCCTATATTTAAATATGGGATCCATCTATTATGTGTACAAATTCTCCCCCGTGTTTAAGATCTCAGATGTCCATTAATTAATTAAATTACTAATAATTTAATTAATTAATATCAAACTCCATGAGTAGTATCACTCAATCTTATCATCATGTCGGACCAAGTCGACCTGCAGGATTTAACATGATGAGCTTTATGAGCTCCTCAAGGGGACATCATCAACATGACACATCAGTGAAAGATCGATGTAGGCGTGCAGAGGGGGGGGGGGGTGAATGCACTTTCGCAGATCGTTCGATCTCTACAAATATGTTAGCGCAGCGGAAATAATATGCAAAGGAAATAACAATGCTAACAAAAATTCTTTTACTTGGTATCTGTTGGATCGAGAAATGCGAGAGAGGGGGGGGTGAATGTCGCAATTCGTTCGGATTTAAAAGAGCGGGTGCACAGCGGAATAGAATAAAACAACGCTAACACGATCGTCTTACTTGGTTCGGAGCCTAGGTCGACTCCTACTCCAAGGCCCACGGTCGTTGACCGTTTTCTGCGGGCAATTCTATAAGTTCGCAAAGTTTACAAATAGATTTTACAATAAGGCAGAAAAGTAAACTTTAAATACAGAGCTCTTCGTTACCGACGTCCGGTGTAGATCAAAGTTGCGGAGCAGCAGGACGTCGTCACTTGAGTTGGAAGATTTCTGAAGCGTGTCGCGGAAGCAGAAGAGCGCAGAAGCGTCGAAGCAATTGATGTTCTTTGAAGAGGGTCGAGGCCCTCTTTATATAGGGCAGGGGGCGCCCGACATGCTCGGGGCGCCCCCCACGTGGCTGCAGATCCGGCGATGCTCCAGTCAAAGCTGATCTCGTTATCTTCGGGATTGTTTTTGACTGGGGCGCCCGACGCGCACGGGGCGCCCGATTGATCGGTCAAACTTTATCACCGAGGCTTCGCGAGGGTGAGCTGCGGCCGCCTTCAGTAGCGTGGCACAGTGGGCGCCCGACACACGCGGGGCGCCCGACATGCGCTGCTGTCGGGGCGTTTACCTCTTTGCTGACTTGGGTTGACTCTGGGGCGCCCGACACATCCGGGGCGCCCTACTCAGCTACGGCCTCACTCCTTTGAGGCTCTCTGAGCTGCAAAAACACAGTCCTTCGGTCCTGCATCCAGGGTTAGTCCAAAACAGCAAATAATAAGTTAGTTAAAACAGCCTTAGCTGTCTTGGTTCTGACTTTGGATCTCCAAAATGGAGCCCTAGGTCGAACCGACGCCTAATGTTCCCTCGAGGGGAACGCGTCCTCACCTACTCCTCTCGGGAGAGTTTTACCTGGTGCCAACCGGATCCTCCAGTTGGACTTTTGCCCAGCAATCCTTCGCCAGGTCTTGAGTTACCAAGCTTCCCTTCGCTTGGTGCCTAGCAGCCCTTCGCTAGGTTTTCTTCTGGCAGCCCTTCGCCAGTGCCTAGCATTCCTTCGCTAGGGCTTGTCCTGTCTGGCAGTCCTTCGCCAGTGCCTAGCATTCCTTCACTAGGGATTTTCCTGTACACTCAAGTAGTATTGTTAGATAACAAATAACCCTTAACTTTTGAACCTTTTTGCCAATATCAAAACACAGGTTTGACTTGGGTGCATACTGCACCAACAATCTTCCCCTTTTTGATATATGGCAACCTAGTTCTAAAAGTTAAGGAAAAAAAGTGCTGAATTTAAAATCCTAAGTTAGATTCCCTCCCCCTAGAAGAAATCTCCCCCTAGGTTTTTCAAAAACAGGTGGTGTGAATGAAGTACTTAGAAGATTTCATGTTTTGATAATAAGTTAGGAAATCTCTACAGTTTTTGCTAAGTTTTTCAAAAACATTCTTGGTTTGGGAACCTTTAGAAAATTTTCATTTTTGAGAAAAATTTCAGACTTTAGAAAACTTTCAGTTTTTGGGAAAAATTTCAATCTTAGAAATTTTAAGTAAAAATCATTTTAAGCACAAAATAGAAATAAAATTATGCCAATTTTTCAGTTCAACTTTTTGAAAGACTATGGAAAAGAAAAAATTGTGTTTCCCTGTTTCGTGTTTCCCTGTTTCCTTTCCAACTCTCCCCCTTTGACATATATCAAAAAAATGCAGAAAGAAAAAAAATTTGCAATACTTAAATAGAGCATTTGCTGTACTGAATCAAAATAAGACCTAAGTCTGGTTAATCCTTTAGGGACCTGTCTAACCCACATAGCTACTTACTAACTGTTATAAACAGTAGTTTTGGCTAGGGTTAGTCAAGTTAAGTGAGCTGTTCAAGTTAGATTGTCTAAACTTGACACTTAACTTGATTGCTGTTCAGTTTGTATTTAGTGCCCCAACTGCTGCAGATGCACTGACTTAAAGCATCTTGAGTTAAGGCAAAGACCTAAGCATCTCAACCCTTTCTAGGTTATCATTCAAGAAGTGCCCTAAGGTGCTTGTGAGATGCTGGCTTCTAGATCTATAGGTGCATGCAGTTCTAGGGTTAGAGCCTAGGCTAAGTCCATTTTCGAAAAGGCCCTAGTTTTGAAAGGGGTAGTTTTTGAAATAAAACTAAGTAAAAAAACTTTTTAAAGTAATATTTTTAACAAAAAACATTTTTTAAGTTCAATTTAAAATTGAAAATCCAAAAACCAAATGATTCTATTCTACTAAGCATAACCCTAACTTAATTTAGTCAAAAAAATAAACAAGCCAAGCTAAGATTAGCATAGTTCAAGTGGAAGTCTAGTACAAGTCAACAGAAGTCAACCCTACTCAGTAGGGGTAGTCAAATGGGTACATGTCCAAGTCATCTAAGAGGAGGGACCAGGAGGATCAAATGGGCCCGGCTGCCATGCATCAAATCGTGCCATGATCTCATGGTACTGTGCATTCCAGGCTTCTCTATCGGCTGTGAGGGTACTCATAATGTTGTTGTAGTAGCCTAAGTTTGTCTCTTGGTCTTCAATATGGTACGCTTCCACTTCTTCTCTGAAGCTCTGGATGTGCGTCTCGAGTCGTGTAACTCTCTCGTACAAGGTCGGTGGAGCGGGCTGATCTACCTCTGCTGCTAAGTCGGCAGCGTCGACCTCGACCTCCTCGTCGGCAATGTCCTGTGCGGCTGGTTGGCGTCGCCAAGTCAGAACCCCGGTGCCCGAGACGTCTATACCGGCTAAAGAAAAGTTTCTAAATCCTATCTCGTCGAATTCGGTCATTGTTGTAATCTCGCCGTCAGCGATATTTCGGCCGTGGTGGTGGAGGATAGAGGTGATGACGTGGCAGTAGGGAGTGCGGATCCGCCCCTTAGTGGATACACTAGAGGCATGTAGGATACAGTGGAAGAGGTGGAGGCCTATATCTATGTCCAGATGGTGGATAAGGGCATAGAGAAGAAAAGTGTGAAAGGGTTTCATGGTGGCTGTGTCCCTAGTGGACAAAGGAAGGATGCAACGGACAATTACTCTGTAGAGAGCGTAGTCCTGAATCGGGAGTCGGGTGGAGTGGAACTGCCCTCCTGCAGGGTCCATGGCTTCCCCAAAGAAATAGTTGTATAAGGTGTTCAGGTCAATATGAGAGTAGGGGGCGTCGAAGGGCGGGTTCCTTGGAGGGTAGCAACAGAAGATGGACTGAGATGGTCGGAGTCCCAAAAATCGGTTCAGTAGGGTAGGAGTGATGCTCAAGGGCATTCCTTGAACGGTAGTGACGAAGCTCAAGTGATCTTGCCTAACTATGTTGTTATAGAATTCTGCACATAGGGTGTTGTTGATCGAATGTGTGCAGAATACGAGGTTATCTAGTTGATAGAAGTTAATTGCGGACATTGCGACTGGACAGGATTGGGAGAAGAAATGACGGTTAAGGTAGCTTGTTTTAATCGGAATGTAGGTGGTTTGTGCGAACTTGTTACAAAGTGCTAGGTTAGGAAATCTAGGGTCGGGACTGGGCTCATTACCGGGGTTCGACTGAACTGCTCGGCGTTTTCTAAGTGTAGAAAAAATAAGTGATTAAGGATAAAGAAGGAGTGTGCAAAAAAAAATTTGTAATTTAAGAAAAATTAATTGCACAACTAAATTTCATACCTTGGAGGCATGGTTGAGGCAAGGGAAGGCTTAGGTTCACTTGATCCACAAGAATGAGGCAAGGGAAGAAGGAGTGTGAGATGTGGTGTGGGAAATGAGGGAGTCTCGGGTCCCTTTTATAGGGGTTGATGGGGGGGCGCCCGACGGGTCACGGGCGCCCTTTACAGGTTGGTTTTGCCTCGGGCAGGGAAAAGGTCTGTAGGGGCGCCCGACAGGTCACGGGCGCCCTTCTCAAAGGCTGTTTGACTGCAGCTTTTGACTGCTTTAATCAGCGTGGGGGACAGGTTTTGATGGGGGCGCCCGACATGTCACGGGCGCCCTTCTCAAAGGCTTTTTGACTGCAGCTTTTGACTGCTTTAATCAGCGTGGGGGACAGGAGCGTATAGGGGCGCCCGATAGGTTACGGGCGCCCTAGGTACCAGACTTTTGACTGTTTTGACCAGGTTTGACTGTTTGACTCCGTTTGACTGTGTTTGACTAGGTTAATAATAGTTTGACGATGATTATGAAAGCACAAGCAAGGTGGTTTAATTTGAGCTTAATTTTCCTGTCTCACTGAATCTAGGGTTTTCAATCACGTTAACCTTAAGGTTTTTGTGAGACAGGTTTGAAGGTAAAAATTAATTTTGAAAGGGAATTTTCATTTATTTTGAAAAGATATTTACTTTTGAAAACAGATTAAGTGTTTTTCAAAAAGATAATAAGTTTGAAAAATAGAGGTTTTGAAAAACAGTTTAGAATCTCTAATTATTTGAAATTTGAGTTAGATTCGAATTTGACAAAAGTTAACTTGAATTTGAATTTCAGAAATTGGCTTCCAGGTCTTGGCGAGGCACTAGGCCTTCTTTGGCCGAAGCCTTATGGGATCATCCACCCTTTCCTTGACAAAGCCTTTTAATGAAATTTCATTTTCAAATTAAATTAGGTCATTTTCTGGTCTAACTAGCTTGGGTCTTGGATCGGTAGCTTCGGCTAGTTCCGCCAAATTGGCTTCCCTAACGTACTATCATCTCACCTCCTCCCAATACTATGTTTTCAATTTTCAAATAATTTTAGTCCTTAAATCTAAGAATTCCTTAAATCTAAGCATGGCAATTTGCAAGAAATTAAATAAACACACAATCAATCAATTAAAAAAAACTATCTAATTATAAAAATTGTTTTGATTTTGGCTCCCCCTGGATTATAGCCTCTATATGGGTTAGGCAAGAGGTGAATCTTGTCTTTGGGGATCCAAAATTGATTTGAACCAGTTGGTTTAGTCAGGCACAGTTTTGGCACCCATGCCTGAACCTTAGGTCTTGACTGGTTCAGTACAGCAAAGTAGGATCTTTGCCGAGATTTGGTTCTATAGCCAAGTCCGGATCGGTTTAGAACAGACTTCTGTTTTCCCAGAATCATATCAAGATTCTTGGAACCAGAAGTGAATCGTTCTAAAGCTGTTCTTAAATCCTTGACTTGAGTTTTCAAGGAGAAATTCTCTGATTCAAGTTTCTCAACTTGATCAGGGGTTTCTTCCTGAATTTTCTCAGTTAAGGAATTAGAATCAGCTCCCTCTTTCAGGAGTTTTACTTCCTGTCGGAGGGACTCGATTCGGAGTTTGGCTTTCGCCAAATCTCGGGATAGATAGGAAATAAGTGAATTTAATTGCGATTTTGAAAAACCCGTTACCTGTATTTCGCCGTCTTCGGAGAATGTCAGCTTGCCGTCGTCCCGTTCCGAGTCTGAGTCAGTCTCGATTTGATCCGAAGCGGTCAGGGCTAGAAGATTGGACTGAGGTGCTTCTTCTTCTTCTTCTGAGGAAGACTCGTCCCAGGTTGCTTGGAGTGCCTTCTTCTTTCTGTTCTTTTTGGACTCCTTTAGACTTGGACATTCAGTCTTGTAGTGGCCCTTCTTCTTGCATTCGTAGCAGGTTACGTTGGGCTTTTGTTTGTCAGTTGCCGGTTCATCTTGTCCGTCCTTTCTTCGGCTTGTTCTCCGTGTGTTAGTTTGATTCTTCAACTTTTTGTAGTAGCTTCGAGCTAGCCGGACCAGTTCTGATTGATCTTCTTCTTGATCTTCTATTTCTGAATCTGAGGTAGATTCAGGTTCAACTTGAATTTTCTTCTTGGTCATTTTCCCTGTTTTCCCTGCAAAAAAGCTATACTTTTCTCGACCAAATTGGAGTTAGTCTGTTCATGCAGCTCAAGTTCAGAAAATAACTCATCTAGCTTAATTTTTGAAAGATCCCTAGAGACCTTGTATGCATCTACCATAGATGCCCACAAGGTGGTCCTAGGGAATGCATTTAGGGCGTACCTTATCAGATCACGGTTTTGAACCTGGTGACCTATTGCGTGAAGACCATTCATCAGCTCCTGGATTCTGGCGTGGAGCTGGGCTGCTGTCTCGTTATCTGCCATTTTGATAGTGAAGAGCTTGTTCAGTAGCAAGTCTCGTTTGCTGATCCTTGTATCTGAAGTTCCTTCGTGGAGTTCAATCAATTTAGCCCATAGTTCCTTTGCACTTTTGAAGGGTCCTACGCGGTTCAGCTCTTCTTTAGTTAGTCCGCATTGTAGAGTCTGGGTTGCTTTGGCGTCTGCTTCAATCTTTCGTTTAAGGGCAGTGTCCCATTCTGAGTAGTCTTGTGGTACACCTTCAGCATTGGTGGGAATCATCAGTCCAGACTGGATGATTATCCACATTTCCACCTGAGTTTTCAGGTGGACCTCCATTCGACTTTTCCAGTAGGGAAAGTCTTCTCCACTGAAAAGTGGAGGTCTGGCGGTGCTAAATCCTTCTTGGATAGACATTTGTAACTGAAATAAAAGTAAACAACAAAAATATTTCCAAGACTTGGTCTTGGATTAGTAGTGCGGGAAGAAATAATCAAACACAGATTTCAAGGGGTGTTGCACCAACCTTGAGATAAAAACTCGAACGAAAGAAAAAAAAATTTTTTTTTATTTAAAAAAAGTGAGAGAAAAAAAAATCCGAAAAATATTCAAACTGGTGGTTGCACCAGGTTTGACTTCCCCGCTCTGATACCACTTGTTGGATCGAGAAATGCGAGAGAGGGGGGGGGGGGGTGAATGTCGCAATTCGTTCGGATTTAAAAGAGCGGGTGCACAGCGGAATAGAATAAAACAACGCTAACACGATCGTCTTACTTGGTTCGGAGCCTAGGTCGACTCCTACTCCAAGGCCCACGGTCGTTGACCGTTTTCTGCGGGCAATTCTATAAGTTCGCAAAGTTTACAAATAGATTTTACAATAAGGCAGAAAAGTAAACTTTAAATACAGAGCTCTTCGTTACCGACGTCCGGTGTAGATCAAAGTTGCGGAGCAGCAGGACGTCGTCACTTGAGTTGGAAGATTTCTGAAGCGTGTCGCGGAAGCAGAAGAGCGCAGAAGCGTCGAAGCAATTGATGTTCTTTGAAGAGGGTCGAGGCCCTCTTTATATAGGGCAGGGGGCGCCCGACATGCTCGGGGCGCCCCCCACGTGGCTGCAGATCCGGCGATGCTCCAGTCAAAGCTGATCTCGTTATCTTCGGGATTGTTTTTGACTGGGGCGCCCGACGCGCACGGGGCGCCCGATTGACCGGTCAAACTTTATCACCGAGGCTTCGCGAGGGTGAGCTGCGGCCGCCTTCAGTAGCGTGGCACAGTGGGCGCCCGAGACATGCGGGGCGCCCGAAATGCGGGGCGCCCGACACACGCGGGGCGCCCGACATGCGCTGCTGTCGGGGCGTTTACCTCTTTGCTGACTTGGGTTGACTCTGGGGCGCCAGACACATCCGGGGCGCCCTACTCAGCTACGGCCTCACTCCTTTGAGGCTCTCTGAGCTGCAGAAACACAGTCCTTCGGTCCTGCATCCAGGGTTAGTCCAAAACAGCAAATAATAAGTTAGTTAAAACAGCCTTAGCTGTCTTGGTTCTGACTTTGGATCTCCAAAATGGAGCCCTAGGTCGAACCGACGCCTAATGTTCCCTCGAGGGGAACGCGTCCTCACCTACTCCTCTCGGGAGAGTTTTACCTGGTGCCAACCGGATCCTCCAGTTGGATTTTTGCTCAGCAATCCTTCGCCAGGTCTTGAGTTACCAAGCTTCCCTTCGCTTGGTGTCTAGCAGCCCTTCGCTAGGTTTTCTTCTGGCAGCCCTTCGCCAGTGCCTAGCATTCCTTCGCTAGGGCTTGTCCTGTCTGGCAGTCCTTCGCCAGTGCCTAGCATTCCTTCACTAGGGCTTTTCCTGTACACTCAAGTAGATTGTTAGATAACAAATAACCCTTAACTTTTGAACCTTTTTGCCAATATCAAAACACAGGT
>JAGFNQ010003567.1:33606-58963 GCA_024364735.1 Boesenbergia rotunda
TGAGTAGGCCCGGATTCTTACTAAGCATGTTTTGCTTACTAGTTCCTGTTATTTTTCTTATGCTGCAGATAGCGGTAAGAAATACTCGAACTAAAGGAAGAGGCAGAGGGAAGGTTGGAGGATGTGTGTGGTGATGGCTCGGGAAAGAACAAAGATTCTATCTACCTTGTTTTGTCTAGAATCTAAACTGCTTCCCATAATTACTATTGAAATTGTATTGCTATACTCTGAATGGGTGATGATCATGACTACTCTACTGTGATTGAGTTAGTAGTATGGAACCTATGTTATGCTAGATAATACTATCATTAATGTTTAAATATTGTAGAATGCATGCTAAGGAAAATACTAGGTAATTACTATTTTCTGTTTCTTATGAATGCTTCCTTTGCATGTATCTAAGACTAGATAACTCTTGCTATATTCCTATGTTGTATCTTGTTCAAACCATGTTTATTCCATGCTTTAGTGTGTTACATGATCTTCCTATTAGGTTGTAAATGCATGTAGATATAAAAAAAAAAAACCATGCTTGGTAAATTAGTCTTCAATAGGCATGCTACTACATTTCTTGTATGTAACTGTTTTGTTTGGATATACATGCTTAACATGATTGTATGATATGAATGTATGGACCCGTAACCCCGCCTTTAGGGTAGATATAAGGTCGGGCGTTACAAGTTGGTATCAGAGCAGATTTCCCCTCCATCACACACACATCAAGCTTCCTTCTGCCACTTCCAAGTAAGAAATCCTAAACTCGCTTTATTTATTTCATGTACAGTACTACTATATGAGATGATTGATGCTTGCCTAACAAAGTGGTGTTAAGGCTTATATCTATCTATTTACTGTTAATAGATATGACTAGAGGGCGTAGAACTAGGGGTAACGAGACAGCACCCCCACCTGATCTGATGCAGGTGATCACTGAGCTGCAGCGTCAGGTCACTGAGCAGCAGCAGATGATAACCACTCTGATGACCCAGCAGATTAACACTGCCACTCCTGCGGGAAGTCAGAACGCCGTAACCACTGAGCCTCCGACTGCACAGGCACCCTCGGACACTACGGCCAGAGCAGTCCGACAGGAAGCCTATTTGATACAGTGGCAGCGACTGAAGCCGGATAAGTTCTCCGGTGCCTGCGAGCCGTGGGACGCCCAGTCCTGGCTCAAAACAGTGGAAAGCACTGTAGAACTTCTTGACTTGCCGGAACATGAGAAGGTCAAGTGTGTCTCGTTCTGCCTCTCCGGCGATGCTCGGATGTGGTGGGAACGGGTAAAGGCCAGAAGACCAGTGGACCAGATGAAATGGAAGGATTTTGAGTCTGAATTTCTGGAGGAGTTCTTTCATATGAGGGTGACCAACAGACATTTCGATGAGTTCACCGAATTCCGACAGGGGAATCTCTCTGTCAATGAGGCCGTCCAGAAATTTAACCGACTGGCACGATTGTGTCCTGAGCTGGTTAGTACTGAAAGGGAAAGGGTCAGATTAATGCTAAGAATGCTTAGGCCCGACATTGCTCTGAGTGTAGCTGGTGGCGTTCATAGGCCACAGACTGCAGAAGAGCTAGTCAGTGGTGCCTTGAATGCTGAGCACTATCTGAAGAATATCAGCCAGCAGAAGCAGGCCCCAGTCCATACACAGAATCAGAGTCAGTCAGGAAATCAAAAGACTCAGAACACCAACCCCCACTGGAAGAAGAACCACAATGGGAAAAGAAGGCCATGGAACAAGTCTAATGGTGATCAGAAAGGCAAGAAGCCTAAGCACCCTCCTTGTGCCACCTGTGGGAAGATGCACCTTGGGGCATGCTATTGGGATGCCAAGAGATGTTATACTTGCGGGAAGGAAGGACACTTTGCCAGAGAGTGTCCTACTGCCGCTAAGGCACCTCAGCAGCAGTATATTCAGCACAAAGGTGCTCCTCCCCAGCTTCACCATATGCAGGCTGCGATTGATGGTACTCCTATTTATCAGGGGCGGTTAGAAGCCCCGCCTGCTACAACGGACGCCCGGGTTTTCTCGCTTACAAAGGAAGACGTGGCGACTGCCTCTACTGTTGTCACAGGTCAGATAATTATTTACAGTCATCCTGCTACTGCGTTATTTGACACTGGAGCAACGCATTCCTTTATTTCTATGCTATATGCCACGAGATATGATATGCCACTGCAAGAACTAGATTGCAAGTTTCTGACTACATTGCCCTCGGGAGAGGTGATGCCCTCTACCCAAATGCTACGGGCCGCACCAATCAGAGTCGCAGATAGGGAACTCTACTGCGATCTGATAGGGCTCGCTATGTCAGATTACGACATAATATTGGGCATGGATTTCTTGAACAAATACGGCGCTTCTATCGAGTGCCGTAAACGAAGGGTTGTCTTCCGACCCGAGGCGGGAATCCACTTTGAATTTATCGGCGAGCCGAAGAAGAAGACTGGCAAATTCTTATCGGCTCTGAAAGCAAGGAAAATGTTAGAGAATGGATGTTCTGGATTTCTAGCTCACGTGGTTGATACTCGTCCTACAGAGGACCCGAAGCTAGAAGACGTCGAGAGTGTATGCAACTATCCAGAGGTATTTCCTGATGATTTACCTGGGTTAGCGCCTGAAAGAGATGTTGAATTTGCTATTGATTTGATTCCTGGTACTAACCCCATCTCGAAGGCACCGTACCGAATGGCGCCGACTGAATTGAAAGAATTGCAAGGACAGCTACAAGAGCTACTCGACAAGGGACTTATCCGCCCTAGTCATTCCCCCTGGGGAGCTCCCGTACTGTTCGTCAAAAAGAAGGACGGGTCGATGCGTATGTGTATCGACTATCGGGCATTAAACAATGTGACCATAAAGAACAAGTACCCTCTACCCAGGATAGATGATCTGTTCGATCAGTTAAAGGGAGCTACGGTTTTCTCTAAGATCGATCTGAGGTCTGGTTATCATCAAGTCCGGGTGAAAAATGAGGACATACCCAAAACTGCTTTCCGGACGAGATACGGACATTATGAGTTCGTAGTGATGCCGTTTGGAGTCACTAATGCTCCGGCAATATTCATGGACCTTATGAATCGGATTTTCTCGGCATTTCTCGACAGATTTGTGATCGTCTTCATCGACGACATCCTTATTTATTCGAGGACTTCCGAAGAGCATGCAGAGCACCTGCGTATAGTATTACAGATTCTTCAGAAAGAACAACTGTATGCTAAATTTTCGAAATGTGAGTTCTGGCTGAATCAAGTGTCATTCTTGGGACATATTATCTCCAAGGACGGAGTGATGGTCGACCCAATTAAAATTGAGGCCGTAAGTAACTGGTCCAGACCCAAGAATGCCAGTGAGGTCAGAAGTTTTCTGGGGCTAGCGGGCTATTACAGAAAATTCGTAGAGAACTTCTCTCGGATTGCAGCTCCTATGACAGCTCTGACAAAGAAAGATAAGAAATATATCTGGACCGACGAATGCGAGAAGAGTTTCTCTGAACTGAAAAGGAGGCTGACTAGCGCTCCTATATTGACTCTTCCCGAAAGTGATACGGGTTTCGATATGTACAGCGATGCATCCAAACTTGGACTCGGAGCTGTACTTATGCAAAATGGGAAGGTAATTGCCTATGCCTCTAGGCAACTGAAGGAACATGAAAAGAATTATCCTACCCATGATTTGGAATTAGCAGCGGTGGTCTTTGCGCTGAAAACATGGAGGCATTATTTATATGGCACTCAGTGCAAGGTCTTTACTGATCACCAGAGTCTGCGGTATTTCTTCACCCAGAAAGACCTGAATATGCGACAACGCCGATGGCTCGAGTTGGTCAAGGACTACGACTGTGAGATCTTGTACCATCCGGGAAAAGCCAACAAGGTAGCAGATGCTCTCAGTAGAAAATCTTGTGCTGCATTGTTGTCTTTATCAGCTGTGTCACGACCCTTAATGGAAGAGATTATGGATTTCGGAATCGAGATTATATCGGGACAGCTTTCTACTCTACAGATTGCGCCGACATTGTTTGATGGTATTCTGGAGAAGCAGAATCTTGATCCGAGTCTTCAGAGAATCAAGCAAGAGATTCTCGAGGGCAAGGACGAGGGATTTCGGATTTCCGAGAGCGGAGTTTTATATCTCCGGGATCGGTTATGCGTTCCCGACGACTCCGACTTACGGACGAGGATACTCGAGGAAGCTCACGGCACACCTTATGCGATGCATCCTGGGTCTACCAAGATGTATCAAGATCTGAAAGGCAAATTTTGGTGGTCCGGTATGAAGAAAGATGTAGCCCATTATATCAGCATGTGTTTGACCTGCCAGAGGGTCAAAGCAGAACACCAGAGACCTGGGGGAGTTCTGCAGCCTCTACCTATTCCCGAGTGGAAATGGGAGGACATATCTATGGATTTCATATCAGGGCTACCTCGGACTACTAATGGATATGATAGTATATGGGTTATTGTGGACCGACTGACCAAGTCCGCACATTTTCTGGCTATCCGGATGACTTATTCAGTTGAGCAGCTGGCACAACTGTACGTCAAGGAAATTATCCGACTACACGGAGTTCCCAAGACCATTATCTCTGATAGGGATGGTCGATTTACTTCGGATTTTTGGGGACACGTGCAGAAGGCCCTTGGCACGAAGCTGAAGTTCAGTACAGCCTTTCACCCCCAGACTGACGGGCAGACTGAACGAGTAAACCAGATACTAGAAGATATGTTACGAGCTTGCGCCTTGGACTTCAAGGGAAGCTGGTGTCGATACCTGAGCCTGGCAGAATTTGCTTATAACAACAGTTATCAGGCTACTATCGGGATGGCACCGTACAAAGCACTATACGGAAGGAAATGCAGATCTCCGTTATGCTGGCATGAGAGTGGTGAAAAGAGGGAGATGGGACTCCAGGCTGATATTATTGATGAGACCACTCAGGCCATAAAGAATATCCGCCAGAGGATAGAGACTGCTCAGAGTCGGCAAAAGAGCTACGCTGATAAGCGACGCAGACCGCTTGAGTTTGAGGTTAGAGATTTGGTATTTTTGAAGGTAGCCCCTATGAAAGGGGTGATGAGATTTGGAAAGAAGGGAAAACTGAGTCCACGATACGTGCGACCCTACCAGATTTTGAGACGAGTAGGCAAGGTGGCCTACGAACTGGAGTTACCGCCAGAAATGGCGGCTATCCACAACGTCTTCCATGTGTCGATGCTCAAGAAGTGTATCCCTGATGCGATTCAAATTATAGAACCCCCACCAGTACAAGAACAGGAGAACCTTAGTTCTGAACGCCGGCCGATCCAGATCCTCGATCGGGAAGTTAAAAGGCTAAGGAACAAGGAAATACCCTTAGTGAAAGTTCTGTGGCGGAACAAGCAGTTCGAAGAAGCCACCTGGGAACAGGAAGATACGATGCGATCAAAGTATCCGGAACTATTTTAAAGTTCGGGACGAACTTTTTATAAGGTGTGTAGGATTGTAACACCCCAATTTTTACAATTTGAATACCTGGGGAATTGTTTGAAGTTCGGGACGAACTTTCTATAAGAGGGGGAGGATTGTAACACCCCAAAAATTTGTCAATGTAAAATCATGACAATGTATGAAAATGGTTATAATGAAATGATATAAATTTCATGCAATCGCATGTTATGAAATGTCATGAAATACATGAAATATCATATTCATGAAATATTATTATCATGAAATGTTATGTGAATAATATTTATAAAATATTATGAATTCATAAACATGAAATATTATGAAATTTCATGATGGACTTAGCTTAATGGGCTTTGATATGGATTAGTGCAAAAGGTGATAAAAAGGAGGGAGCAAGGATTGAACCTTGAACCTCCTAGTTGCACTCTCCATGTCTTAACCACTACACCAAGCATTGTTTCTTGTTGAGAGAATAAGAAACATGCTTGTTAAGTGTGTAAGAGTGAAGAGACATGTCTTTTCATGAGAAAAGTATAAATAGGTGGAAGTTGGAGCAACTTCCTTCTCTCCTTTTCTTCTTCCTCTTCATCTTCCAAAACCGAGACCCCCTTTCTCCCTTCCCCTTCCATTTTCAAAAACAAGATCTAGGGTTCTAGCCCTAGAAAAGTTGGAAGGAAGAAAACTCTCCAAAGACCTTGTCACTACTAAGTTCAAGAAGGCTTAGAGGAAGATTCCAAGAGAAGGATTCTCACTCACCCTCCAAGTGTAGGGTACCTTACAATTTAAAGAGAAGAGTAAATTCAAGCGCAAGGATGTAAGTATCCTCTCGCCTGTGGCATAATTGTTGTTGAACGTTTGTTGTGTGCATTCCTTTGCAAAAGATCACAAGACTTCCCTTAGGAAGTTTCGGCCACCCCTTGTAAGGGGTCCAAGTGAAGTTTTCTTTGTCAAATCTTGATACATGCTAGTGCCCTAGGGATTTTAGACCCATAGGTGTTGTTTCCAAATTTTTGGGAGAACAAAACACTAGGGTTTCCCCTTGGGAGACTTTCGGCCACCCCCTTGGAGGGAGGCCTTGGTCCCTTTGGTTATAGGAATACATTCCTTAAAACTTAATGTAAATGTGTATGGGTTTTCTTAATGGTGTTATGTACAAAATTCTAGGGTTACCCCTTGTGTAAGTTTCGGCCAAGACCTAGAGAAGGGATTAGTGAGGGTGGAATTATCCAAAAGTTTATCCATGTTTAATGTATGGTATGATATTGTATACAAGATGTTTGTATAATTGGTTGTGTGAGAATTTGGTGCCAAAAACCAAGCCTACCATATCCTACAACTTTCGGCCCAAGAGGATTGAATTAGGGTTTTGAGTTGTTTGTTATCCTAGGATGAGTAAATGGTTAGTAGTGTAGGTAAGGTGCTTGGATAAATATTTGTGTGAAGATTGGATGTCAAAAACCTAGCCTACCCTACCCTTACAATATTCGGCCAACTTAGGAAGATGAGGGTTTAGGGATGATTGATTTACCTATGATGAACATTAGGGTTTAGGAAGGTGGAATTATTTTATGTGATGTGTATGTGAAATGATATGAGATGTATATGCATGAGATGATTAAATGAGATGTGTGATTGAAATAGGATGCATGTACGAATTATGAGGCATGTATGAAATATGATGAACATGTGAACATGTATGACATATGATGTATGTATGAACATGTATAAAATATGATGAATATATGAACATGTATGAAAACATGATGCATGTATGGATGACATGTGATGTATGAACATGGATGACATATGATGTATGAACATGATGTGGTTGATAATATGCCTAAAAAGGAGATACTCTATTGAAACTGGGATCAAGAGCACCCGAATGCGTGGTGTGTCCCTAGGGGATCAAGAGCACCCGAATGTGTGGTGTGTCCCTTTGAGAAGTGATTAAGAGTACCTTTAGGCATATACATATATGAGTAATTGCATGATAAATTACTTTACTTTGAAAAGTTGTGTACCCGACTCGGAAGGGGGTCGTTAAACAAATCCAATGAGCATGTTAAGGTCATGGCATTGGTAGGACGGAAGGGTCCTGCTCTAATTAGATTGGTGACTCGCTACCCCAATTTATTAGGGAACGCGCATGATGTGGTACTACAACTGGGCCCTGGATGATGATATGATATTTTGAAGTACTTACCATTATGGAACTTTTTTGAAAAGCATACTTTTCCCATCATGTGATAATATTGTTCCGTAAAGTACTTAGAGATAAATTGATGTGATGTTTATGATGCTTGATGAGATGCTTATGATGCTTAATCTTGTTCTATCTTGATTACTGAGTACATGATATGATGTATCGATATGGATTTTGCGAGTAGGCCCGGATTCTTACTAAGCATGTTTTGCTTACTAGTTCATGTTGTTTTCTTATGCTGCAGATAGCGGTAAGAAATACTTGAATTAAAGGAAGAGGCAGAGGGAAGGCTAGAGGATGTGTGTGGTGATGGCTCGGGAAAGAACGAAAGATTCTATCTACCTTGTTTTGTCTAGAATCTAAACTGCTTCCCATAATTACTTTTGAAATTGTATTGCTATACTCTGAATGGGTGATGATCATGACTACTCTACTGTGATTGAGTTAGTAGTATGGAACCTATGTTATGCTAAATAATACTATCATTAATGTTTAAATATTGTGGAATGCATGCTAAGGAAAATACTAGGTAATTACTATTTTTTGTTTCTTATGAATGCTTCCTTTGCATGTAACTAAGACTAGATAACTCTTGCTATATTCCTATGTTGTATCTTGTTCACACCATGCTTTAGTGTGTTACACGATCTTCCTGTTAGGTTGTAAATGCATGTAGATATAAAAAAAAAAAACCATGCTTGGTAAATGAGTCTTCAATAGGCATGCCTACTACACTTCTTGTAGGTAACTGTTTTGTTTGGATATACATGCTTAACATGATTGTATGATATGAGTGTATGGACCCGTAACCCCGCCTTTAGGGTAGATATAAGGTCGGGCGTTACAGGCACATTTTCGATTTCGAACTCTACAATTGTCGTTAGCGCTGCGGAACAATAATATGCAAAAGAAACTGAGTACAATGCTAACAACAAGAGTTACTTGGTATCCACCCAGATGGGTGACTAATACAAGGATCCACGCCGCGAGCACCACTTTCACTATGAAAACCTCCTTCAGGTGGAGAAACTTTTACAGTGGTGATCTTCCTCTTTACAGAATGAAGTAGAATGAGTGAGAGGAAGCAAGGAATACTTTTCAGTCGAGCAGCACTTCGTCACTGTACGGAACCGTACCGCACACGTGCAAAAAGATCCTCCTTTTATAGGAGAACAGGACAAACTCACAGTCTGTCCAGCCCCGCAAGGATAATCGACTGGTCTAGCATTAATTACTAGCCAACGGCTAGTTTTCGGGGTATACCAGTCGACTGCCCCAAGGGCAGTCGACTGGTCCGAGGTCGAAAACTCTCTGTGAGTTTTGGCAGTCGACTGCCCCTGGGCTAGTCGACTGCATTGCCTCTCAGCTTACACCCAGCCACTCTGAACCTTCTCCTTCACGTATGCCTTCAGGTCTACTCCCTTGGCTTGCCTCTTGAAGTCTTCTTCCTCTGGCTATCGTCCCTCGGATGCGCACGTAAGCCTTCCCTTGGCTTGCCTCCATGCCACCCTTCACGTGTGCCCTTGAAGTCCACTTCCCCGCTTGCCTTGGAGCTCTCGTCCCTCGACACTCGTCCCTCGAATATACCCACCATGTGTGATTCTCCAAGTCCTACAACTCAAACATACACATCAAATACAACATAACACTCTAACCTTAAACATATTCACCCACACACATCAAAACCATGATCTTCCAATCATTTAAGGGCTGATTGCCTCAACAATCTCCCCCTTTTTGATGCGTGACAATATGTTTAAGTTTAGAGATAAATAACAGCCAACAATAGCAATAGCAAAATATAACAATTGAAAAGGCATAAGACATAGTAACCCTAAGTGGTAACCTCCCCCTTAATCCATGTCTTCTCCCATTTTCAATTCTAATCATAGTCCAAGTTAAGTTTCCACTTAACACCAAACATCATTAAAAAAATGTAAGGCATATTCAAACCTAAGAGGTAACCTCCCTCTTAATCCATGTCTTCTCCCCATTTTTAATCATCCAAGGTATAAGTTAGACAAAATACCTTAAACCATCCATTTCAAGTCAAAATTCTAACTTAAATAACTCATTCTCCCCCTTTGACACCATCAAAATGATTGCCCCGAGCAACCCAACCCTATGGCATCAAATGACAGAAGGTTGGATTTCTGAAATAAGGTCTCAGAATCTGAAAACAAGCGTGTCAGTCAACTGCCCATGGGGCAGTCGACTGATACGCTATCAGTCTGAATTTTCAGCTTTTCTGCCGAATTTCAGAAACTTTCAGAAAAATCCAGAAAATTCCAAAAATTGTAAAATTTTGCATACATATTTGAAATGATATACTCTATCAAGGAAAAATATTAGTCCATATAAAATTTCAAACATGCATAACTTTTGATAAAAATCCAAAATCTTTGAAAAATACTAAGGTTTGTACCAAACTTACAATCTAATTTTGCAATCATATAACTTTCAAAAGCATGGCAAATTATATAAAGCATAAAATGGTTTTCAAAAGTTTAAAATGTCCAACTATGATTTTTGGGCAAAGTGTCCATTTATTAAACACTTGCCTTCCCCATAGTTGGTTTAGTTTTCATATTTTGATACTTCTAATGGTTCAACAATGTGCCACAAGCACAAGTGAGCCAAATGTATCACCCAAATGGATCAAGCACCCTTTTTCAAAGCTAATAGCTCAAAGTTCATCCTATACTTCTACAAAACTCATTCCAAGGCCTCTTCTTAAGGATGTAAACTCTGATTCGGGAAGAGGCTTGGTAAAGATGTGGCTAGGTTCGACTTTGACTCGACATAGTGTAATTCTATGTCTCCCCTTGCCACATGGTCTCTAATGAAGTGATGTTTCACTTCAATGTGTTTTGTCTTAGAGTGGTGAACCGGATTTTTAGTTAGGTTGATTGTACTTACATTATCACACAAGACATTGGCCTTGGTGTAATGTAACTCATAATCCTATAAGGTGTGCATGATCCAAAGGAGTTGGGAAACACACTCACCCATTGTCATATATTCCGCCTCCGTTGTTGATAGGGCAACGCATGGTTGTTTCCTACTACTCTAACTAACAAAGGAAGACCCAAGGAATTGACACCCTCCACTAGTACTCTTCCTATCTAGCTTACAACCCGCATAGTCCGAGTCGGTGTATCCAATTAGATCAACACTAGAGGTTCTAGGATACTAAAGTCCGACATTGAGGGTACCTTTGACATACCTTAGGATCCTCTTGACAACAACTAAATGGGACTCTTTGGCACAAGATTGGTACCTTGCACACATACCTACCGCAAAGAGTATATCGGGTCTAGCGGTTAGGTAAAGTAAGCTACCAATCATGCTCCTATATTGTTTAGAGTCTACCATTTTCCCTTCAAGGTCACTATCCATTTTTCACATTGGTTCCTATGGGTGTAGATGGTACCTTAGCATTTTCTAAGCCAAATTTCTTTAACATCTCCTTAAGTCATTATTTGTTGACCCAAAAATGACATCGTCTACATAGACTTGGGAAACAAATATGTCTTTATTCTTAGATTTTAGGAACAAAGTAGGGTCAATTGTTCCTCTCCGAAACCCCTTAGACACTAGAAATGAAAAAAGCCTTTCATACTAAGCCCAGGGAGCTTGTTTCAATCCATATAAGGCTTTTCTTAATTCATAAACGTGTCTTGGATAATTAGGGTCTTCAAACCCCGGGGGTTGTTCTACATAAACCTCTTCCTTAATGATCCCATTAAGGAATGCCATCTTCACATCCATTTGGTGGAGTGTGAAACCCATGTGAGCAGCATAGGCTAGTAGAATTCTAATAGATTCCAATCTAGCTATGGGGGCATAAGTCTCATCATAGTCTAATCCCTCAACTTGGTTAAACCCCCTAGCTACCAATCTAGCCTTATTCCTAGTGATTTTGCCTTGGTCATATAGTTTGTTCCTAAAGACCCATCTTGTGGTTACAATGGTGCAATCATTGGGCCTAGGAACCAATTCCCAAGCCTCACTTCTCTCAAATTGTTTTAGCTCTTCTTGCATGGCTAAAACCCAATCAACATCTCCTAATGCTTCATCAATGGACTTGGGTTCTAATTGAAAGATTAGAGCTATTTGACTAGTTTGATCCCTAAAATAGGACCTAGTCCTTACTCCTTGAGTTACATCACCCACTATTTGGTCAATAGGGTTATCGTGGTGATGTCTCAAGGGCCTAGAGGTTGTGGGTTCATTTACTCCTTCCTCATCCTCTAGGGTACTTCTAGCTCCCCCTTGATCATTGCCCTCCAAATATAGGTCTTGGATTCTTTGGGTATGGGGTTGGACTTCTTCCATATCCTTATCAATTGAGGCATTTCTAGGGTAGGTACTTGTTGTTTCATCAAACTTAATATTCGAGGATTCCTCAATCACTTTTGTCCTCTTGTTGTAAACTCTATAACCCCTACTAGTTAATGAGTACCCTACTAGATTTCCTTCATCGGCTTTTGACTCAAACTTCCTTAGGTCATCTTTGGTATTTAAAATATACACTTTACATCCAAAGACCCTAAAGTAATGGACTTGTGGTACTCTTCCATTCCATAATTCAAAGGGTGTTTTTCCTAGGAACCTATGTACCAACACTCTGTTTTGAATATAACACGTGGTGTTAACCGCTTCGGCCCAAAAGTAGCTAGTGAGAGAATATGCATTAAGCATAGTCCTAGCAGCTTCTTGTAGGGCTCGGTTTCTCCTCTCAACTACCCCATTTTGTTGAGGAGTCCTTGGGCATGAAAATTCATGCTTGTATCCATTTTCAATACAAAATTGTGTGAAACATGCATTTTGGAACTCCCCACCGTGGTCACTCCTAATTCGATTTATTTTGATATGTTTTTCATTTTCTACCCTTTTACTAAATCCTATAAAAATCTCTAGGGTATCATCCTTATGTTTCAAAAAGTAAACCCAAGTAAATCTAGAAAAATCATCTACTATGACTAGACAATATTTACTCCCTACAAGTGAGGGAGTACTATGGCAATCAAATAGATCGATATGTAAAAGCTCTAATGGTAAAGAAGTAGTGGTTAGGGTTTTACCTTTGTGTGATGATTTTTATTGCTTACCCTCTTGGCATGCATCACATAATTTGTTCTTCTCATACTTGATCATTGGTAGCCCCTTCACCAACTCTTCCTTAGCCACTCTTGCAATGCTTCTCATGTTGACATGTCCAAGCCTCCGGTGCCACAACTACCCTTCTTCTTCTTTAGATATGAGACACTTAGCAACATTGTTAGTAGCATAAGCAAGATCAAGATAATATAAATTTGCCTCTCTAAACCCTTCTAATACGACACTATTTGATTCATTATGTTTAATTATGCACTTCTTAGCATGAGATTCGACCCTAAAACCCGCATCACATAATTGACTCACACTTAGTAAATTGAACTTCATATCTTTGATTAGGAGTACCTTATGTATAGAAATCGTGGGAGATACCTCAATGGTGCCCCTACCAATGATTCTCAATTTTTCACTATTTTCAAAGGAGACCGTCCCTTCCCTTAAGTAGCTAATAGTAGTGAACTTACTCACATCCCCGGTCATGTGTCTTGAGCATCCACTATCTATTATCCACATAGTTGAGGCTGAAAGGAATTTAGCGGATCCTTTAACTAAGGCCATACCTCAGAGCAAGTTTGAGGGTCATGTTAGAGCCTGTGGTATTGGATACCGTAGCGATTGGCATTAGGCCAAGTGGGAGTTTGTTAGTAATATGAGAGAAGTGTCCTAAGGCAATCGCCTTATGATTGTAAACATTTATTTTAATAAATGAAAATTCACTATTTGAGTATACATATTTGTGTATTTGATTGGGATCTTAAACTCATTTATTGAATGCCCGCAATATAATTCATAGCATGAGAGAATTTGTGATGAATTCACAACTAGTGATTACCTCTACATGTGCAATTGTGAAGTATTGAAATTGTCCCTAGTCGATGAATTGATAAATACGGACACTATCAATTCTGTTGAGACTAGCATGGGTTATTCTCTAATCAGCTGATTCTCACTGGCTGGTGATATTGGGATGTCCGGAGACAAACATGAATGCTAGTTAAGGGAACTAGTTCATTGGAGTAACTGGCTGTGAAACTTCACATGGTAGTCTATATATAGACATGTCAGTGAAGTTCTTACCGAAGCTTAAGTGCGATGTTCCTTTGACTTGCGGTGTTGAAGTCATCTTGGTCATGGAGACTTATACTTTAACATCTTAAGCAAGCATCTCCAAGGAGGTGTGGACCCAGGATGGTTGGGTATAAGCCGAAGTGCCCGAAGATGTTTGAACAGTCTACAAAGGATTCACCACTCCTTGCGAGGAGTTGTATACCCAAGGCCTATCGTCGGATTGTTACTCAAAGCCTCTGGCCAGAACATGACATGTTTAGAGTATGAGTCTCTTAAATACATGAGAGTAATTAGAAATCCAAAGGGCGAGAGAATGTTACTTGGGCTAGGTGTGACGTAGTCAGCCTAGTGGGTACTGACACACACAAATCATGTCCTGAACCAAGTGGGTATAAGATGGTGAAGGGAATGAGGCACGATTCATTAGAGCTGCTGAAGGGTTTCAGAATTATTTCTGAGGTCATCCGTTGATCTTTCGATTAATTGGGGATCATGATGTACTACTAGGTGCCACTCATGATCATTCTATAATTGATGAATTATAGACGGTCAACATAAATCGAAAGCCTATTTAGTCACACGCACTACGAGTAATCCGAGGGATTTAAAATGAGTTGAAAATTAGATTTTCCAATCAAGAGAAATAAGTCGAATCTGAATTAATCAAAGGCGCAATGGAAGCTTAAAATGGCTAAGTCTTTTGAAGGTTTATTGGGCGAATTAAATGAGTTTAATTCGCGAGGGTCTTGGCTTGGTGTGGCCGGCCAAAGAGGGTGCCCACCCTCGTTGGTTTGGCCGGCCACCACAAGGAGAGAAACCAATTAATTTGGTTTAAATTATAAAATAAATCAAGCGCGATTTGTTTTATATAATTATGGATAAATAAATTAATTTATATAATGAGATTTATATAAAGAAATTTATATAAAGAAAATTGTAGAAATTTATTCCTTTTATGGAAATTAAAATGAACCATGAATTGGTTTAATTTTAATTTATAAAATCAATTATGAATTGATTTTTCCATGATAAGAAAAATTTATACAAATTTTACTCCATAATTAAAAGGAGAGATGTATTTGTTTTATTATAAAGTTAGTTATAATAAAACTTGGCATAACGGAATAATTCATAAGAAAATTTATAAGATAAATTTCTTATGAAAATTTATTCCGTTAATTCCGTTAAAAGGGAGACTTGGCAATGGAGATGCTACTATATAAAGGAACCAAAGGCAAGCCTTGAATTCCAATTAATCAAGAGATTAAGAAGCTTTCTCTCTCTCCCTTATTCTCTCCCTCTCTCTCTCTAGGGTCGGCGCCCACCTTCTCTCTCTAGGGCCGGCACCACTTTCTCCCTCTAGGGCCGGCGCCACTTTCTCCCTCTAGGGCTGGCGCCACCTTCCCTAGCCGTGAGCCACCACCAAGACGAAGCGGGTCGCGTCTCCTTCCTCCCTTCACGGAATCTTGATTCCGTTACTTGGTGGTTAGTTTCCATATCTCTCTCTTGATATTCTAGTTGTGTCTTTGGAGAATCTAGTAGTTCTCGTCGGCACAAAACTCGTGGCTTTGCGAAGTCATCCCGAAGAGAACTCGGCGTGGACACGAATAGAGGCAGAGCTTCTAAGGGAAGCTATACTTCGAGTTACGCGAGGTACTAAGTAAATTAGTTTACTTTTTCGAAAAATTTTAATTTATGATCATGTCCACACATCATAAGGTCGCATGCTAGATACGTGGTTAAAAATAATTTGAGAAATTATTTATGCTAATTCTTCCGCTGCACGTAAATATTTTAAAATTTACGAACCCGTATCCTTGTCAACATGCACCCGGTCCCAACAGTGGTATCAGAGCCGGTTAGTGTTCGACATAATCATATAATTATTTTGCAGAAAACTTTGTCATGATCTCAATTTTGGAAAATTTTCCAATTATGGAAACTTTTCAATTATGATAAATTTTAGATTTAAGAATTTCAAAGTTTGGAAATCCTCATGAAATTTCACAAACTTTTGAAATATCCTAGTTTCTGAAATTTTATGATAATTGTGAAAACTTCTCATCTTTGGAAACTTTCCAATTTTGGAAATTTCCTATTTTGGAAATTTTCCAACTTTGAAAATATGTAAGTTTTCTTTGTACCAGAAACTTACAATTATTCTGAAAACCTATTATGAAATCTCGCGATTTTGGGCACTTTCTTTAAAGAAAGTCTAGACAAATTTATGGATCATTAATTGACAATTTAAATTCGAATTCGTTTTAAATTATAACAAAATTCTTTATTTTGGATTGAGCCTCGGGGAGCCATCCAATTTAAAGTTAGTTGTTGTAATTTAATTTCCCATTTTGAATAAAATTGTCATGTTTAATTTGGTTACGCCTCGGGGAGCGGACCAAATTGGATTTACGATAAATTTCTTTTCTTTGGGTATCTGAGCCTCGGGGAGCCACCCATAGAAAACAATTTGTTGAAATTAATTAATCCATGAATAAAATATGTGATCAAATCTTGGAAATTTGATTTAAGAGGTGATGCTCTTACATATTGTTGTCTCCAAAATTAATCAGGAAAAAGGTTTCCTATAGAGTTTTCTTAAATGAGATTTTCATGAAAATAATATGTGGTTGAATTAAGAGAATCTGTCTCTTAATTTAATAAGATTTGATTTAGAGAAATCAAAGTCTTAAACATATTATTTCCGAAATTGATTATGACAATTTAGGAAATTGTTTCCCAAAATAATTTCTTGAATAAAGTATTAAATTAGAATTAAGAAATCCGGTTCCTAATTCAATTAATGAGACTTAATAAATTAAGTCACATACTTACTTTATTAAGGAAATCGTTAGTCATGACATAATTATATGCATGAATGTGCTTAGAAAAGAAAGGATGAGACCCAAAACCCCTTCCAAAATATTAAGGCCAACACCTTCCATTAATATGGTTAGAATCGGAGTTTTGTTTCTCGTTTGGGTTGATGGACACATCCATGCCCGGCTTGAACCTCAACATGTTCAAACCATGGAATTAGTTTATGAATAATATAGTTGGAGTCAGAGGTCAATCCTTAGTTTTGGTTGTTGGACACATCCAAGCCTGACTAAACGGTTGAATGAGCTCCAACCATATTAAAACTATTTCTTGATTAATGGGTTAACCTTAAGCTTGGAGCATCGATTTGTTGTGCCATAGCCAAGGTCGATGTAAAGAGAGGTGCAGTTGGGTGCTATGTATAATGTTGCATACTTGTTAATGAGTTAACAACCCAATGATTTATGCAAACATTCAATTAGTTGATAGCATAAAGTGATAGTTATATATATGTGATATGTAATCAGTATAATTACCTACCTTCATAGCTAAGAATAACTTGATGGCCACAGCCATGGTTGTTCTTATCTATGGTTGGATATCAACCTATTTGGAGATGTTCCTACGATCTCCCGAATTGATAAAAAGGGTTATTCAATTTGAAAAATAAATAGGATTTTATTTATGTATGTTGATACATTCTTTAATTATTCTTCTCACATAAGCTCAATTTGTATTTCTAGGTTAATCACTCGATCATGTCTTCTCTGAATTTACGTTCCATCTTGGACACCAATAAACTGACTGGGCCTAACTTCATGGACTGGTTTCGAAACCTGAGGATAGTCCTCAAGGCAGAAAAGCTTGCTTATGTCCTTGAAGATCAACTTCCCAACCGTCCTCCAGAAAATGCAACTCCAGACCAGTTATTGGCCTATCAGAAACATGTGACCGATTCTGAACTTGCGAGTTGCATCATGCTAGGCTCTATGGTACCTGAGCTGCAAAAGCAGCATGAGCATATGGATGCTTATACCATCATCTTCCATTTTCATGAGTTGTTTGAAGAGCAGGCGAGATCCGAAAGGTTCGAAGTCTCCAGACTCCTCTTCACCTCTAGGATGCAGGAAGGCACTTCTGCCTCACAGTTTGTGTTAAAGATCTTGGGGTACATTGAGCGACTGAACACACTCGGTTTTGCAATGGATCATGAACTAAGTATTGACTTAATTCTGCATTGTTTGCCCAAAAGTTATTCACAATTTGTGATGAACTATCGGATGAACAAGCTGGAGACTACCATTCCTGAGTTGCTCAACTTGCTGAAGACTATTGAGCCTTCTGTAAAGCAGGATTAGAAGACGGTGCTGTTAGTTGGTTCCTCGAAGAAAGGTTCTAAAAGGAAGGCCAAAGAACAGATTAAAGGAAAGAAGAAAAAGGCCAAAAAGACTGAAAAGACACCAAAAGGCACTTGCCATCACTGTGGCAAGGAGGGTCACTGGCGAAGAAACTGCAAGGTTTATCTTGAGTCCTTGAAGAAGAAGGCATCCGATGCCCCATCCTCTTCAGGCATCTTCGTTATTGAATGTCACTCTATTTCCTCAAATATCTGGGTACTTGATACTGGGTGTAGCTCACATATATGTAATGACATACTGGGGCTAAGGAATAGAAGAAGACTCGTCAAGGGAGAAGCAAATTTATGAGTTGGAAATTGAGCAAAGATTGCTGCTGTTGCCATCGGAACATATTTGCTAAAGCTCCCTACTGGACATGCCATAGAATTGGATAATTGTTATTTTGTTCCTTCATTAATAAAGAACATTGTATGTATTTCATGTTTGAATGAAAATGGTCATCATTTAACTTTTAATAACAATTGTTGTTACATAACTTTAAATGGCGTTCTTTATGGGACTGGAACATTGTGCAATGGTATCTACACGTTAGATTTATCCAGTGACGTTTTCAATATCGAAGTTAGCAACAAACGTACTCGAATAGATAATCGAATAGACTCCTACACGTGACATTGTCGTCTTGCCCATGTAAGTAAGAAACGCATGACCAAATTACACCGATGTGGAATTTTGGAATCATTTGAACCCGGTTCATTCGATGCATGCGAATCATGTTGGTGCAAGTTGCATCAATGATGTTCCTCTTTAAGTGTTTTAATGTTTAACAATACACTTAAGTCAGTGATACATTGAACATACAAAGGGGAATAAGAGAGAAGTAACCAAAGCTGAAGAAAAGTCCTAGTTAATCTAGGCATCGAAACCCTAAGACCTAGCGAAGGGCTGCTAGGTATCGTAATCTTAAGACCTAGCGAAGGGCTGCTAGGTATCGTAACCTTAAGACCTAGCGAAGGGCTGCTAGGCACCTAGCGAAGGACTGCTAGGTATCGTAACCTTAAGACCTAGCGAAGGGCTGCTAGGTACCTAGCGAAGAGCTGCTAGGTATCGTAACCCTAAGACCTAGCGAAGGGCTGCTAGGCACTTAGTGAAGGACTACTAGGCATAGAAGACCTAGCGAAGGGCTGCTAGGCACCTAGCGAAGGGCTGCTAGGCATAGAAGACCTAGCGAAGGATTGCTAGGCACCAGGCGAAGGGCCACTTGGTAACAAAGACCTAGCGAAGGGCTGCTAGGCACCTGGCGAAGGACTGCTAGAAAATGAAGACTTGGTCTGAGGGACTAAGTAACTTAGCTGAGCGATGACTAAGGACAGGAGTAGAGACGGGTCAGGGTTTGGGTGTCTCGAGGTCCGGAGGTATCGGAAGCTAAGCAAAAGTCCACCCGAAGGGCCGGGTGGCAACCGTCTCCTGAAAGGAGTAGGTGAAGGGCGAGTTCTAGGGGATAGGAACTCGTGCCGGTTCGACCTAGGATTTCGTGCAAATCCGAAGTCTGAACCAAGTCCTTAAGGCTAAAATTATATGTATCTACGCTTTGTGTTTGTGTATTTTGCAGGTATCAAGAAACGGAGACAAAGCAGGTAAACTAGGTAAAAAACATGGTTTGCAGGCCTTAAGGGGGGCGCCCCCTGCAAGGGGGGCGCCCCCATGCAACCAGGGCGCCCCCAACAGTGGGGGCGCCCCCAGGTAGTACTAAAGTGCCAGTAAACGTGATGCAGGCAGAACAGGTGTCAACCGGGGCGCCCGGATTCGTAGCTGTTTTGCTGTTTCGAAGCCAGAACACAGGATAAGCCCTCATGGGGGTGCCCGGAACATCCAGGGCGCCCGGGTCAAAGATCATATCACCTGCGGCGAGGTAGGCGCAAGGATAAGGTTTGACCGAGTCTTCCGGGGCGCCCCCAGCGTCCGGGGCACCCCCAGGAGGCCTTTATAAGGGGCCTCGACCCCTCTGCTTCAGACACAACTGCCAAGTACTGTTCTGATCATTCTGACCATCGACACCACGCTAAAGATGAGGCTCTATGATCGGGAGGCTCCAGGAGGAAGTGCGCGGCACTTCGGAGGTCCAGATCGGCCGAGTTTCATATTCGTGTTCGGTTTGCTTTTACTTGTTCCGTACTTTAACTTTCAATATCTTTTTGATTGTAATTGTAAACTGTAAGATGAGTTTTCTCCGCCTCCGGAAATTTCGGAAAGGAGACCAATAGAGGACTCACGCCGAGTACATAGGCCTTGGACGTACTGACCCAGGGGGGTCGGGAACCAAGTAAATAAATCCCGCGTGTCATTGTCCTTTACTTTGTTTTTCGTTCCATTTATTCTCCGCTGCGCTACTAATATTCTAACTCCAGAACGAATGTTTTACGAAGAATTCCGAAAGGTTTTTCACGATCAATATTCACCCCCCCCCCCGCCCTCTATCGACAGCACCGGTCCTACAAATCATGCTTAAAAGGCAAGATGGCCAAATTACCCTTTTCCGGAAAAGGTAATACAGTGGGAGAATTGCTTGGTCTAATACATACTGTTGTATGTGGACCAATGTCAACTCTTGCACAAGGAGGCTATAGCTACATCATCACCTTTATCGATGATCACTCACGATTCGGGTATGTGTTCTTGATGAAACACAAATCTGAAGCTTTTGAGAAATTCAAAGAGTTCAGAAATGAAGTAGAGAAACAGCTTGGCAAAAGTATTAAGATACTTCGATCCGATCGGGGTAGTGAATACTTAAGTCAAGAGTTTCAAGATTATCTTAGGGACAATGGGATATTGTCCCAATGGACTCCGCCGTATACACCATAGCATAATGGTGTATCTGAGAGGCGCAACCGAACCTTGATGGACATGGTTAGGTCGATGATGAATCATGCAACTCTTCCAAAATCCTTTTGGGGCTATGCACTTAAGACAGCTGTTTACTTGCTAAACAGAGTCCCGACCAAGGTATTCTCTACTACTCCATATGAGACATGGAATAGTAAGAAACCTCACTTAACTCACCTTAAGATATGGGGTTGTCCTACTTATGTGAAGCGGACTGTATCAGACAAATTGGATGCTAAGTCTGATAAATGTCTATTTATTGGATACCCTAAGGAAACGAAGGGTTACCAATTCTATCATCTCTTGGAACAAAAGGTGTTTGTTTCAAGGCATGCTATATTTCTAGAAAAAGAATTTCTTTTACAAGAAAACAGTGGGAGTAGCATTGAACTTGATGAAGTTTAAGAAACTCCAATAGACATTACAGAGACACCTAGTCTAGACCCACAACCAATAACTCATAATGATGAGCTATCAGTTGAACCTAAAACTACACCACCTCTTCGTAGATCTGATAGGACACGTAATATTCCAGAGAGATACGGATTTCTCATAAGTGAATCGAACGACGTGTTACTCATAAGCGATGACGAACCTATCAGTTATGAAGATGTTCTGAAAAGTTCAGAAAGGGATAAATGTCTTGAAGCCATGAAGTTGGAAATGGATTTCATGTACGAAAATCAAGTATGGGACTTGGTTAACCCACCTGAAGGGATTAAGCCCATAGGGTGCAAGTGGGTTTTCAAGAAGAAAACCGACATGGAAGGTAATGTTGTTGCCTTTAAGGCTAGATTAGTGGCAAAAGGATATCGTCAGAAACAAGGAATTGATTATGACGAAACCTATTCGCCAGTAGCTATGCTTAAATCCATTCGGATGCTCCTAGCCATAGCAGCTCATTATGATTATGAGATATGGCAAATGGATGTGAAACAGCTTTCCTTAATGGAAACCTGCTTGAGGATGTATACATGATACAACCTGAAGGTTTCACATCGGTTGATAAAACCAAAGTATGCAAGCTTCGACGATCCATATATGGACTGAAGCAAGCATCCAGGAGCTGGAACATCCGTTTTGATGAGACAATCAAAGAGTTTGATTTCTCACAAAATCCTGACGAACCTTGTGTGTACAAGAAGGTTAGTGGGAGTGCAGTCGTATTCCTAGTATTATATGTCGATGACATATTACTTATAGGAAATGATATATCAGTCTTACAGACAGTTAAAATTTGGTTGTCCAAAACTTTCTCCATGAAAGGCCTGGGAGAAGCAACCTATATCCTTGGGATTAGAATCTATAGAGATAGATCAAAACGGTTGCTTGGTCTTTCGCAGTCTACATATATAGACCGAGTGCTAAAAAGGTTTAGCATATCGGAATCCAAGAAAGGATACCTTCCCATTAGGCATGGGATCAACCTTTCAAAGTCTATGTGTCCGCGCACAGAAGACGAGAGGATTTGCATGAATAAGATTCCTTATGCATCCGCGATAGGATTTATCATGTATGCTTTGTTATGTACTAGGCCCGATGTATTGTATGCTCTAAGCGTCACGAGCAGATACCAGTCTGATCCAGGAATGGATCATTGGACGGCTGTCAAGACAATCCTTAAGTACTTAAGAAGAACTAAGGATGTGTTCCTAATATATGGAGAAGGAGATATGGTAATACGTGGGTATACAGATGCCGGTTTCCAGACAGATAAGGATGACTCCAAATCTCAGTCTGGATACGTATTTACTTTGAATAAAGGCGCAATAAGTTGGAAGAGTTCCAAACAAGACACCGTAGCGGATTCTACCAGGGAAGCGGAATATATCGTAGCTTCGGAAGCAGCAAAGGAAGCAGTTTGGATCAAGAAGTTTGTCTCCGAACTTGGTGTGGTTCCAACCATTGACGAAGCAGTGCCGGTTTACTGTGACAACAATGGAGCTATTGCACATGCAAAGGAACCAAGGTCTCATCAGCGATCCAAACACGTGCTTCGCCGCTATCATCTGATCAGAGAGATTATAAGTAGGAATGATATACAAATTGAGAAAATTCCCACTGAAAGGAATTTAGCGGATCCTTTAACTAAGGCCTTACCTCAGAGCAAGTTTGAGGGTCATGTTAGAGCCTGTGGTATTGGATACCGTAACGATTGGCATTAGGCCAAGTGGGAGTTTGTTAGTAATATGAGAGAAGTGTCCTAAGGCAATCGCCTTATGATTGTAAACATTTATTTTAATAAATAAAAATTCACTATTTGAGTATACATATTTGTGTATTTGATTGGGACCTTAAACTCATTTACTGAATGTCCGCAATACAATTCATAGCATGAGAGAATTTGTGATGAATTCACAACTAGTGATTATCTCTACATGTGCAATTGTAAAGTATTGAAATTGTCCCTAGTCGATGAATTGATAAATACGGACACTATCAATTCTGTTGAGACTAGCATGGGTTATTCTCTAATCAGCTGATTCTCACTGGCTGGTGACATTGGGATGTCCGGAGACAAACATGAATGCTAGTTAAGGGAACTAGTTCATTGGAGTGACTGGCTGTAAAACTTCACATGGTAGTCTATAAATAGACATGTCAGTGAAGTTCTTACCGCAGCTTAAGTGCGATGTTCCTTTGACTTGCGGTGTTGAAGTCATCTTGGTCATGGAGACTTATACTTTAACATTTAAGCAAGCATCTCCAAGGAGGTGTGGACCCAGGATGGTTGGGTATAAGCCGAAGTGCCCGAAGATGTTTGAACAGTCTACAAAGGATTCACCACTCTTGCGAGGAGATGTATACCCAAGGCCTATCGTCGGATTGTTACTCAAAGCCTCTGGCCAGAGCATGACATGTTTAGAGTATGAGTCTCTTAAATACATGAGAGTAATTAGAAATCCAAAGGATGAGAGAATATTACTTGGGCTAGGTGTGACGTAATCAGCCTAGTGGGGACTGACACATATAGACCATGTCCTGAACCAAGTGGGTATAAGATGGTGAAGGGAATGAGGCACGATTCATTAGAGCTGCTGAAGGATTTCAAAATTATTTCTGAGGTCAACCGTTGATCTTTCGATTAATTGGGGATCATGATGTACTACTAGTGTCACTCATGATCTTCTATAATTGATGAATTATAGACGGCCAACATAAATCGAAAGCCTATTTAGTCACACGCACTACGAGTAATCCGAGGGATTTAAAAGAGTTGAAAATTAGATTTTCCAATCAAGAGAAATAAGTTGAATCTGAATTAATCAGAGGCGCAACGGAAGCTTAAAATGGCTAGGTCTTTTGAAGGCTTATTGGGCGAATTAAATGAGTTTAATTCGCGAGGTCTTGGCTTGGTGTGGCCGGCCAAACAGGGTGCCCACCCTCTTTGGTTTGGCCGGCCACCACAAGGAGAGAAACCAATTAATTTGGTTTAAATGATAAAATAAATCAAGCACGATTTGTTTTATATAATTATGGATAAATAAATTAATTTATATAAAGAGATTTATATAAAGAAATTTATATAAAGAAAATTGTAGAAATTTATTCCTTTTATGGAAATTAAAATGAACCATGAATTGGTTTAATTTTAATTTATAAAATCAATTATGAATTGATTTTTCCATGATAAGAAAAATTTATACAAATTTTATTACATAATTAAAAGGAGAGATGTATTTGTTTTATTATAAAGTTAGTTATAATAAAACTTGGCATAACGAATAATTCATAAGAAAATTTATAAGATAAATTTCTTATGAAAATTTATTCCGTTAATTCCGTTAAAAGGAGACTTGGCAATGGAGAGACTACTATATAAAGGAACCAAAGACAAGCCTTGAATTCCAATTAATCAAGAGATTAAGAAGCTCTCTCTCTCTCCCTTATTCTCTCTCCTCTCTCTCTAGGGTCGGCGCCCACCTTCTCTCTCTAGGGGGCCCCTCCTCGGGCCGGCGCCACTTTCTCCTCTAGGGCCGGCGCCACCTTCCCTAGCCGTGAGCCACCACCAAGACGAAGCGGGTCGCGTCTCCTTCCTCCCTTCACGGAATCTTGATCCCGTTACTTGGTGGTTAGTTTCCATATCTCTCTCTTGATATTCTAGTTGTGTCTTTGAAGAATCTAGTAGTTCTCGTCGGCACAAAACTCGTGGCTTTGCGAAGTCATTCCGAAGAGAACTCGGCGTGGACGCGAATAGAGGCGGAGCTTCCAAGGGACGCTACGGTTGGATCTCGTCCCTTACTTCGAGTTACGCGAGGTACTAAGTAAATTAGTTTACTTTTTCGCAAAATTTTAATTTATGATCATGTCCACAATCATAAGGTCGCATGCTAGATACGTGGTTAAAATAATTTGAGAAATTATTTATGCTAATTCTTCCGCTGCACGTAAATATTTTAAAATTTACGAACCCGTATCCTGTCAACATGCACCCCGGTCCCAACAAA